>OW240912.1:115110509-115250672 GCA_933207985.1 Pelobates cultripes
CCTCCCTCTCACAATCACCCTCTCACAATCACCCTCTGCTCACAATCACCCCCTCCCTCTCACAATCACCCTCTCACAATCACCCTCTGCTCACAATCACCCTCTGCTCACAATCACCACCTCCCTCTCATCCTCACCCCCTCCTGAGCTCCCTTTCACTTCACCCCCCCCACCATCACCCCTTCCCTCACACCATTATCCACTATACAAGCACACACACAGCATTCACTATACAAACACACGCAGACACACACTTATACATGTGTATCTGTATGTGTCAGTGTGTGTCTCTGTATCTGTGTGTGTGTCTGTGTTTGTATCAATGTGTCTGTATGTGTGTGTCTCTATCTGTATGTGTGTCTGTGCCTGTGTGTCTCTCTCTGTGTCTGTATGTGTGTGTGTTTTTATCTATATGTGTGTATCTATGTTTATCTGTATGTGCCAGTGTTTGTCTGTGTATGACTGTTCTATATAACTGCATGTGTGTACCTATGTGTTTGTGTATGTGTGCCAGTGTGTGTATATGTATGTATGTATATGTGCATACATCTCAGCATTTTGCCTATACTACACACAAATACAACCCTGCATCCAAATGTCAATCCTACATAAAAACACACCACCATATTCAAAAACCACACTACAGAAAAATGCACTTCTGCATTCAAATGCCAATACATTTACTCACACATACTCCATACAAAAACATGCTTACATTCAAACACACAAACAGTGCTTGATGCTAAATACGTAAAAAATTAAATAAAAACACTGCTCAGTGCTAAAGACACTTTTTAAGGGGAGGGAGGTTCCAATTATAGGATCCGCCATGGGTGCCAAATGCTCCAGGTACGCCCCTGCTCATGTCCCTCACTGGCTATCTCCTCATATAACTCTACCCTCATCTCAGCCCTGGACACTGCAGCCCCTCTCCAAATACGCACCTCAAGGAGAATATGCCCCCAACCGTGGCACACTAAATCAACACGCTACCTGCAGAGATGTTTCTGTTCTGCTAAACGCTGCTGGAGGAAGTCTCACTCCGAGTTAGACTTTCTACACTACAAATTCATATTGCGTTCATACAGCACAGCCCTTGCCCTTGCCAAACAGTCATACTTTTCTTCTCTTATTAGCTCATGCTCTTGCAATCCCAGGCATCTCTTTAACTCTTTAACTCTCACCTTTAACTCTCTTTTTCAACCTGCTGTGGCCACCCCCCAAACTAACCTTACATCGATAGTTTTGCATGCTACTTTACTAACAAGATTGAACAGCTAAGGAAAGAATTCTCACCACCTTGCCCCTCACTTTCTCAACCTTACCTGGATCATGCCTCTCCAACCCTTCTGACCTTCTCCCAGGCAACTAAACAAGAGGTGGCTGCGCTTCTCCTTTCTTCTCACCCCACCATTTGCCCGCTCTATCCTGTTTCATCTCACCTTATTAGATCTGTCTCCCCTTGTCATGTGCCCTCCTTAACACACATCTTCAACTGCTCTCTTTCTTCTGGCACTGTTCCGACTGTACTTAAACATGCTGCTGTAGTAGCCATCTTAAAAAAGCATGTCTCGACCCATCCTCCCCTTCTACGTATTGCCCTATATTGCTTCTCACTTTTTCCTCAAAGCTTCTTGAAAGACTAGTCTTCACCCGTCTTGACTGCTTCCTCAACTCCAACTCTGTCCTTGACCCTCTTCAGTCCGACTTCCGCCCCTTCCACTCTTCTGAGACTGCCCTTATCAAAGTCACTAACGACATTATCACAGCTAAATCCAAAGGTCACTAATCCACAGTAATTCTTCTTGAACTCTCTGCTGCCTTTAACACCATTGATCATATTCTCCTTCTCCAAACTCTTCAATCACTCGATCTTCATGACTTTGTTCTCTCATGGTTTTCCCTTATCACTCCCAACGCTCATTCAGTGGCTCATTTTCAAATGATACCTCCACCATTCTTCCTGTCTCAGTTGGAGTCCCCCAAGGCTCTGTCCTTGGTTTCCTTCTATTTTCTCTTTTCACTGCCTCTCTTGGCAAACTTATTACTTCATTTGGATTCCAATACCACCTGTACGCTGATGACACCCAGATATATCTCTCCTCCCCAGACCTCTCCCCTGAGGTCCTGCAACGTGTCACCACTTGCCTTTCTTCTATCTCTGATTGGATGTCCTCCCACTTTCTGAAACTGAATCTTTCCAAAACAGAACTTCTTGTCTTTCCTCCTCCTAATATTAATCCTCCTCTCTCGCTCTCCCTTCAGATTGATAGTGCCCGTGTCAGCCCATCCTTACAAGCACGTTGTCATGGTGTTACTTTTGATTCTGGCCTCACCTTTGAACCTCACATCTGGTCTGTTGTCAAATCATGCCAATTCCACCTCAAAAACACCTCAATCATTTAAGAAGTACCTTAAAACCCATTTCTTTATGGCCTATGGCCTCCCAGACTAACCTCTACCTCACACACCAGTCTCTTGCTCTCTCCTAAATGGCAGCACTCTACTCTCTCCTCCACCACTGCTTCACTCCCACCTAATTTGACTGCTATTTCCTGTCCTAATGTGTTTTATACCCAACCTCCTATAGATTGTAAGCTCGTTTGAGCAGGGCCTTCTTAAACCTATAGGTTCTTTAAGTTTTCTCGTAATTGTCCTATTTATAGTTAAATCACCCCTCTAATATTGTAAAGCGCTACGGAATCTGTTGGCGCTATATAAATGGCAATAATAATAATAATATACCATTTGTATATCAAGATACAAAGTTTATATACATGTAATGCATTTTGTTGTTGTTATTAAGGTTTCCCTGTTACCTTAATTAGTTAAATAAGCTAGAATCAGGAATTCCTCGTAACAGTTATGTCTTCTGATATACCCTTCTTAGAAACTTCTCAAAACATCAGGATGTAGGTTCTATACTCGGTAGACTCAGCTTAGCCTTTTAGTATTCTGAAGTCTAAAATAGGTATCAGTGAGTAATGGTCACATCCATTTTTCATGTGCTGATATGTTAAGTCCAATAGCATGCACTAAGTGCTTTGTGTCTCCTTGGGGAGGAAATGGCGATGTAAGTAGTTTATCAATATGTGTTCTTATTTTAGTAAGGTTCCATAACCACTTTTTCTTGTGTATCTAAATTGGTTTGTCATCATATGCTAGTATGCTTTTTTATCCTTTGTACATCACTGGAGAAAATATTGCATTTAAAATAATATTTCGGTTATAGTAATTTATCACTGGAAAAAACATTAGGAAGCAGGCTCGGAATGGGCATTGGGCAAATCAGGGAAATGCCTGGTGGGCTGCAATGGCCATCGTCCCTGACGGCACTATCCAAGTATGGGCCTTGTTGTGTGCCTTCATGGCCAGTGGGGAGATCAAAGATTGAGTAGGAGAGGGACCCATTAGACTGTAATCTGCACCTCTGCCGTTTGCAGAGTATTCCTCCTACTAATGTGTTTAGTTAAACAGTTTTTAATTATTTTCTATATTTATTATACAATTATTATAATTTTTTTGCAAACTTCCTATATTTTTCTATTTTAAAAATGGTCTTTTAAATGCACATTGAAATATCTTTTATTTTTACATGACATTTTGAGACTTCAAGCACCCAGGTTTACAGAACACATAATAACACAAATTTAAATATAAACACAGCTGTTGTGTTGTTCTATGGTTTTTAAGCATACTTGTTTTAATATGTTGTTTTTTTTAATATAGAAAGGTGCGGAAATGTCTGCAAATGTTATTTGCCTTTTTTAAACAAGTAATAAAAAAAAACCTTTATTACAACTTTGCTTGGTCTAACTCAGCGTTTCCTTTATATATTACATTTTTTTGTGCTGCTGTAGAAAGAATTAACACACGTTTTGTGAGATTCATGAATTACCTGATTACATGCTGCTGCAGCAACAGTCTAGACAAATGTTTCACTTAATCTGCTCTTTTTTTATTTATTTTATTTTTGCCGGCCGGTGTATTGATCCAGAGAAAAGGAAAAAGAAATGACACTGAAACTTTCTCATTACCTTTTTGTTTTAAAATACATCTACACTTCTGAGAAAAGGCACAAAAACAACTAGAATTCTGGAGGGATTATTTTAGTTTTTTATGTTTTTGTTATGTTTTTGTTTGTTTTTCCACCACAGGCTATTATACAAAATAGATCAAGTTTGAGATGGGTTGATGCCAATATAACCAGTTTCACACCTTTTTAAAAGAAAGCTATCTATGCTCCAAAATGAGAAGTCAAAATCAATTTGCTGTTCCTTGTTGAGAGCAATGGTGAAAGATAAAGTAGTACATTTGGTCCACCACCATTATACCTAGAAGATCTAAAGTCACTGAACTGTATGATAGAAGAGTATGAGTTATTCAGTTCTAACACCTTTTGAAAAAAGAGCAGCACATTTTAAATAACCAGAAAAGGATTCAACCGCCTTACTGTATCCCGGGGGGAGGCAACTTCAGAACTCCAGATGTTGTGGTCTACATCTCAAATAATGCTCTTACAGCCATAATGCAGGCAAAGCATCAGGGGAGATGTAGTTCAAAACATCTGAAGTACCACAAGTTGCCTGTCTCTGCCCTATTCTATATATCGCTACATATTCTTAATTTCCAAGTAAAACCATTGCCTTTATTTCTACCTTCATATCTACCTCACAGAACGTATCTAGGTACGCCACTATTAAATGCGAGACGTCTCCAATACTACCACATTCCCCTACAGCATTATATCATTGTCGCACCCGTAACCTGCCTATATATCCCTTAACCCTTCTACTTCATCTTTCTCAAATCTACTTGTTATGTCACATGTTTAATTAATAATTAATTTACACTGTAAAATATCATGTCCAGAATATTGCTGCCTTTATATGTTCTTTATATATTACAATGTTAATTGACTGCCACTTTATTTGTAGTCCCGCTGAGCAGTATATCACAATACATTGGCAATTTGAAATAAAAATATTCAGAATTCATCCTTTGTAAATAAAATATATAGCCAGTTTTATTGATTTCCCTCAAAATATCCCCTTAAATTTAAATTTTTACACCTCTCGGAATTAACGTATGCTTTATTAGATATACAATGCAATTTCAGTTTGTATGTGGCCATATTAAAAATAGCATTTCTCAGAGCGATTCTCGCTGGTCTTCACCTCCTTGTTTGCAAGATGTCCTCCAGGGCAAGGCGTAATTAGCTGAGATGAAATAAATAACGACTTGTGTGTCACGGCTAATCAGTTGTATAATATTGCAATCATTGTTTCTAATTTGACTAGTGGTATGAATTTCCCTAATCAGTTTCAACATTTATTTCTATTTCCTTATAAAACATTGATGGAATATTGTCTCAAAATATATGTACTTCATTAATTCTCTCTTTTGGAAGTAGCACAATGCTTTCAATCACAGATACTGTAACACCCTTTGGCAATATGGATTTTTTTGTACTACTGCAATACCAGACCATGATGGGATTTGGTTGGGCAACAGGTTGAATTCTAGAACTTGCCTCTCTGGTTTAGATTAGGTTGAGCTAAAAATGTTGACATGTAAAATGTAGGAGGAATAGTGTTTACTGGTGCTAGCTAAGCTTTATGTTAACTTTCATGTACTTATGTAGTAACTAAATGTAAATGTTGTTTTTTTCTGGTTGTATGGTGAAAACCTGGCAGGTGATAGCTTTATATAGCTCCACTGACACCCAACTTGTTTCTGCTGGAAATTGGCAGGCAGATCACCCATGTTATCCTTCATTAAATTTACCAGTATAGCATTAGGAATTCAGGAATTATTCCTAACACTTTAGTGCTCTAGTGGCTGTTTAAGTCTCCGGTCCCCACCTGCAAGGAGAAAAAAAGGTATTTTATTTACCATTTCTCCCTCGCAAGCACAAGTCTCCGTTGGGAAGCTCTGCCTCCTTGGCTGAGATCATTGCGATTGATGTTCTCAGCCAATTGAATGCTTCCCCATAGAAAATAATTGTGAGGCTAGTTTTACTCTACAATTTTGGATGAAGATGATGTCTCAGTGACAGCCACTAGACTCATTTAAGCCCTGCAATATAAGCATTGCCATTCTGTAGCAGGGCAATGTTATCTGAGTTAAAACTGAAGGACATGGCACCCAGACCACTTAATTCAATGAACAGAACTCAATGAACAGAACAGAAAGGGACACTCATAACCCCTAAAGCACTTCAGCTTGCTGAAAAGCTTTATGTGGGAAGATTGTGTCCTCTCCTTTTTATTTGGCAAAAAGTGCAGATTTCAGTAGAAATTAACCTAGTTACATCCATCTGAATTTCAAGCAGACAATAGGTCCTGTTACTTCCTTGTTTGGTGTGCTCAGTGGAGCTAAACTCACTGCCCAGAGCACCTACCTTGCAAAGACTTCTCATTGAGCTGCATTGGGAAGTCTTCGATAGGTTAGTCACAGATAGTCTGGGCGGGACAAGAAGGGAAGGGCTGCAAAGATTTCAGACAACAGAACTGTAGCTTTTGCAAGCTATCTTTAGATAAACCCCTATTAACTAAATGCACAAGTAAATGCATGCATGTCTTTATTGGAAAATTTAGCCAACTATTGCTACTGTCGTGAATTAGTTAATCTATTGAAAACACACTACAAAGTACTTAAAAAATATATATATTTGATGCAATACACAAATAAACATACCACAAAAAAATAGAAAAAATGCAGGCAGGCTTAGGATGTCTAACAAATCCCAGTCTGTCTACATTACCTGGAAATACTATGTAGCAATGTAGCGTGAAAGAATAATAGCTAAAAAATATATCCAGTAGAGACAATCTAGTAAGAAATATCAAGTAAATGTATCATCAATACTGATAATCCTATGCTCTCTAAAGGGAATGCACATAGGTCACAACAAGACCTGGCAATAGGACATATAAATTGATAAAAACCCTTACTCCTATATAAAAGCTTTAATGAAGTACATATACTAAATAGGAAAGGGTATTCATATAGCAGTCTAATTGCCAGTGTCTATCTTCCTGAGTGCACAAACCCACAAATATCCTGTATCCATATATATTGTAAAAAATCATGGCATAAAGGTCTGCTGAAAATATGTACAAACACAAAAAAAGTTTGTGTTAAATCAAGCCATATGTGGGAGAAGATCTTACAAAACAGCAGACCTTACCAATATGCAGGAAATAAAAGTCCAGAATAGTCATATGGAGAGAGACTCAAGTGTAAAGTAGAGAAAAAGGAGTTTATAGAAACAAATGGTCAGTCTAAAATGAACTGCCATGTATATTTAAATTTATAAAGCCTCTCTCCCTGGTAAACTAACTAGACAGGCATAGGAATATGAAAAAAAATAGTATAGAGCAAGAAAAAAAGTGTTAAGTGCAATTCATAGTGCTAGGGTGCCATTCAGTGCCCAGTGTAAAAGTTGGCAAGACGCCCAACGCGCGTTTTGGTGCTTAGAGAGTGCACCTTCGTCAGGGGCCACAAATAAACATAGATGATTATAAACAATTCCTCTTGATTATAATCTCTTTCATTGCATTTTCATAAGGCTGTGATACTCCAAATTAGAACAAAGTAAAGTCAAAAAAACTCCTAATCAAGCTGTCGCTATGGTACAAACTAGAAGCCATTAAACATCGCCTGCTTGTCACATGCTGAAACATATCTTAAGTCACATTTAAGAAATACTTCCCTAGACCCAATGAAGGCATCGACCATGGCAAAACATGAAGTGCTCCTTCCTCTGAAAACACTGTAGCAGTGACAATAAAATGAAAATAGTAAAGTAGATGCGAGCAGGTAAAACAACATATTGTGCACCTGTTCTTTTCAGTAACAAAATGGAGGACATTCGTGTCAGAAGCACATGCCAACTTCCCTAATATGAAAAGAAAACAAAAAACATCATGCATATTGGTCAACTTCTAACCAGTTGACATGATCAGGAGGAGGAACATGTTCTTTGGTAACATACATAGCTTGACATCATTTAGTATGGCAGACTTAATATTTGCAGGTATTTAATATACAATGGAATTTGTGATCACAACAGCGTAGTGTTCTTTGGAAAACATTTCTAGATTGCTATTGATGTTTATATAAACTGCCTCCTTTATATGGAAACTACACACATTCTTTTATACCGACACTGTTTACAGCCTAGTTTTGGTCTTATCATGTTGCTATAGCTATCTTTTTGATCTAATTCTTCATCTTCTTTCATGCCATCATTTTTGAACTTGTCTATGCTAATTATCTTGGTTAATCAATACAGCAATGTTCATTTTATAATGACTCTTAATAGAGGATGGTCTACGTGACATGCAGATTTAATTAAGCTCATGTATTACCTAGACAAAATTGGCATTAACTTGAATAAAATGCATATGAATGTTTTTACGCACAATTGATTTCAGGTGAATTTGATTATTTGCGTGGTACGACTACAAAGCGACTGTTCATTGATATCTATGTTATTGAACATGCTTCATTTATAACACTGCTTTAATAGTAAACACATAAAATAAATGGTTCAAAAGCATCAACAGAGTGTATTTTTTTATTATTAGAAAAAAGACATGCATTCCACCGGACAAGAACAATCAAAGTGCAATCAATGGTTTATTTATTCTATCTAACTAAGAAATTAGTTTAATATTGTTTTTCTCTTCTAAGTCAGTAATACATACAATTATTAGCTTTGTTACTTAGAAATTGGATTTTAGGATTTTCATGACAGCATTTCTAGGAAATGAATCATGCATCTTCCATTGAAGTTATGACTGAGAGTGTACGACTCATTGGTGTACACACACTTTCTCACACAGATACAGTCACACACAAATACACACCAGTCATACATGTGGATACACACTTATGTTCACAGCTACAATACAGTCTCTGCTTTTGTCACCACGCCCAATGTATCTCACTGGCTCCTTTAAGCATATCTGGAAGTCCACTTTGCCTTCATGCAGCTTCGCAAGACTCCATGTGTGAGGAGGAATCAGGCCAGCACAGGTTGTAGGTGCCATGGTCCAGAGCAAGGTGGGTCAGTTTGAATTGCTGGCCAACTGCTCTAGGGGCTGCCCTTGTCCTAATGGTGCTCGTTGCTTTGCACCTCTCATACTACACATAGCATGCCTCTGCTCCTAGCATTATTTGTGCCACTGGTACATATTTTGCTTTATGTGCCTATGAATTATTTATTGTGGAGGGTGACTCTTTGTGACTCGACAAATGTGTGTTGTACTCCCAGCACACTTTGTGGTCACTGATATGTGATATTCAAGATCAAGACAACCAGAGGTACAAGGGAAGAGAAATGTGATGAAATGAAGGGGGCCTTAAAAGAAAAGTGAGCCTGCATATATGGGTATACATAATGGTATACCATACATCTATATCTACATATATACATCAGTAACTAAGCAGCCAATGTGTGATTCTTGCTACATTTAGACTCTTATGCATTTTTGCAGTAAAACCATTTATTCCAGTGAAGGGAAATTATCCTGGGGTTTGCCCTGGTAATTAACCTTCCTTCTTGTATGCCATCGATTTTTAGAAGCTGAATATTGTGGTCACTGTAATGTGCCATCTCTTTGCAAAGTGCAGCATAAAAGTGATATTGTCAGGAATGCACAGAAATCTAAACTTAGCATTTGTTTTGGGAGACTATCCATAGAATATTCCCACAGGGTCTGCCATTCAGGAATTAAATTACATTGATGATATTGAAATGATATTTAAATAGCCTAGATTTTTATGAATCTAAAAATTGCAAATAGTTGTTTTATCAGATCATTGTTCATAAAGAATGAGGATATTTTCTAATTCAGCTCAGAAGAATATGTTGGTGTTTTATTAATAAATTAATAAGGATCTTATATAAAATTCTAAGTTAAGATAGTGAAAAAACAAACAAACAAACAAACTGTTAAACTTTATAGAAAATTTGAATTACTATACAGATTTCATTTATATTCACAGTTACCTTTTCCCAACTCAAAATAAGAATAAGAAATTCTCTTTGCTTGTATTTTTACTGATGCTTGCTGGTGGTCTTCAGTGCTAGATGATAATCCTTTTGGCTTTGTGTAAATCCCCAGAAATATAATGAATCCCCTCCTGAAGGATCTGCGGATCACACATCCATATTCATTCAAACAAGTCAACTAAACTCTTGTGGGTGCAGTGTAAACTCGTGAGAGAATCATGATTAACAAAAGTTATTCACATACGAGATCTTGTGAAAAGACAAAGTGTAACAACAAATATTGGCAGCAAGCACTTTAGACCACCGACATTTGCAAAGATTCACTACCAAGGCATTGGGAAACAACAAAAATGCTGGTGGTTTGTAAGGGACAGTGAGGTGACATAACGTATGTGTATTCCTTTTCTATGGCATTCATAGATATATACAAAAAAACAAAAAACAACATAGTATTGAATTTTTACTTTTGATTATTATCTTTGTCTCCAATAAGGGAAGTCACTCATGTCTATGTAACATATGTCCATGTAGAAATATTGAAGAGCACACCATGTTTTTTTATTTATTTATTATTATTATTATTATTATTATTATTATTAATTATTATTATTATTTCTGACATTTATAACTTATAGTCCACCCAGTACAAAAGGAATAGCATTCACAGACATTTTTTATACAAAGTACTAAACTAAATGGCTTGTGAGCTTAAAATCTAAAGTTTGGACAGGTAGCTTAACCCCTTAAGGAGACATGATGTGTGACATGTCATGACTCCCTTTTATTCCAGAAGTTTGGTCCTGAAGGGGTTAAAGCATTTGCATATACTCAGGGGCATACCTGGAGCATTTGGCAACTGGGGTGGATCCTATATTTGGCACACCCCCCAGCTTAAAAATTTAAAAAACGCCCACACATTTTTTACTAATAATAATTTTAATTATTATAATTTCTGACATTTATAACTTATAGTCCACCCAACACAAAAGGAATAGAGTACCCTGCCCGTGAGTTGAGATCTAGCATTCACAGACATTTTTTATACAAAGTACTAAACTAAATGGCTTGTGAGCTTAAAATCTAAAGTTTGGACAGGTAGCTTAAAGCATTTGCACAGACTCAGGGGCATACCTGGAACATTTGGCACCTGGGGCGGATCCTATATTTGGCACACCCCCGAGCTTAAAAATGTAAAAATGCCCACACATTTTTTACATGTATTGAGCACTGAGCAGTGTTTGTATTTTTTTTTTTAAATATATTTAGCACTGAGCAATGTTTGTGTATTTGAATGTAAGCATGTTTTAGTATGGAGTATGTGTAAGTGAATGTACAGGTGTGTTTGCAAGTATTAGTATTTAAATTGCAGGTGTGCATTTTTCTGTAGTGTGGTATTTTAATATGTAGTGTTGACATTTGGATGCAGGGTTGTATTTTTGTGTAGTGTAGGCGAAATGCTAAGATGTATGCACATATAAACACATATACTCACATATACTCACATATACACACACTGGCACACATATACAGACACATAGGCACACACATGCAATTACATAAAAACACATTCATACACACATACAGACAAACACTGACACATACAGATAGAAACACCGATACAAACACACATATAGATACAAACACACATGTAGCGGAGAGGCAGTATAATCCACAATATCTCCGCTGGGTAACAGGAACAACAAAGGATAATCCAGGGAATCAGCATACAATAATCCAAACAGCACTGCAGTAACCCTTCCTTCCCAAGAACTAGACGACACATAGGCTGGGAGTCAACTGAGGTCTTTTAATTCAGCTCCAAAATTTATACAAGTCCCCATGCAAGGGGTTTCCTGAGTCTCCTCCCAGGGGCATTCCTAGAGGGGACTACATGGGGGACTTACAATACAGGACATTACTCCCATCAGGCACTGCTGCACGAGAGGGATCCTCCCACTGGAATATACCGTTAAGTGGATTATCCCTCCGTGCAGCAGAACTCACAATTCATATTAAATTCAATAACTCACGAATATCTGAGTTATTTAAACGAATGGACGTTCGGTAGATAGCTGGGGTCTGAGTGCATCATTCGTGAGATTACCGCTCAGATCCCAGCTAAAACTACCGAACGCCGCACGAAAAACACATTCACTAACACATAGCCTTAAAATACCGATTACAGATAGTGAAACAAAATACCGAATGTCCCGGACCTCCCGAACGGTCTGGAGGCTCAGCGGTGTTCGCGCCGTCGAGTAGCCGTTTTTAGTTCCACGCACTCGACGACCAAACACAGCTGAGGAAACAAAGGATCCAAGATGGCTGCCCGCCGCATGGTCGGTAGTCGAACGACGGCCACCCAGGAGAGCCTCTAATTACCGATTGCAACATTGTTGCAATCAGTTAATAGGCACCACACGCCTCTAAGTGTGTGGGCTATTAAATGATATGTTGTTCGGTTCCCGAACGGCCCGCAAAGGTGCCGTTCGTGAAACGAAAGGAATCAGCTATCTGCGTTCGGCAGATAGCCCGGGTAGGCAATACATTATTAACATTGCATTACATTACACGCTATAACACACAATAGGAACCCCATACCGGCAACCCTTAAAGAGACAGTACAAAATAATGTCCAAGTGGCTAGGTTTGCCACAACACACACATACAGATACACAGAGACACACAGGCACAGACACACATACAGATAGAGACACACACATACAGGCACACACATACAAACATCTACACACACATACAGATACACATACACACACTGACACATACAGATACACATATACCAACATACATACAGATAGACAGACATACATATACACAGACATACATGTAGTGTGTTTTTATAGTGAATGCAGTGTGTGTTTGTATAGTGAATGCAGTGTGTTTGTGTAGTGGATGCAGTGTGTGTGCTTGTATAGTGGATAATGGTGTGAGGGAGAGGGTGATGGTGAGAGGGAGGGGGTAATACTGTGAGGGAGGGGATGAGGGTGTGAGGGAAGGGGGATGTGATGGTTTGATGGGAGGGAGGAGGGAGGGGGTGATGGTGATAGGAGGGGGTGATGGTGAGAGGGAGGGGGGAGGTGAGAGGGGGGTCATGGTGTGTGGAGGGAGGAGGGAGAATAACACTCAGGAGGGGAGGGAGTGATGGTGTGAGGGGAGGGGGTGATGGTGTGGAGGGAGGGGGAAGTGGATGTGAGAGTGGAAGGTGATGGTATGAGGGAGGAGGGTGATGGTGAGGGAGGGTGATGGTGAGAGGGAGGGGGCATGATGAGATGGAGGGGGGTGATGGTGTGGAGGGAGCGTGGGTGATGGTAAGAGGGAGGGGCATGGTGTGAGGGAGGGGCTGATGGTGTGAGGGAGGGGGTGATGGAGAGGGAAGTGATGGTATGAGGGAGGAGGGTGATGGTGAGAGGGAGGGTGATGGTGAGGAAAGGAGGGTGATGATGATGGAGGGGGGTGATGCAGTGAGGGAGCGCAGATGGTGAGAGGGATGGGGCTGATTTCAGTGAGGGGTGAGAGAGGGGGTAATGGTGAGAGAGGAGGATGATGGTGAGGAGAGTGGGTGATTGTGAGAGGGAGGGGGTGATGGTGTGAGAGAGGAGGGTGATGGTGAGGGGGAGGGGGTTGATGGAGAAGGAGGGGGTGATGGTGAGAGGGAGGGGTCGTGATGATGTGAGTGAAGGGGGTAATGGAGGGAGGGGGGGACAAAATACCTTACATAATTTCCTGGTGGTCGAGTGTAGGTTCCCTGGTTGTCCGGTTGTGATATCGGATCTGCAGCTCCGCAGTGTGCAGAGCTGCAGACCATGAATCTCACGAGACCCAGTCAGAACATTGCTGTGGTAACCCGTGGCAACGTTCTGATTAATCAGATCTCGCGAGACACATGGACAGAAGCTCTGCACACTGCAGAGCTGCAGACCAGTATCTGCGATGGACGCAGGAGGGGCATGGCACCCAGCGGCATATCGAGCAAGCCGCCGGGCATCTTCTGGACCCGACACTGTCTGCCCTTTGCACACCCATAGTGAGTGCACCCAGGGCGGAAGACCCCCTCCGTCCCCCTCCCCCCTTAGTAAGCCACTGCACAGACTGCTACGATGTGATTGAGGAGATAATTGGCGTAAATCCAAAACACCTGTAAAGGCATGCTTTAAAGGAAGACAAGACCAGGATGGATGGGAGGAGGGAAGAGATGGTGAGAAGCGCTTATAATAAAAATGGCAGATATTTCTTGGAGTGGATTGCAATAAGACGCTTCTGGATGGGATAGATTGAGGAGAAAGCAGTTTATGGATAGTTTATCATTGGAGACATGAGTTCCTTCAGTAACCAGCTTTGGATAACATGCAATAGAACACTGAAACAGTCAACATCTTTAAAATCATTAATTGTACATTAGTGAAAGGGGGTCCTCCGAGTATTGTATGTGATGACATTTAGGGATTCTTGTCCTGAACAGCAGAAACCTTAATATACTGGCAGTCATTCCATACATAGAGGAGTATATGAGAATAATTTGCTATGTGGAGCACAGAATGACAGAGAGAGTCTGTGTGTGTGTTGTGTATGCATATGTGCTGGGTTTTTTTATTATTTTTTTTTAGTTTAGATTCCACTAGATGGAATAAAGAGACTGAATTAGTGGCAATATGTTGCTTTCAGCTCTGATGGTGCTAATAAGGACACTATTTCATGTGAACTCCCATTGCACTTAAAGCAAATTTACAGGTAATAATCTTAGAAACCTTGCAAAGAATGAATGATCTTTGACAAAATGCAATACGGAGAGTAGAGGAGTGCATTAAAAAAGAGGCAATAGGCGTCTATAACCACCCAGTTTAAAACTAATTTTAACACTTTGCCATTCCTGTTTGGTATTTTACATCCATGCCATAAGGGATGTCACAAAAATAATAACCAAAACATTATAGCACTTTCACCAATAACATTGAGCCCTTTACAACAAAGTTCTTGTAAAGTGAAATAACATCTGTTTGAAACAAAGCTACATTACATAGATTGCTGTTCAGAGCTTCCATAAAATATTATAATATTAAATAGAGATTATTATACATATTTAGGACAGAACTATAGAAGCAGGGTAAAAAGTATTATTATTTAGGAAAAATCCAGCAGGGTAAAAAGTCTAATAATTTATCATTTAGGAAAAATCCACCAATACTAGTAGGAAGCATGGGCAGTCAAGAGCATCAGTTTATAAACTGTTGGTGAGTTCATTGTGACAGCAGGTGACAACATGGGACAATTTTATTAATCAAGTTAAGATAACATTTGCTTGCTTATTTTTATACTACCATACAATTATTTTTATTCAGTACAGTCATACATTTTAGATTTTCAGATCCATTCTGTATTTACTGTCAAGTTTTAACCCTCTATTGTTTCTGTTCTGAGAAAGAAAAAAAAAAAAACACTTGCTGCTGTAATAAATGCTTCCACAAAGTGTTAGTTGGGCATGGTGCACCGACTTATGCATTCAGGTTGTTGCAATTTTTTTTTAATTTACAATGTTCTTGATAATTAACCATTTAGTTCCCCTCTAAATTTTAGTTTGTTGGAAGATCACATTACAGACAGAAAAAAAATATGACATTTACATTGTTGTTATTTCTCTCTTTACATTTCAAAAATCTGCAATTTCAAAAGGTTGTGTAGACTTTTGATATCAACTGTATGCGTTAGTTATAAGTTAGGTGAGATTGTGGTCAAGTATCTAAGTTTTCCACACTTGCACACTTTGTACATGTTTAGATATTCTAGTGATGAGTATAAGCTTAAAGGAACACTATAGGGTCAGAAATACAAACGTATTCCTGACCTTATAGTCTTAAAAACACATGTAGGGTCTTTGGCCTCCACTTGCCCCCTGAATAAGTACAAAAAAAGGTAATTTTCCAGTGTCACGCAGGTCTGCCGGTGCAGACTCCACTCCACTTTGCAAGGTGAGAAAACGGGCGTTGCCACTTTGATACGTTTCAAGGATTCTGAGGATACAGGGGCGGCATTGAAGGGTGTGTGCTGCCATTGGCTATCTGTCACCAGCATGCTGTGAGGGCTGGTGTCAGATACCAAATTTGCACAGAATTTCCATTAAACAGCCTGGAACTTTGTTTTGGTCTGGCTAATAATGCTTCTGAAGGTGGATTCACACCTCCAGCAGCTAAGGGGTTAATCATTGTTTGAGAACCGTTTTATAGCAAAATTCTACACATACAGACTGCAGTCACCATGACCAGTTGAAATCAATGATATGGTCATGTTGACTGAAAGTATGAGTATGTATGTATAAGTATAAAGATGTTTTATTTTTTAAGTAAAATTACCAGTTTAGAAACACAGTAACAATAATTTGAAGCTAACCATGGTTGTCACAATTCATGACCTAGAAATAATTCACACAAGCAATAAACACAATTTGAACAATTTGAGTGATCTGGCTGGAAGATACCAAATTTCATTTATCTGACATCTGTCTTCCTTATTTTAGATTCTTCCTTGTGGGCAGACTTCTGTAAAACAGTTCATTTCCTAAAGGCTCTTTAATTGGAAGTTTTATGGGTTATGATATCTATTGTAATAGCATTAGTGAATCATATTGATTTGCGGAAAATACATCTTATTTGTTGGAAATTGCTTCAACTTTGACCTTATCTAGCTAAAATACCTATCTATAGACTTATAATTGACTTACATTGCTCTGCTGGTAAACTAATTGCTAGCTTTGTGGGTTTATTTTCTGAAAAAAACAAAATATATATATTTAGCTGATATTTTCTCCTTTGGCTCCTAACTATTTCATTACCAAGAGTGTCTATCTCCACAGTGTTAAATTAGTTCAGTTATGTATTTTTGTTTGTGTTATTGTGAAGCCACAATGATATTTGTGATGTTCTGATGAAATTAACAGATGCCATCACCTGTTCTTTTGTCAATCCATTTTGGTAAGGTTTGCCAAAAAACATGGTTCTTCCTGGAACATGATACATGAACTATAATTTATTCTGACAAATTATTACTTAAGATTCCTTGAAACCTGGGTAGCAATGATGGTCCGAGAGCACTGGGATAAATGACTCCAAGCACACTCATTTTGTCAGTGTCATGACACATACCACATACCTATGACCACCAGACCATAAATGGTGTACTATGATGGCAGTGACCTCTTTCAGCAGGATAATGAACCCTGCCACACTGCAAAAATGTTTCAGGAATAGTTCAGACATGACTTTAAGTTGTTGCCTTTGCCTCCAGCTTCCTCAGATCTCAATCCAATTGAACATCTATGGGATGCTGGAACAAGAAACCCAATCTATGGAGGCCACACCTCACAACTTGCAGAACTTAAATGATCTGCTACTACTGGTTTGGTGCCAGCTACCACAGGACATGTTCAGAGGAGTTAAATCCCTTTGTTTATGTGGCCTAGTCACACCTCCATGCATGTGACTTACACAGCCTTCCTAAATACTTCCTACATTACACTACATTACACTTCCTTTATTGCAAATCTTGTTTAATTCAGAATTTCTTATCTCCTGCTCTATTAATAGCTAACAAGACCCTTCAAGAGCCTCATGTATGTAGTTAAAGTTTAATTTGCAGAGCAGGAGATAAAAACATTTAAAGTAAGTAACATCTGATTGAAAGTGAAACCATTTGGTTTTCATGTAGGCTGTGTCAGTACTATACACTAAACCTGCTTCATTAAGCTAAAGTTGTTTAGTTGACTATAGTTTCTCTTTAATATTTAGTTCTAGTCTAGATTTTTTTTTTTTTACAATTTTAGCATTAAAAATTTCAACCTTCAGCTTTTTCAATTTGTATCTTATTTTTTTTTTTCTCAATATCAAAGCGGTTGCATCTTCCTTCATGTAATTACTACATTCTGAGAAAACAGAATAAAGATTTTGCTATAAAGCTAGACAGCATATAGATTTGTGTGTTTTAAAATATTGGATCATTTAACTACACAATAAAAACATTTACTGCATTTTATATAGCACTTCATTTTTGGAGATTTCTTTCATTTTGAATGAATTGTGTATATTGTAGCCTCATTTTCCATCTCTAAGTTTCCTTTTTAAAGTGTGCCTTTCATGTTTTTTTCTATTGATGTTTTTTTTTCTTGTCACCTGGAATCTTTTTTTTTTTTTGTTACATCTTTAATTTTACAGTGCATGGCAATTACACAATAAAACAATTGACAACATATTGTTATGGTAGAATTATATAATTGAAGTGAAATACATGACATAATAGTTGCACTCGTAGGCAGGGCTGCCACCAGAAATTTTGGGGCCCCTGACAAAGCACAAGGTATGAATGTGATTGTAGTTATTCATTTAAAAAGCAGGAGAGTTCAGCATAATAGTGTTTAATAAATCAGGCGTTTAATTGAAAGAGTAATGTATGCATAGCTGATAGTTCACAAGAATTAGTGTGGTATGTAGAAAGCAGTATAGTAGGTAATATAGTTATGCGCCACATACAGATAGGTGAGTTAATTGGCTAAGTACCTTGAAAATATGCCCCTTACCTAGGGCGCACAGGGGAGGGGGGATTTCATCTCACCATAGCTTAAAGGCATTGGGGATTGCAGTGTAAGGCCTCCATGGTCTGAGTGTGTCTCAATAATATCTTAGCTTGACTATATAGGTTCAAATGTACTCTCAAAAATAACACACAATAAAATAACATTGAATGAAAAGAACATATGTATATAATACATGATGAACATAAGAGATGGTAGAATGATTAGCGGTGAAGGCTACAGTTCTGAACTTGCCGCCCAGAGGTTAAGCAGGATCAGCACTGCCATCAGTCAGGTTTCTAGGGGGGACGCGGTGCCAGCCCTTGGAAAGAAGGGCACAATGTTTGCCAGATTCCATGTCCCAGCAGAAGCTTGTGTAGTTGAGCTGTCAGTGGGCGCAGTCACGCCTAGTCTTCAAACAATGCAGGTGCTTCTAACAGATTATATGAATAATCCCATTCAGAGTCACTGTAAGTGAGCCAGGAGCTCTCCACCGGTAGGACAGAGGACAGACCAGCGGTTTGTATCTGAGATATAATTGATACTTAGTAGGAATTTGAGGTCATGTTTCCTGGCGGATGCCAAATCATCTGTCTTCCAAGTGAGGCTGCTGTCCTATTCACATGCAGGCAAAGTACCAGACTAACGAGTATTTGATGAGTGTGTTGATACGTCGATGGTTCTATGTGGGTATTAACTTGGGTTGAGCTGGCTTCTGGAGCATATCCAATATGTCTCTACTATCAGGCTTTTCTGATCTGGGCCCCACTTGGTAGGCCGCACTTTGCACGCTATTCACCAGGGAGCTGTCTAGGAGTGTCTCCAGATTTGAGAGTGACAGCGTGAGGTAAGCACCAGACTTGCACTTTAGCTTAGGTTGTTTGGGGTTGTACAGGAAAGGCATCGATCAATGCTGCAAAACATCTAAAAGGCAATACACAGGCTGGATTTGACCAGGTTTTGCCCATGGTGCGGGTGATGAGTGAGGAGCTGGCAGAAATGGCGTCTAGTCTTTTTTGCATGCTAGCTCCGCCCCCAGAATCCTAATGGTTATACTACCACCTATGCATGTTGCATGTTGCTTTTATTTATATTTATTATCTTTTATTCCTTGCACTGAATTTCAATACCTGTTTTGTTCTCCTCTGCCTGTGATATATGCTGTTTGCCCTTCTGTTGGTTATTTTTACTGATTAATTGTTTGTAAATTTGATTGGCAACTGAAACAAAACCTTGCTTAAACTCTGCCCATTGTCAGGTTTGTCAACCTGACTGCTATGCATATAGTAAAGTAGTCCCTACTTTAGCTTCTGTACTTTATAAAAAAGCACACAAAAAAAAGGATTCAGACACAGGGAGCTATGTAGAAGAAGATCAGATAAAGGTTTTTTTTAGTTCTTTTTTACTTCTTTATATTGGTGTGCGAGTAATAACAACATGCTTGTAAAGCCACAACAGCTATAGCAAGCCCAGTGATAACAATATAAAACAACAGCATTGCATACAGAGTCACAGCACATCTAAAAAAAATATATTTTAAATAAGATTAAGAACATAGAGTTTTTAACATAGGGAGAAAGTAAAAGAATTGCTATGTTACTTAATAGGAGTAATCTGCAAGTAGACAAAATTCCCTAGGAGGCTTCTTTCACATGCTTGTGTGCTAAGTATGTGTGAGAAATCCAGACTAAACAATAATTATGGAGCATTAGGTTTGCCAGAAAGAGTCCAACAACTTCCAGTATCTGCCCTCTCCTGCTCAGATCGGGAGCTTAGTCAGCCGATGCCCGCTAAGGGTACATGATAATTCTCCAGCCTAGCTAGGCAATGTAAGCCTTTGGGCCAGGTGCTGTCGGACGGGGTAGGCCAGCTTGCAGGGTCAGAATCTGGATCTGGATGAGGCTTTGCAGCTCGCTGGCCTTGGAACCTGTCAGATGGAGTAAGTAGGCTTGTTGGGTCTGTTAGCTTTTCGGAGCCTGATACCTTCGGTGGTGTCTTGCATGAAGCCCCAGCCGTTTCGGTTTCCGCAGCTGCAACTTGTGCTGGGATGGAGAGCCCATCTTGGTCCACCTCCAGGGTGAGGCCCGTTTCACAGTTAGAGCCAATGGTACCTTGCCTCGATTTGGAGGCAGCCTCCTGGGCGAGTGGCTGTGTAGTTACTGTATTGCAGGTTGAGGCATTCTGCCCTCCAGTTTGCACCAGAAGTCAGCTTAGTCAGAACTCCAGAGTCAGTGGGATGGGGGAGACACATGCGGTCCACCATGCTGGGTTTGTCGCTGAGTCGTAGGCTCATTTGTGTTCGGCCGCCTTTTCTACCCAGTACACACTAGGCCTCATGTTGCAAATAGTGCCGCTTGTAGACTCCAGTCAGGTTTCAGACCGCCGTATTGGTTCCCAGCCAGGGGTCTGGTGGGTCGTTGGCTGTCATCCAGTTCCAGCTGTATGGTTAAAAGACAGATTATGGAGGAGCTCATAGAAAAAAACACATCTCTCCTCCATGTTAGTCAGGCCCCACCCTCAAAGTTTGTTTTTTGAAACCACTTTACACAAATAATATGTATATATTCCTTTACACAAATAATATGTATATCTCTGGGAATGATATGAATACCATGGAAATATCTCTGATATTGTATAATAATACAAAATATACAACAAAATAATTTAAGAAATAGCTATTGAGTGAAAAATGCAATCACTACTTAACACCCTAGAATAAATGACAATCTGTGCCATCATAACAATCTGTTCTTTAACCCCTTAATGCTGTTACGGTGTTCTATGCCATCCCCATTATAATGGGCTTTAAAGCTGTTGTGGTGGCATAGAACGCCGTAACGATTTAAGCCCCCAGGAGCCTCCAGATACTCACCTTCCCGGTGATCCACTTCGGAAGGACTGCCTGACAGCCCAGGCAGCCCTCCCCCGGTAATCAGGCCCCCAGGGGCCATGTGATCACTCTCAATGAACGATTACATGGCCCCCTATAGCTGGCTGTGGATCTGCCAGCAGGGGGACTGCCTGGACTGTCAGACAGTCCCCCTGCTGGTGGGAAGAGCTAAAAAAAATTATAATTAAAACATGTAAAAATAAATGTATATATATATATATATATATATATATATATATATATATTTACAATAATAAATAAAATAATACAATAGATAAATAAAATATATATTTTTTAAATTAAATAAATAATATATATACGTATGTAATTTAATTCTAACTGTATTTTGTTATTTATATATATATATATATATATATATATATATATATATATATATATATATATATATATATATATATATTGGTAACAAAATACACTTAGAATGACATTCTATATATCTATATATAAAATACAAATAACCGCATTATATGTATATATATGTATGTATACACATAGAATTTAAATACATATATATGTATATATATTAAAATTCTATGTGTATATTTAAGTAATCTTTTAACATAATTATGTGATTTAATTAATTAAAATGTGATTGATGTTCCTGACATCCCAGGCATAAAGTGCAGAGAATTTAAATATTTAACCTTGTAACTTTCCAAGACACCATAAAACCAGTACATGGGGGGTACTGTTTTACTCTGGAGACTTCGCTGAACACAAATATTAGTGTTTCAAAATAATAAATTGTAGTGCAGTAAAAGTGAAGTTTTTTGCATTTTTTCACACACGAACGGCACTTTTACTGACGATAGTATTGTTGTAATATGTTTTACTGTTTTTAAACACTTATGTTTGTGTTCAGTGAAGTCTCCCAAGTATAACAGTACCCTCCATGTACAGGTTTTATGATGTTTTGGAAAGTTAGCCCAGGAATGAGAATTACCCCAATGACTGCATACCATTTGCAAGAATAGACAACGCAAGGTATTGCAAATGGGATATGTCCAGTCATTTTTAGTAGGCACTTAGTCACAAAAACTGGCCAAATATTTTTTTTTTGCTTTTTTCACACAAAAACAAATATGAACACTAACTTTGGCCAGTGTTTGTGACTAAGTGGCTACTAAAAAAAAAAAAAAACACTTGCAATACCGTGGGTTGTGTATTTTTGCAAATGGTATGCCATCATGGGGGTAATTCTCATTCCTGGGCTACCACACAGTCTCAAAGGTAACATTACTAATCTGGTAAATTTTAATGTGAAAAAAATTAACATGGAATGTTCTATATTTGACCCTGTAACTTTCCAAAACACCGTAAAAACTGTTAATGGGAGGGGTACTGTTGTACTTGTGAGACTTTGCTGAATGCAAATCTGTGCATTTTATTCCAGTAAAAGCTGACAGTATTATGACATTTATCTTAATAAATCTTATTTCAGATTGTTTTTTTTTATTTTATTCGTAATAGGTTATGTTTCACATATTAATAGTTCATGAGAAATTAAAGCCTTGCTTCTCCTGAACAAAATGATGTATAATAAGTGTGGGTGCACTTAATATGAAAGAGGTGAATTACGGTTGAACAGACATAAAGTGCAAATTCCAGGTTTTGTTTACATTTTGTTTTGTTCAGAACGTGTACTATTGACTCCATCCTGAGGGGTTAAACATCCTATTTCCACTCATTTCTAAAAAGCAGGATTGCAGGGAGCTGCCAGTACTAAATTAGTCAGATAACCCATACTGGTAAAAGTCTTTAGGGACCGAACTGTGAGATCAGCAGAATGTATTATTCAGTCCTTAAGGGTTAAACGAATTATAAAACTGCACTAGAGCCCTTGAATAAATTAACAAAACAATAAATAAAATAAATAAGTAAGTAAATAAATAAAGTAAATGGAGGTGGGTGACAAAGCAATGGTAATGTGCATGTGCAATTTCCCTTCCAAAAGTAGAAATAGGAGAACATTGTCACTTGATTTAGTTTTTTTAGATCTCAATAAATGCATTTATTGAAACTAGCATGTTTGCTTTTATTAAAAAACTCACAGAAGTACCCAGAGGAGTAATGTTAAACGTCAGTCACTAAGAATCATGTGGAATATTTTCTAAAATATATGTCATGCCTTGGTGGAAACCATTTTAAATGAATCGTCCTTGGGTAATTTCTTGGTGTCTGCATCTGGGTACTCCAGGGAAATGTCCCCCATTAATGTAGAGTAAGAGCATTATTAGAGTCTTGTTGCACTTAGTATGTTCTTGGGACATTAAGCCCATGCTCGGAGCACTTGAACAACACTGTGATCATGTGCAGCGTTGATACTGTCCCCTTTAAGACTTACATGCACAGTACAAATTAACAATTTGCAAGCATGAATTATTGAAATCAAATTGGAAGCTCAAACGCTATGCTATATATATATATATATATATATATATATATATATAATATTGCGTATATCCCGCTCGTGCTGCCAAAACAGCTCTGATGCTTCGAGACACAAACTTCGAAAAAAGATTTCTGAATGTGTCCTGTGTTATTGGGCACTGAGACATTAACAACAGATATTTTAAGTACTTTATGTTATGAGGTGAGGAATACATCGATCGGATTTGTTGTTCCAGCACATCCCACATATGCTCAATCGGATTGAGATGTGTGGAATTTGATGGCCAAGGCAATACTCTAAACCCTTTGTCACATTCCTCAAAACATTCCTAAACATTGTTTGCAGTGTGGGAGGGTGCATTGTCTCTAGGTAGGTTGTACATGTCAAAGTAACAACCACATGCCAGGTCCACGATTTCCCAGCAGGACATTGCCCAGCGAATAACACTGCCTCAGTCAGCCTTGCCTTCTTCCTATGGCGCATCCTGCTGTCATCTCTTCCCTTGATAAATGACTCACACACAATCGGCCATCCTCCTGATCTATAATAAAACGTGATTCGTCTGCCCAGACAACCTTTTTCCATTGCTCCATGGTTTAGTTATGATGCTCACATCCCAATTGAAGGTGCTTTCAGTGATGGACAGGGGTCATCATGAGCACTCTGATCAGTCTGCGGCTACACAGTCCCATACGCAGCAAACTGCGATGCACTGTGTGTTCTGACTGTTTTCTATCATGGCTAGCATTTCGTTTTTCAGAAATTTGTGCTACAGCACGTCTTCTGTCTGGTCTGAACAGATGGGCTAGCCATCGCTTACCCCAGTCATCAAGTCATCAATGAACCTTGGGCACCCATGGCCCTAATGCCAGTTCACCAATTGTCCTTCCTTGCACCACTTTTGTTATGTACTAACAATTGCATATTGATCAGTGTATATACTATACATTTATACAATCTTATGAAGATAGAAAAATTACTCTTGTGCATCTACATAACTTAAATTGGACTTTGGGAATTATGCCAAAACTCACCATGTTTCCATAACTATCCCAACATTCCCAACTCAACATGCAAGTAAGCACAGAGAAACATTGTGTTTCAGCCTTCACCCTCCATTTCAACATGTTCCAACAGCAATGGATGCTATTTTAAACACAGGGTTTATAGTGGTTTCTGGTCATTGGTGCTTTAGGATGATAATCTGTGCTGTTTTTAAAGCTGCATTATTGCTATGGGTACCTACGGTAATAAAATGGACAAGACATCTGATTTAAAGTTCTAGAGTCACACTAGGATGAGACATTTTAAGCATATTTTCACTGTTTCATCCTATTAAGGCAAAGTCTTCTGCTTCACAATTTTCTCCTGTACTTCTTGCCCTATCTTATCACACTAGTGTACCAGAATTAATCAGAGCATATATAAATAAACTGTGATCTGCACAGCTATATGCTGTCATTTAGTTAATTAAATCAGCACTTTTTTTCTTATTGAACCTTCTCGATTGTTTAGATCAGGGGTGCCCAATAAGTAGACCTCAGATGTTGTAGAACTACAACTCCCATGATGTTTTGCATGCCTTAAGAATGACAACGTTTCATGGATGTAGTAGTTTTAAAACATCTACCATATGGGTTTAGAATATGTTACCGGCCATACCTTTGTAAATAGCTGCTAAATAGATTACTTGAAAACATTAATTCTAAGTACAATATTCAGTCATGGTTTACACTTTTCAACAAAATATATATTCTGGATCGCTATCGGCCTTTAACCCCTTAAGGACACATGACATGTCTGACATGTCATGATTCCCTTTTATTCCAGATGTTTGGAGGATTGGCAGGGCTTACCAGTTATGCAATATGTTCTAATGTTCAACATGTACGATGATGTGCACAACTGTATAGTGTATAGTGTTGATCGGCTAGTGACAAGGAGACAATTTAGGATTACCAACCAGCAGTACTACAGAAACAAACATGTATGAACAGTAATGTCTTAAAATCTTGTGCAAGCAAACTGTATAAACCAAAGGTAAAATACAGTACAGGACGCCACAATCACAAAATATTAGGTGGTTATAGTTACCAAAATGCAGAGTTTAGGATCAAGGATTTTGATGTCTTAAAATCTCCTTGCATGGCTGTGAACATGATCCTGCTCTGCACTTTCGGAAGACTAATTCTCTGGTGTCCCCAAAATTGGAACACCAGAAAAAAATAAATTCAGGAGCGGCAAACTCAGGACAGTTCTGACTACTTTAGAATTTTGGGCCAATTATCACCAATTCTTTGTCACCTTACAAAGAAAATATTCTTTGTACATGAATAAGTGTAGAGACACCACATAATTTTTTAAAATATATATTATATTTTTAATATATATGTAACTAGGTTTTACAACTGCATATTAATATTAAGCACAGATATCTATAATTAGTTTCATTTCCAGGCATAATTTATCTAATAAAGTCTAATAACGTAAGTAATTTGCACACTTTCTGGCATCACGCAACTGCATAATGTTCTCTATTAAAGATTAGCTTTAATTCACTCACTTAACACATTGTAATATTATAATATCTAATATGCAGATCATTTTTATTTTGCGTTGTGTATAATTGTTTTAACTCTGTGAACAATGAGACAATACTTTCTACATCTTACATAAAAAATACCAATATAAATTAACTCATACTGGGTAATCACTCGCACCCATCAATCTCAAAGGTGTTAATAAAACTTCATGTTAACAAATAATTTATGAATTAAATTGAAACTTGACCATGTTTGTCACGTTAACACTGCAGTCTAGGTTTAAGCATTTTATTATGAAATCGGGTCTGAATTTTGGCTTCTGTTTACCTCAGCTAATCTTTATTCTATCTAATTATCTGTATCTTAGCTGTGGTCAGCATGTTCACCCAATCAATCTTCTTAGACTCTGCAGGCATTCTACCCCAATCTATCATATAATAACTAATCCATTTTATTATCTGCATCATTTCTCTTCTTGAAAATGAGGACCTCATAGCTAAAACTATTCTTCAATAATATTTAAAATCTGTTCAGGTGATCATAAATGATTTCGGGAGAACCTCCCTTTCTCAAGTCTAAAGCATTTATGAGCAATGCTTAGACACAATGTCCAAGACACAATGGCTTCAAAATCAACAATAAAATGTTTTCCCAGTAATCATATAGGTAGCTCCAAATCTTGATGATGCTTGTAAGAATAAATGTCCTTCTTATTCCCATAAAATAACAGTTTAGTATATATTTTATAGCAATTTTTTCCAATATTAAGAAATGAGCAGAGTGATTACTGTTCTGAATTTGCCTACTGTGAGGCTCCATACAGAACATTCCCCTACCAGCACGGTGTGCAGCCTAAGGGAGTCTCTTAGAAGCCTTTAATTCACATCTCTATCAGAACGATCTTATGCCATCATTTTCTCTATGTCTCTTTGTGAATACTTATTCTTGTGAGTTCACTATGTAGGGAGATGGGTTTTAATCAACAAAAGAAATATTCACTATGGAAGCCTATGTCTGTGTTGCGTTTTATAAGTATATCTACTAAACTATTCTTCAAAAAATACTTAAAAATTAAAAATATACCAAAAAAACCTACCTTTAAATATTGTTAAAATGTTATTATATATATTTATTATATATATTTCGATCTCAAAATGTCTTAATGCATTGAAAATTTTCATGTGTCATAATCTGTGTTGACAACACAGAGAAACGGGAAAAGAAACATATAATATGAATCAAAATACATTTTTGAGAATCTGTAAGAACAGGAAGAGAATCAGATAAACCAAAAGGCATGAAAAACAGGAGGAACAAAAAAAAAATATATATATATATATATATGTATATATTGTGCAAATAATATATAAGTATAGTAATATAAGTATAGATTGTTTTTAATATACTGCTCCTCCTTTTTTACCCTCTATTGTTCACTCCTCACTTGATTTTTGAATAAAATCAACATTTAGTGACTGTGCTCTAGCCATCAATTAGCAGGTATCTTTTGCATCAATCATCTTGACTCCATTGGTAGATATCAGAAAACGAACCAAAACGAACGTGCTCGGCTACTTCATGTTTCGGTTGGTTGAAGATTAGGACATACTTCTGCTCGGAGTTTTGGAATTGAATCCAAATTAGGGCCAAATTTTATTTAGGACTGAAACACATCTCCAACTCTAATAATGAGCAAGGTTCCAACAAATGGCTACTACTCGTTATTTTTATTCCACCCTTCCCCTCGGGAGTGGAAGGTAATATATGCTATGCGCTAAGGAGTCCTCTTTCTCAAATATAATATAATAGGACAAACTGATGCCCATTGTTAAGGTTCTTTCCTGTCTTGGGTCCTCCTACAGTTGACCAACCTTTTCTTTACCGGTAGAATTGAGCAATTTATGCACAGACCCTTGTTGATCCTGTCCTATTGTGTTTTACACCCCAACTCCTATAGACTGTAAGCTTGTTTGAGCAGGGTCTTCTTCAACCTATTGTTCCTGAAAATTTTCTTGCAATTGTCCTATTTATAGTTATAATATGGAATCTGTTTGTGCTATATAAATGGCAATAATAATAATAATAATAATAATAATAAATTGTGAACAATAAATCAAACTGACAGAGTATCTGGTGCAATCTGACAATTCGTCAATTTATTGATAACAGCATAGGGTTTATAAAAGTATAGTTTCAATAGATCTATGAGTGACACAGAATCAAAATAATACTAACAAATCATTGGTTAATAAGTTATCTTTCAACATTCTTCTGATGCTTACCACGTTATTCTTGCCAAATTATGGATGTTGTATAAAGCTTAACTCATTAATTGCTGATCACTAAATTAACTCAATACTATTTTTTTTTTTTTTTATCACTGCAAACATTATACTCTATATTTAGATCTATCTATGTTAATGGAATCTATAAAATTTCACTCAATTTACAATTTATTCTTACAATTTGCTTATGACTAAACTTAAGCCTTGATATTATGAGATACTAAAGTCAAATGTTTTGGCAGATGAATATAAGATAGAAGGAGAAAACAAGTTTATTTGAGGTTATATGAGGGTATGTAGCAGGCAAATTCAGTTATGATATCACTCAGCATTATTTAACATATTTAATATTGTAACTTGAAAACGTATTCCTACTGCAAAGTTTTGTGGGATTATGAAATGGAAAATGGAGCTGAGCACAGAATTTGTATCCATTGAATGGGTTACAAAAAAAAACTGTTCGTAGTATTTCATGTTTGAAAATTATCACAAAATTTTACATGGATGGTATAAGACACCAGACAGGTTAAATACATTTCAACCCAACATTAGTGATCTTTGTTGGAGATGCGAGAGGGAAACTGGAACTATACGTCATATATGGTGGGAATGTACCTGCCCATTACCTTTGAAGGTCAAGTTAGAAAATGAACTTCCAAGTTTAACACAGACCCATATTGAACTGACCCCCCAACTCTTTTTGTTCCATTTGGATTTCCCCAATTTGGAAGAAGAAATAAAAATGCTAATTGTGCATATATTAATGGCCACCAAAGTCTGTTGGCAAGAAAATGGAGAACTGAGGTGATCCCTAAGTGGATTGAAATTGCCTCACAGATTCACTAGCAGAGATTCATGAAGAAGGCTGTATATGTTAGTCTTGATAACTTGGGGTTATATAATGACATATGGAGACTCTGGCCTCTGGTTACAGACTTAAAAATAAGTTTTGGATAATGGAAAAGGGAAGGAAAACTGAGGGGAAGAGGGAAAAATGGGGGGGAAATAGGGAAGGAGGGAGTGAAAAAGAACAAAGATCGCTGCAAATAAAATGGTCACTTTAATTTTCCTGCGCTTTTGATCAATTCCCTTCAGTATCATAAATATTTTAATCACCTATTTTATCACTAAGGAAGTGACACAATGATGATACACAAGAATAAAAACTGACCAGCTCATAATTTCTAAATCTGAGTGTCAAAAAAAAAAAGAAAGCTTATTCCTACTTGTTAATTTTCTTAGAGTGGTACAATTTTAAATATGGCTGTATCAGGTTTAAAATGTCTAACACCCAATCCCCTTTTCACAAAACTGATAGAGCTAGTGGGTCCATAAATATAGTTAATTCTCATTCCCCAAATAAAAAGAAGAGTAGGTAGTAGTAGCTAATGTCCAGTCCATAGTTAAACCCTAATCAATGGTCACTGGTCCTCAAGCCTCCAGCCATCTATTCCTTAAGAAACATCCATACCTCCTGAGCATCTTCCTGTCTCGCTTCATAGTAAACACTGCTTGACCCTACCTGCTGATTTTATAGAGTGTGCAGTCTTTCTGTTTTAAAATAAAAAGGAATTTTAATCTTACCTTTCTGAAGCTGTGTGTGAGGTCCTCATCTTTAACCCAACAATAGACCATAACATAAAAAACATAAGAAATGTAATATAATAATAATAAATAATTTTACAAACAAATCACTGACCATAATAAATAAATTCAAGGTCATAAATATAGAAAGTTTTGTGGAAGGCAGAAGCATGTTCTTAATCTCCAGTGTCTGCTCTCCTCAGCACTAGTGATTAGTTAGCTTTTAACGCAAACTCCACATATGTGTATTCATGTTTTTTGCTTATATGTGCTTTATTTCAGTACTGTACCCAAGAGCTGCACTTACCCTGAGCTGAAGTGGATACAGTGCATAAATTATCCCTTAAATCATTAAGAATCAAGACAGAATCATGTTTTAAGCCTTAACAAGGAATAATGAAAGGGTACTAGATTATTGAGTAACAATTCAAATTCAAACCATGTATTTTAAATGGGTATGTCTGCATTTTCATTAAATATATCTTAATGACAATATAAAACATAATTTTCATGCCACTGGACTAAAATAAGAGTTGATTCCTTAATAACTGGTTTTATCTAATTTTATCGTAAAATTGTTGTATTGGAATGCCATGGCTAGAAACTAACCCTTGACAGTACATACATAAATTCAGACTATCACCTTTTAATTCCAGCATTTCTGTTATGAGATCACTGCATTTTTCTGCTTTGTGTGGAGTGCTGTGGGCATATTGTGTTGAGAGTTTGATTAGATCAACTTAGCCACTTGGGAAATGAGGGTTAAGCGACTGCTCTATTTTATTTCAGTCTTCTGGGAGCAAGAAGAATGAAAAACAGTGATGAAAAAAATCTACCTGAAAACTAAAAACCATAGGAATAGAATAAAGTAGAAAACTGATGTATAGAAAAGCAAACACAGTATAAAACTGAAGATTCATGTTAAAGTCACACAAAAAAAAAAATACAAAAGGTACAGTCTTCTTTTACAGCGCAGCCATCTTGAAGTGTCTAAGATGGCGGTGATTGAAAATGCAGTCCTTTGCCCTTTCCTGGGTATGCATGTGAAATCACGCTCATGCCGAATGCTTACACAGACCTTAGTTGACGCTTTGATCAGTTGAGATGCACTGTTGTCTGAAGTGATAGGTGGAAGGTGATATTGACTTGACATCCAGTGACAAATTTGATGAAGGCTGTGGAGACAACATTTGTCAAGCTAAACAATGCGAATGAACATCATTTTTGAAAAAAAATGAATAAAAACAGAAGTCAAGAAGGTGATCTTGGACATAGCAGTGGGGGAGAAAATGGGGGGAAAAAGATGTGAAAGAGCCACTTTAAGCCAAATGGGTCACTGCTGTACTCAAATAGGTCTCATTGTAGACTCATCTATTCAAACTTTTAAAGAGTCTAAATATTAGGATTGGCATCAGAATTCATAGGGACCAATGGATACCTTTCTCAGTTTGGTCAGGTTCCTATATAGATAATTAATGCAAGGTACCCGGTAATATATCATAAGTGCTCTCTCCAGTCCGCACTACATTATGACTGACAAAGAAACTTAAATACAGTCTCTAAGTTCCATATTGTGTAATGTATCATGTGCACTATGTTTAAACCACTATTAATTGAAAAAACTTTAACTGTTAACTAAAATATACAATGTTTTCTTTATTGAGATTTGTGTGTTGTATGTATAACACTGAAAACGCTGTGACTGGAGATTGATATCACATGCTTGAGCGACATGTCTTTTCGCCATATTTTTTTTACTAGAATTTGCAGTACATTTAGTTGGAGAATTTGCAGTATATTTAGTTAATGCATTAGAAATGCACCTGAATCCGCAAAGTGTGCTATCATTTGACAGACCAGACTTACCTAATTGACAATAATTTGCTTGTGGATTCATCTCGAAATGTTCAAATTAGAGAATTGTTCAGTAGAAGGACACTAGTTGAATTTTATATTTAAATAGAAGTGATTAGTCCTCTGTACACATTAGATTTCAAACCTGTCTGAGTATTGAGTTAAGTATTATAGAAATGTTCTAAATGCACTTAATTGGCTTCACGCCGCAATGGGTTTAGTTACAGGACTCTATTCTTGGGCTGCTCATTTGCCTCTTGAAAGGTTGAAAGATGCAGCAACATACATGAGATTGGATGTCAAGAGAAAACGAGTTAACACCTTCTTAATTTAATGGATGTCTGGCAGCAGAGCTTGCTAATGTCGATGAACCATCAGACCCATCAAACACTTGTCTTCACCAGACCAGTTTTGATGCATCTTAAAATATGCTTAATATATTTACTTTATTAAAACTGTACTTTTTTATAACCTCACTTATAGAATATGTATTTAATGTAATCTTATTAATCTACTCTTGAATCTTTTTTAGTCCACTTAACGTAATGAATCAATATTATTTAACTATTTCTCTATGGACTGTAAAACCTTCTAGTGGCAGGAAATGAAGTTTGAATGTATTGAATAATGTGCTCTGTGTTCTACTATTTGAACTTCATTGTGTAATCAATGTTTTACATTTAGTATATTCCTAAATACTTCTCACAACTTTACCAGTCACTTGCCTTCTCTTTATCTTTACTTTTTAGAATATTTTCGACCCACCCTCTAATCCATCCAGCTTTAGACATTGACCCATCAAGCTACATTGTGATGACTTATTTAACCCGCTAAAATGAGAATGGAGATATATTATAATAGTGTATATACTTTTCTGTATTTAAGGTTGTGGAAGCTTTCCACCTAATATTGATGTTATGATTCCTCTGTCACTATCACAAGCCTTGATGGTTACTGTAGCGGAGCTCCAATACTCCGACTGAGTACCTCCGCCAAGTCTGCTTCCTAGATGCTTGCAGGGACCCTGGAGCACTTCAGACCCAGTTGCTGAGGCTTGACTGGGATCACTGAGGGCCTTTTCTACCCTGGACCAAACACTAGACAACAATTTGTGAAGGTTAAAACAACTAACTTTAATAGACATAGCACAAATATTTAAAGCCCCCAACAGCCAAATTTACATACAATAGGGTGCATAGAGTACTATAGTACAAGGAAGGGTGGGGTCAGCCAATTTCAAGGGCTGATGGTAGATAAGGGAGCTAGTTTAAACTGGTCTGGCAGTGTCCTTGAAAGAACCTCCTGCTGGGGTCTGTGCATAAAAGGCAGAGTTTGGCCCATTAAAATCACTTGTACTCCCAGAACTATGTGTCATCTAGTTACTGGGAGGGAAGGGATATTCACTACTTAGCACCTTGTTCCAGTTCATGTAGGATTCAGCGGGGAAAGTCTTTGTAAGGAGTACAGCTCCCAGGACTGTGTGTTGTCCAGTCCCTAGGAGTGAATAGAGCTAGTCCCCTATCCTGTTCCAGGACGGAGAGGATGCAGGAGGACTCCAGTCAAGCCATGGCGACTGGGGCAGAAGCTCTGAGGTTTTCCCCTGTTCCAGCTAGGAAGCGGTCCTTGTTGGAGGTACCAAGCCAGGGTACAGGGAGCTCTGCTACAGTTACTTTACTGCTGTAGTCTACAAAATATAATATCAAAACAAAGAATTCTCAACAAAATAGTATATAAATGTGCTTTAATGTTTAGCATTTATGTTTTACTTGGAGAAAATGCAATGTGTTTCTTTCAGCATATGCTTCATTCCTCTTCCTCCTGACATAACGCTGGGCCCAAAATTTCCAAAAGTTCCCTACACAGAACAAAATCCCCAAACTTCTGTGGCTCATTTATATGATTTTGAGCATATTGGAGCTGACTTTTCTTGTGCATTTGGGTCAGTAGTTTTGTACGTTTTGGGGTTCTGGCATGGAAGCCTTCTGCATTTTGTACACACTTTACTGTGCTCACTGAAAACATAGTGCCTGTTGCTACCAAGTCTTGCTTCAGGTCTTCTGCAGTTACTCAAGGGTTTTTTGAAACCTGCCTTCTCAGAAATCTGGCTGCAGCAATTGATGGCTTCCTTTTTCTGCCCCAACCAATTAGTGTAACCACTGTTCCTTCAACTTTGAAATTGCAAACTATGTTTCCAGTAAGTCTCTAGAAACATGCAGTGCCTTCACTATCTTTGTGTATCCTATTCCTTGTTTGTGAAGGGTGATGATATCTTTTCTTAACTCTGTGGATCATTCTTTTGACTTATTATTATTATTTACCACATGCAGTAAAACGTGACACTCAACAAACCCCTAGCCGGTTCAGGTATTTCAGCTCAAGCACACCTGTTGCAACTAAAGAAGCCCTTGATTAGTTGCATTAGGTGTGCTTTAGACAATACCTGTTTTACATATTTGTTCTGTTGTGAGGGATGCTATTAAAGGGATTGAATACTTTTGAGTCATTCATTGTGTTGAGCTACTTCAATTGCTTTTGTTTGATTTGTTAATTGCAAACAGCTGAAAATCTGTACATTTTGACAATAAACCTGTTGGGGGTTGAATGCTTTTGATTACAGCTATACAGGAAATGTATATATATAAATTTTTTGTTTTTCATTTTTTTAAACATCAGACTTGTTGCAAAAATAATGGGGATTTAGTTACAATGTATGATCGTACATTGTATAAGCCTGCTACTATCCAAATTAAAATAAAATTTAATGTAGAAATCCACACCTCTTTATCCTGCAACTGGGCATCTTCATATTAGCCCCCTGTCAATCATCATGTATCCTGTTTATCTCGAATTTGGCATAGAGAAAGCAACATTATATTTCTTCTTTTCATTTGCAATATTTGCCCTGGTTATGCATTGATTACTTGATTACAATTTCTTTAATGAACAATAAAATGAAGCATCTCATGAAAAAAAAGTTATAATTGGTTTTCAATGTTTTTGTGGTGTACATTCCAAAACAGTGACTATTCCTCTTGAATATTTTAGCAAATACATTTTTGTACAGAATGTATTGCTAAACAAAAATAACATTATTTAACATGTTGTTATCTGTGTGCCATTCTAGATTATTTAAATACTTACTTTAACTTCAGAATATTGTTATAGTTTTCATATTCTATATAACATATTTTTGTACATTTAGTAGTTTACTATTCTAACTTCCTAGAGATATAGAGGAACTTTAACCAGAATTTTTAATAACTTTGCTTTTGTGACATTTTGAAATATATATGTATGCATTTCAATATCTTAGAGGTACACAAGAAGATTGCATTCCATCTACCAATTTTACTTGGCATATATATATTTTTTTAAATTAAAGCCTGATTTAAGACAGAGCAATTTAACCCCTTAAGGACACATGACATGTGTGACATGTCATGATTCCCTTTTATTCCAGAAGTTTGGTCCTTAAGGGGTTAAAAACAAAGTTTTACTTTTCAGGCCCATTAACTGATACAATTTAAAATATTTAAACAATTTTAACATTTAAAACTTTACCTTAAAATTGTAGCAATACATATATGTTACTGTGTTCTCCACAGATATGACACTGCGTATTACAGCACTGTTAAAGGGACACTCTAAGCACAAAATCAACTTTAGCTTAGTAAAATGTTTTTGGATCGTAGACAATTCCACCAAAGTCTCACTACTAAATTTTCAGACATTTTGGAGTTAAGTTACTTTGTTGATACAACTCTAGCCACACCTTCCCTGTCTGTGACTCACATAGTCTCACTATACATTTGTGAATAAGAGCTCGATTTATACAACTTTTCTTATTGCACAGAGTGGTTAATTTAAAATGTCATATCTTCTGCTCTGCTAATTGCCTGCTGGAGCCAAGGTCATTCTGCATGTGAATAACTTTCTATTAACAGAGCAGGAGATAAGATTTTTTTTTCTACATATCAATTTTTTATCAAACATTTCATGAAAGAAGAAACATACAACAGCAAAGGTACAAAACCAATATCATGTACCGGATCATGCACATTCAAATTTCTGTGGTTAAGTGGTTAATAGTGTATCTAATTATTGTGTTTATGAAGAAATATGCGCAGTGGTAGCATATGGCACTCGATTTTCCATGAGTCCTACTGAGGCACCCTGGCTCTGTCACTCAGTGTTGGGAGGACTAAAAGGTACCACGAGTGCATGTTTAACTATACTCATGGTGTACTTAGAATTCCTTTCAGAGCATTTTAGTGTGTTAAAGAAACACTCAGTATATGGACAGCAATAGCTGATATATCTGTAATGCTGGCACACATGTGCTAGGTTTAGGGTTGGAGGTAGGGGGAGTTTAGCATTGGTTAGACTTGGGGTTAGATGATATTTGCTCTCAAGTTGTGGTGTGTAACTCCAAGATGAAGCCTTAGCTGCTCAATTCAATCAAACTGCCCTTTGGTTTGAATCCCCCACCAAAAAACATGCAAATGTCATATAATTTAGAAATGTTTCCAAGCCATGTGCAATTATTTTGCGTATGCATTAATTTAAAGTGCATTCAGATTGGAATGCAGAATTAAAATTATTAGGGAGGACTGAAAACGAAGACAATAATTCATGCAATTGTATTTGCAATTCAACTCACATTATGTTATTTTTTCTCATCAATAAATATAAATAAATTGGTGTCTTTTGACCTAAATTTTGCAAGTTAATGCAAGAAAAGTATTGATCCAATGCAATCATAATATGTTTCTCAAGCAATGCCTTGATTACCCACTTATATAAGAGTGTGAATATTTTAACCTCTTCTTTTCCTATGTACTAACAATTTGTTTATGATTTCTCTTTTTTCAGGTTACACGATAGTTTCCGGGGAACATGTAGCATTCTTCCAAAGGGTACAAATGCTGTCATGGGCCAGGGCTACACACCGGCATATTGTACACATTCCCATGCAAAGAAACTCCGTCCCTGCATTTGGGTGAATATCTGACATTAATAAGGAGTACTATGCTAATGTAAAATAAACTTCTTGACTCCTCAAAAATCATGGGAAATTGATCTTCACAAAAGCCGTTCAACAATTTATATGGACAATGGATAACGAAGAATATTTTATGTTGAACTAAGAGCAGAATCCCCCTATTAGAAGCTGAAGCTTATAGGAAATAACTGTTTAAGGCAGTGCCAATCTAAGCAGCTGCCAATTTAACTCAGTTCCTTGAAGAGCGGTTTTAAATTACGATTGCCAAGAAATCTGTCATAATATAAGGTTGTATTTTTTTTTTTTTTGTAAGAAGCAATTTCATTCAGTCCTCCCATTCCACTTTAATGACTTGAAACAAAACATTTTCTTCTCTGCTGAATGATGACTGAAGAATATGTCGGATGTTGACCGCAAGGCACACACGCTGTGCACATAAGGTTTTATTTTGTCATATAGAACTGCAGGGTCTATAGTTATATACCTAGATTCTATCTATCCCTGCCCTTGAAAGAATACACTTTTTTTAGTGCCTGTATAGCGGGAAGGTCAAGTGATTTTTCCCAAGGTCAAAATATGTTATCACATGACTTTGAGCATGTACTGCTCCATTAACCTTTACCTTTTCAGAAGAGTGTACAGATCACAGTAGCACTAAAATGCATTTAGACTTCTGTCTGCGATACGTATAATGCATTCATTCCAGCCAGAGTAACATCTCCATTTAAAAAAAAAAAAATGTATTTAAGTTTACCATTTCAATTATTTCTCTCCACATGTATACAATCTCAATAGTTTTATTATTATTATTTTTTTCTTATTGGACAACATTTACTCCAGTAATACAATAAAATAGGTTGGAAAACAGACTTAAGTCATTCAAGTTGAACCTTTCATATAAACCTGTTGCTATCAACCTCCCAAAGAGTACCCCTGTCCTCAGACTGAACCAGTTTCTAATTGGGCCTCTAAATTGGGTCAAGCTATACTTTGATTTTAGAGCGTTCCACTTTCAATGATTTTCTAAACATGGTTTGCACTCTTCTAACGGATGCTATATATTCTGTTGGACTTTGATTCCTTGTATCTCGCAATAGTTAATCTGTTAGTTGTCTAGACTTTTTTTTGAGGGGGCCTTAATTCATTTGTAGTGGCAAGTATTGCTACATTGCCCTAGTGCTTTAATGGCCACTTGTTTGTTCCTCCTGTTATATTATTCTATTTAAATCTAGAGAGAAAGTACTGGAAAGAGTTTGCAAAAAATAAAATAGATAGTTTAAAACCTAGTGAATCGGATCCACCGAATAACATAGAGGATGTCAACTCTTCCTATTTTTATTTATTTTATTTTTTTTCTCTACACTATGCATTGTTAAATTGGCATTTAGTAATAGTACTGCTTTGTGTTTTACACCTCTCTCATCCACATAGGTCTTAATCTGATGATTTTATTCTTACCACTAAGTAACATATTTGTAGGTGGTCAGGTCCTTGCCCATATCAAGTGACAACGTAAAGACAGAATACCATTAATTCCACCAAAATGTTTTGTCACATAGCTTTTGATACAACTTTGTCCTGTCACCCAAATTTAGGTAAAACAATGAATTCTGCACCAAATGATAAATTGATTCTAATGTATTATTTACATGTTGGAAGTGAAATATTTAACAAATCTATAGGTTAGATTATGCCCTCATTGGAGATTGTGAAAGTCATTAAACAAATACAAAACACAATCACAGCTACAATGTGTTAGCCAGTGGTGTTGTATAAATTACCATTTGCCTTCTTTCCAAGTGCTGCAAATTATATTTGTACGTATTCTGTCTGGTAGTCAACGCAAACAGTTGGAAGGATGCAAAAATTGTAGAGTTAAATTAATTGTATTCCCAATCTTCAGAAAATACAACGTTACATTATAGATATGCCATTGATTGTGGTACCCTAAATGTATTGTACAATCTTTAGACAGTCAAATGGATACAGAAACATTACATCCATCCTTTAAAAAGATCCAAAAAGTCATGGTTGAATATAAGTGTATTTGTAAAGGGATGAATGAAAACATATTCAAAATGAGAAACTGAGCAGAGGCACGTCTACATTTGCAGTTAACTTCACTGCAGTCAGCTACTTCATAAACATTTAATGTCACACATTCAGGCAGGTAGGAAGGTAGATAGTTAGATAGATAGATAGATAGATAGATAGATAGTGTGTGTGTATGCTTGTGATCGCTAGTGTCTGTGTGAAAACAGAAGAAGGAACAAGTTCATACAAAGACAATCTCTGCAAATAAGACAGAAGATGTATGGAATAGATAAAAGATAAAGCACTAGCATTTAACTCTTTTATTACTAATGAGGAAAATGCATTATAGATTCCAACTCAATAAACAGATTAGGCTCTAGCTATTAAATTGATCAAATTGCTCCTCTTACTTTATATAGCTACAATTAGAACCAGCATTCTACTGTACATCAGTTACCTTCATTTCATATGACAAACGCAGGTTTCTATAACATGCAGACAGCAATCTCTTTGTACATTCCTTCTCTCCAAGCCTCTAGATCCCTGTGGTGTGATACAATCTATTTAAAAGCCAATTAAGACTATTCATGTATGCCTGTTATATACCTCACACATATGCACTTGGAAGAAATAACTTTACTTTAAATATGATGAAATTCTCTGAGGATATAAGTGAAAATTCATTAGTGTAGGGAATATCTCAGAACCATAGTGGAGAATAGTTGGATGAAATGCCTATAGCCTTACACTAGGCCTTACAACTTGCCCAGCATTAGTTAATCTCTAGTGCTCCCCAAATAGTTTGCAGGGTGATTGCCCTATATCTTTGACTCTCTGGTTCACAACTAGGCTTTACATTTATAGATAAACTATATGGCATAGATGATGCAGTAATGTTCCTTTTGCTACCCATCACCTATTTTCAACATTCTGCCGCAATTCTAAGGAATGCGGCAATATTCTCTGTCTGGGTATCTGAATAAATTACACACCTTCCTTTTATCTCATAATATATGCACATTGAAAATGAGCTCCAAAAACTATGTGTGCGTAATGGGCTGCAATCAATACCTATAATGCAACCTATAAGTCTGCATGTTTTTTTATAATTGAAAAATGGCAGAATGCCCATGCTGTGAGCCCTAACAACTCACAAAAAAAATTAATCAAACAAACAAGCAAATTGTACGGAACAATAGGTGGTCCAGAACAAAAATGAAAAGGCAGTCTTTAAAAGAGTCTTAATTTCATTCACTTTGGTCTGTACACGACAGACATTGTACTGATTGTCTAAGTCACCATATCTTCAGTTGCATCTACACTGGATGTGCTTCAGATTTATAATAGGGATTATTTTGACTTTTCAGATAGTTAACTTGGTTGAAGAGATTGGCTGACCAAAAATAAAGGATGACCGTTTCTAAAAAAGAATAAACATATCAAAGAAGGATGCAATGATAACTGATTTCCTCTTTGTAGATATATGTCAAATGTGCAATAAAAATCATATTGCTTGATGTGACTGACACCGGCAATGTAACGGTCCCTAATCTCAGGTAAATACCAAAACCTACATATCTCGGCCTGCCCCAGATTGCTTCCACCATTAATTCAAGCCCTCTCCTGTGATATAAATGGATGAATGAAGGTGTGAGAGACAATCATATTATCTGTCCATCCTCCTTTCTACATGTCATAACTGCAAATAGACTGAATTAAAGGAATACTAAGGCATTAGGAATACAAACATGTATCCCTAAAGTTATAGTGTTCCTCTACCTATATAGGTCCACCTTCCCCCCCATTAGAATTCTACTTACCTTTCTTCCCTTGATGGACTGGTTTTGGCAAGGCTGCTTCACCTTCCTGATTGAGAGCATCAATATTGATGATCTCAGCCAATCCAGTGCTTCCCCATAGGCAAGCGTTTGGAGGCTTGTGCACATGCACAGGAAATTTCCATGCTGCAACATTTAAATGTTTCTATACGAGTAGCATTTGATTGAAGAAGTGAGTCTGACTTGGTTCTCACAGGGAAGCCCCTCTAGAGGCAGTCAGGAAGATAATCACTATTAGTGTGTTTCATCCTGCAATTAAAGTTTCTACAATTGCAGGGTTAAACCTAAAGGGCCACATCGATAAAGTGGTCTGGGTATCTTTGGTGACTCTTTAAGGACAGCAACTGCAAATAATAGATTTTGCCCAAGAGCATAATTCTCACCAATTTTGAACAGGCTCAGTTATGTATGTTATAGGGACAGTCCAGACCCATAAAGTACTTTATTTAAAAAATACATACATATCAGTCATATTAAATATTAATCATATTTCCAACACACCACATAGGAGTTCGAAGGTGTTATCCATGAAGACATTGATGAATCTTACCATAAATAAATATCTCATCCAATAATGCACTTTATAGTCTAGACAAACCAGTTGTAAAATTGATTAACTCTTCCAAAATAAGCTAAGGTATGTTGATCATTCTTTGGGACTGTGTGTTGTAATAACTTGTAAGGCATTACATTTAATAATTGAAATGCAATTGTACTAGCTTTTTAAAACATGCAAAGCAGTCAATCATATTTTGGACCCCATTGATAATCTATATATTGGATTCATTATTTAGAAATGCCATTTTCTTTATTTGAAAATCTAGTCACTTCTTTGTCAAATGGTAAATCTGCTGTTGTACATTGCTATGAAGAATCATTTCATATTATTAACCTCCCAGTATGATTGATTTACTAATTGTTTGTGCAGTTTAGTAATATTTTCTATTATTTTTAATTTCATCTGGCTGTATTTCTTTTTTCTTGCTAAACATAAAACAGAACTGCGCATATAGAAATCTGTTACAATCAAATAACGCAGCAGTTATAGTCCAGAGTACTTATCTGTTAATCTGTTGTATCTATTTAGAGCAAAGTTTATAATCAAATAAACATAATTAACAAATAGAATATGTATTAAAAATCACAGAGTGTAAATTAAAAATACATTTTCAAATCTCATAAAAATAACTATTACTTTAATAGTATTAAAAGATGGCTTTGGTTAAGGGAGCAGCCATTTTAGATCGGGTGGTTCCATCTTTGATTTTATTGTTTACTAAATGATATTTGTTAAAAATTCAATGAAGATGGCAATAAATTGCAACATTTTACTGTACTACAACACGAGAAAAAGAAATATTACATTTAAAAAGGAATTCCTTCTCTACAGTTTTAATATGGATTTACAACTTAAAGATGGCGAATGAGGATATTTAATGAATCAATCAAGGCACTGGAACAATGGAGTAAAATTACAGAACATCTTGTGATACAGACTCAAATGAAAGCAAAGGAATTTTACTCCCGAGGACAGACTTACATGCTACTGTGTATCATGCTAACTTTGTTATTTAAATGTTTCTTTCATTTTTTTTGTAAAAAAAAACAAAACATGTAAAACCTGTTTATGATGCTATCCTATGTAAATATAAAATTCAAAAGTATTCAAATAAAATCTCTGACAAAAAGTCTATAATTCATCTGAATGTACAAATACACAACAAATAGAAAAAAAAGCTGAAAGAGAATATGGGCCTTAGATTTAACTCTTTCAATTTTCCTTGTCATACATCCTGTTTCTTAGAAATCAGAAGGTACACATGTATGATATTGAGCTTGTACATACCTTTAAATGCTAATGCCAGATTCCTAGCTCTGTTTATGCTGCAGTACGACTGGGGAATTTAAATTTTTGCCCCTTAATCTACCCCCCTCTTACAGTCTCCTGCTCTTATTTACTGCTAGCTGGCTGTATTCCATTGTGGATGACTGGTTATGAATTACAACTTATCCATTACAAGGGGACCTGGGGGGACAATCTTTTCCCTTCACGGACAAGTTCATAAGCCACTTGTCGAGGGTATACTGTGTAGGCGATTTATAGACCTGTCAAAATTCTGCAAAGATATATTTCTCATTTGCTGCAGTTCTTATTCTTTAAAGGTCCAATTCCAATTCTTGCCAATTTTTCCTTTTTCTGGAGCATATTGTTATAACACATATCACCCTATCTCCCAGGTGTTTACATATGAATCTCTGTGTCCATCAGGGTTAGAAAAAATAGACACCAACTTGTGCCATCAGATGATGCTTGGAGAGCTGTGCCGTTCTGTCTTTTTGACACTGATTTATGTTTTATTATATTAAACAACGAATATGTTTGATAAAAAAAACTACAAATGGGAAAGTATGGGTCATAAAGATTTACAGCTCAATTTAGTGGAACCAGATCTTTTTTTCTTTTATTTTTTTAGCACCGCAGCAAAGTTATATAAAAAATGCTAATCATAGAGACCAGAACAGCATTTGCTATTTACTAAAAATTGTGTTTTTATTGACTCAAAAACAGCTTTTTTAATGTGTGCTTGCTACACCTAATCAGACAAGGCATAAGGTCTCTTGCGCAAATTACACCAGCAAAATAAAATCTTTCAGTGAGGTCTCCTTGCAGTAATAACAATAAAGCAGATTTTTTTTTATATATTTAATTGAAAGTAATTTTTGTATTCTTTCTTTGGCCCCAATAAAGGCAAATTGAAGAAATCATTATAACCAAACAAAGCGGTTTAAAACAAATAAACTCTGTTTCTGCTAAATTGAGCTGTAAATCTTTATGACCCATACTTCCCCGTTTGCAGTTTTTATTTCATCAAACATATTCATTACTTAATATGAATTAGTGCCAAAAAGACAGAGACAAACAAACATATACCAAAGTGCCCTCTTGACTTTTCCTTTCCTTTTTAATGCTTTGTTGTCATGTGACTTACCTAATAATATGTATAGATGTACAGTGTATGTAGATAAAGATGAATATTTCTACACATTACTGGAGAAGTATCATGAGAAGTGAGACTTGCTTATCTGCGAGCTGTGATTAGGTCACCTCTACGACCTTTACTTTCTTGCCTTAAACACATACTCAGCACAATGACCTCAGTGGGCTCACTTTAATTTTTTTTTTTTTTTTATGTTGTAAGTTTTTTTCACTGTTTTTTGTTGAGATGCAAGTCTTTTTTTATTTTAAATAGTTTTGTAGGGTTACAATGATTTTTTTTATTTGTCTTTTTGGGTGAAGTAAGAAGATTTCCTGAGAAACACCACTTTAAAAAAATAAAATAATATATTTTTTTTTTTTAAATTGAGAGACCAAATTGGCTGTCTCTTCTGATATGCTAAGTTCACCTTAACATGTTTATTTTATTTTTTACTAATTATTATAGCTCCTAACTGTAGTGAATTGCACTGTTTGTAGCTATACTATGAAGACTTACGCCTGCTATTTACTTAGCTTAATGCTTTCTTAGCAGTTAAGGAAATAGCTGTTATTAAAGAGCCCAGTTATGCTCAGAAGCCAACATGAGACACATGATAGTAAACATCACAAATCTTTAAACTGGCTTTCAAGCAGACCTTATCTCTGCAGCAGTGTGACTATCAGGGCTGGACTGAACCACTGTGAATTTCCCAAAGGGCCACAGTAACCTGGGGCCACTTGGCGGCTGCTGCCAATAACATTTTCTTTTCTTTTAACCCCTTAAGGACACATGACATGTGTGACATGTCATGATTCCCTTTTATTCCAGAAGTTTGGTCCTTAAGAGGTTAAAGATGGAATACGTGATGTGCAAGGGTGCAGGTAAAAGTAGCAGGTGCAAGGAGCGTTGACAGCCAGCTACTGGGATACATGATGTCAGATCCCAGTGGCTGAGACCCTGTGAATGGCTGTATGTGAGGAGCGGGGGATCATGGTGCAAAACAAGATTGTGTGCAAGTCTAGGAAAGCAGCTGTGTGGCTACTGGTAAGTACAGTAAGTGAAGTGTGTTAGTAAATGTGTCAGTGAGAATGTGTGTGTCAGTGACAGTGTATGTGGCAATGTGTGTACGCAGTGCATGTGTTTGTCATTGAGTGTGTTTGTATATCAGTGAGGGTATGTTTGTGTGTCAGAGCATGTAGCAGTGAGTTTGTGAGAGTGTTACTAAGTGTGTGTCTTCAAAATGTCAAAGTTTAATTAAAAAAAAGTGTAAAGACATAAATACAAATGTATATTAACATATCGGTATTATATAAATGTATTCATATTTTTCCCCAGTTATATATCTGCAAAACGATACAATGCATTATTGGGCTGATATAAATTTTCTTCCACGGTTGTTTTATTTTATTACCAACACATGCCTGGAGGCTAGTTACTAAACAGACCTTACCATTTGTGAAATTGTGGAATATTTTGAATAATATTTGTGTGCCAAGGATGCAGTCAAAGAGGCATAGGGCAAGTGCATTTTTCAATGGTCCTGGCTTCTACCATGTCAATCTGCCACTTTATACAGTAGGCTAGGACATATTTAACACTGCGGTAATAAATCAGCTGATAGAGTGACATCATTGTGAATACAATTATACATGCTGCATTCTTCTGAGCTAAAAGAGTGAATGGAAATGTACGAACATTATCAGGATTATTCACTAAAGTGTGAAATCAAGGTGAATTTCAAACTGGAAATAGTCTCTAAGTCGGGTTGGGTTTCAGTTCAGCTACTCTGGACTCTGACCTTTAATTTGAAATTCACTTTGAATTCACTTTTAAATTCTTACTTTAGCAAATAACTCTGTGTATAGGGCAGGTAGGTCACAAATTATACTAGGGAACAAAAATACACAAACAAAAAACACTGCAAGGAAAGTAAAAACAGAATAAAAATGTGAAGGACATTTGCTATAATTGCTGTATTTTGATCATTTTTAATAGAAAAAACCCCATCAATATACAAATATTCAGAATAGGATAAAGCAGTGGTGCCCAAACTATTTAGGTTCCTTAATATTTCAATATTTCAATATTTTTCAAAGGCACTCCAGGTTAAAATAATTTCCTAGGTTGTATATATTTACAGCGTGGCGGCATATGCTGGGCCCCTGTTTGGCAGAAATGCTTGCCGTTCAAGAGCAGATCCAGAACCTAATCTTGGGAGGGGCTTTGGTAGATTATTTAAAGAAACAATCCAAGCACAATAACCACTACAGGACTTTGTAGTGGTTATGGTGCCAGTAGTGCCATAGTGCCCTTCCAGAGTAAGTAGTCAAACTGTTTAATAACAGTTTGACAACTTATCTGGGATCTGCCAGGATAGGGGCTGTAGTAGGGGATAGGGGCAGTAGTGTGTCTGAGAGGTGCAATATGTGTGTGTGAGGGGTGCAGTGTGTGTGTGTGTGCACTCGTGTGAGGGGCAGCATGTGTGTGTGTGGGGTGCAGTGAGTGTATGGGGGTGCATTGTGTTTTTGAAGGATGTAGAGTGTGTGTATGAGAGGCAGTTTGTGCATGAGGGATACAGTGTGTGTGGGGGCAGGTTGTATGAGGGGTACAGTGTGTGTGGGGGGCAGGTTGTGTGAGGGGGCAGTTTGTGTGTATGGGGTATTGTGTGTGTAGGGAGGAGCAGTGTGTGTACATGGAGGGGCAGTGTGTGTGTATGGGGGGCAGTGTGTGTTGGGGTAATGTGTGTGTATGAGGGTAATGTAGGTTTATGGAGGGGCAGTGTGTGTGTATGGGGGGCAGTGTGTGTATGGGGGGGTAATTGTGGGTCTGTGGGGCTAGGAGGGCATATGAAGATATTCTTTTATTTTTTTAATTTTAATTAGTAAAAGTTTTTTTAATTTAATTTTAATAAAAAATTATAATTATTATTTTATTATCCCCCATTCCTGCTTACCTTTGCCTGGGAGGGGGGACATTTTCTGCAATCCCTGGTGGTCCGGTGAAGAAGCCCTGGTGGTCCCAGTGGTGACAGTGAACTCTTGCGGATCATTACTACATACGTAGATCCCAACATTGGCAATTCCGGGGGGCAGATTTACCTGGAAAGAGGGCATGTCTACCCACATTACTGGTAGGACAGCCTGGTGTGAATGCACACCAGGCTGCCTGCCAATCATTTTAGTTGGCCCACAGAGGGCAGACCATGCAAAGAGCACTGTTTCTATACTTCCTGCAGGGTTCTAGTGCCCTGAACATGGTGCAAGCATGATGTTCTTGCGCTATGATTGTTGTGGACATTTCCCTGGTGTCCCTAAACGTGGGATACCAGGAGACTAAGTCGAGACAGCAGGACAGCACCCAAAAATGGAAATTGTCACACTGAAATTAAGACTGTCCTGACCAAATCAGGACTATTGAGAGGCATGCTACGTGGGAGAAAGAAGGTGTACAAAACAGTTTGAAGAGGCACTGTCACTTTCCAAGATTTTTAATGTTATGTTTATTTATCCCTATATTTAACAAATATGTATTTGTGAGGTTTCAAAAATAAAATGAAGTGTAATAATTTAAACCTGTTTATCCTACAACTGGCTGCCTCCAGCTTAGCTCCCTGTCCATCTTTGTTATAAACTGTGTACAGTTCAAAGTCCAACTTGAGACATGCAGGTGATGCATAGCAGTTTATCTGGCAGTCAGCACAAAGAAGAAAAAAGGGGATACATCAAAAGAACTCAATTATCAAGAAAAAATGGCAGATGCATAGGAAATTGCTTCTGCTGGTCATTTGGGAGAGAAAAGTCTCCAAAAATAGAAAACATTAATACTGTTTAGCAAAAAAATACACATATATATTTTATACTCTTCTTCATCAGAGTATACAAATTATTGCAGTTTTATTAGTATGTAGCCCATGGAGCAGCGCAGCTAATTGGAATGGGCCTTGACATGGCTGTGAGACAGACATAGGAGGTGTTAATGTGGGGGTTTGGCTATAGAAAGTGGAGGTGGGGTTTTAGATTATGGGAGTATATATAGCGGACATTTTAGATCAAGGGCCATTGGTATTCAAATCATTGCAGCTTTATTAGTATGTAGCACATGGAGCAGCACAGCTAAGTGGAATGGGCCTTGACATGGCTAGGAGACAGGTATAGGAGGTGTTAATGTGGGGGTTTGGCTATAGAAAGTGGGGGTGGGGTTTTAGATTATGGGAGTATATTTAGCAGACATTTTAGATCAAGGGCCATCTTAATTAAGCCTCACTTACCTGTTTTGTGGCAGGTCTGTGTGTGGTCTTGTTTTCTGTCTTTCAGGTGCAGCTGTATTAAAGAATGGAAGATTGGCTGGTTGGTTTGCATGCTGCGGTCCAGCAGAGAGGGGTCGCCTGGCTCCAAGAACGGTTAGGAGAGGCCCTGGTCCCATCTGAGACTGCTCAGAGGTCCACCATGATGGCCGAGATGAGGCCTGGATGACCAGCTCGGTGGATCCGACCGCCACAATGTCTGATCCCTGGAGAAGGATCCACTGGGCATAGGAGGGCAAGCCGATCATTGCCAGCTGGGCCGGAGGCTGTACAGGCAGACGGGAAGCCTGGGAGTTCGGTAGCTCACGGCTGGCACTGCCATATGGCTGCCCGCACTGTGAGGATGCCTAGCAGCGAGGTTGTGTCGTCATGTTCGGGCCGTGAATGAACAGGATGTTTGGGCCGCGAACAGGCATCTTTGAATGGTGGTGAACATGAACCTGGGGAAGTTGGCGAATGTTCGTGAATGTGCAAACATTCGGGCCACGAACGGCCGCATTTGGGAGAGAGATGACGTTCTGGCCACGAACGGGTGAATGCCGGTTACAGTGAACGGGATGGTTACACAGAGGTACGACAGAAATCTGCCGAACATTTGGGCCAAGGCTTGGAGGGCCCATTTGGGGCGATGGCCATGTTGGGGGATGAAAGGGAGGAGTTGGGTGGGGGGATTCCGGATGCGACAGTCAAAATGTTCACGTTTCCTTTGTGGGGCCCCTGAGTTGTCACCTCAAGGCTGAGGTAAAGGAGAGGATTTGGAAGGGGGACTTCTTCGAAATCGCAGCTTTTTTGTTACTTGGATGGGGTCCCGGAAGCGTATTGCACGTACGGGGGCATGGCGTAGTGGCGGTACGACAAGCAATTCAGGCAGCGGTTGTCAGTTAACCCGGGGATGTGTTGGGACTAAATGGACCTGCTGCTGTGGATGAAGCTCATGATGGCGCGCGTAAAAGGCATCATCCTTTCAGCCCGGGTCCGGCCCGGGTCCGGCTTCCCCCTCGTCGGCCGTTCATAGGAAAGGATTCTGCTGGCTGTTCAACGATAGCCAGTACAAATGAGGGGCTGCATGCTGATACAAGCATGAATGTTCCGGGTGCAGGGATACAGTCATTGTTTCAGGCAAAGTAAGGCGGCTGCCGCAGGGGGTGCACCGGGAGCAGCCAGGTCATCCACTACCGCTTGGGTCATGTGAGGACGCCTAGCAGCGAGGTTGTGTCGTCATGTTCGGGCCATTGAGCCATTTTAGAAAAACGGTCCACAACCATGAGAATGGTGGAATAACTGTTAGAAATAGGAAGTTCAACAATGAAGTCCATGGACAAGTGGGACCATGGGACCTCAGGAATAGGAAGAGGTTGTAACAAACCCCAAGGGAGTTTATGAGGCACTTTGGAAACTGCACAAACAGAACAAGCCTGCACATATTCCTTAACATCCCTCCTGAGGGAATCCCACCAGAATGACCTCATGATAGCAGAAGTGGATTTATTAATACATGGGTGACCAGCAGACACATTGTCGTGAAACACCTTCATGATATTAACCCTCTCCCCAAATGGAACGAACAGTTTGTCCTGAGGTTTACCGCAGGGCGCCTGAGACTGAGCCTCCATGATGGAGCCAAGCAGTGGAGAGGACAATGAAAGGACAGTGGACGCAATGATACATTCCAGGGGAATGATATGGGACGTTTCTTGCTCTAGTATAGCCTCAGTATCAAACTGCCTGGACAAGGCGTCGGCCTTGACATTTTTAGAACCAGGTCTGTAAGTGATAAGAAAATTAAAGTGAGAAAGAAATAGAGACCACCTAGCTTGTCTAGAAGATATTCGCTTAGCATCTACTATGTAAGCCAGGTTTTTGTGATCAATAATGATTAAAAGGGGGTCCTTGGAGCCCTCTAAAAGATGTCGCCACTCCTTGAGAGCTAGAATAATGGCCAACAATTCTCTATTGCCAATATCGTAATTGTGCTCAGCAGGAGACAACTTTCTAGAAAAGTAACCACAAGGATGTAACAGAGTTTCCTGGCTCTCCCTCTGGGAGAGAACTGCCCCTACCCCTGTCTCTGAAACATTAACCTCCAGTATGAAAGGCTTACTGGTGTCAGGATGTATCAATATGTCGGCGGAGGCAAACTGCTGTTTGAAAGTTTCAAAGGCTTCAATAGCCTCCTTAGACCATATCGTACTACTAGCCCCCTCGCGTGTCATATTGGTGATGGGGGCTATTACTGAAGAAAATCCCTTTATAACTCTTCTGTAATAATTGGCGAAACCAATGAACCTTTGAATGGCTTTCAAACCAGTTGGTAAAGGCCACTGTAGAACAGACTTTAGTTTTTTAGGATCCATCTGAAACCCCGAGGCAGAAATATTATATCCTAAAAACTGTACTTCAGACTGGTCAAAGATACATTTTTCCAATTTACAATAAAGTTGTTTTTTTAACAAGGTTTGCAGAACTTGTTTAACGTGATCGTGGTGAGATTGAAGGTCAGGAGAATAAATGAGGATATCATCCAAATAGACCAAGACAAACGAGTAAATATAATCCCTGAGTACATCGTTAATGAAATCTTGGAAAACCGCTGGAGCATTGCACAACCCAAATGGCATCACTAGATATTCATAGTGTTCACTTCTGGTATTAAATGCAGTCTTCCACTAGTGGTTTTCCTTGATTCTCACTAAATTGTAAGCACTTTTAAGATCAAGCTTAGTAAACACTTTAGCACCCTGGAGTCTGTCAAATAATTCAGCAATAAGAGGAATGGGGTAGGCGTTTTTAATGGTGATTTTGTATAATGCCCTGTAATCGATACATGGGCGCAATTCACCATCCTTTTTAGATACAAAAAAGAATCCTGCACCAGCAGGCGAGGATGATTTTCGTATATGGCCTTTATTCATTGAATCCTTAATATATTCCTCCATTACACTACTTTCCTGAGGAGATAGAGCATAGACTGCTCCCTTAGGTGGCATAGCACAGGGTAGTAAGTTAATGAAACAGTCATATGGTTTATGAGGAGGTAGAGTATTGCTGAATACTTCTTTAATGTCACGATATTGTATAGGAATCTCAGGATTTTGAGGTGTACTAGTGGGTAATTCGATAGTACCCACTCTCTTGGTGACATGCAATATACACCTTTCATTACACTCCTTACCCCATTCTAATATTTTCCCATTAGCCCAGTCAATGTGAGGGTTATGCTTGCTAAGCCATAGAAATCCTAATATGATAGGACAAGAAGGAGATGCAATCACCTGAAATATAATCCCTTCCTTATGTAAGGCACCAATGGAAATATTTATAGGTAAGGTTTTATACGTTATTAATGGTTGTGAGAGTGGTCTCCCATCAATATCTTCAATGGCTAGGGGTGATAGTCTCTCCTTGATAGGTATAGTATTATCCTTGACAAATTGGACATCAATGAAATTTCCAGCAGCCCCAGAGTCCATCAAGGCTTTGCATGAAAAGTGCTTTTTGTCAAGAATAATAGAAATATCAATGAGAAGTCTTTATTTATTCTTTTCAGAGGACGTCTCCATTAAACCTAAGACCTGTCTCCTTAAGGCACTAAGGTGCGGTAGTTTCTTCGGACAAATGGGACAATTGTCTCTCATATGTCCATTACCACAGTAAAAACATAAACCTTCATTTCTCTTATATTGTTTCTCGGCCTCTGACAGTCTAGTGACCCCCAACTGCATGGGTTCATGTTCGTACTGTATAGGAAGGTCAGAAACAACAGGTTCGAAGAGACGGGGTGTTAAAGGCATAGTTATACGTCTGGTCTTATTTCTAGTATTCTCTCTGGTTCTTTTATCAATCTAGTCTATTATAAATTTGCATAACAAATGTGATGAACTTGTTAAGTTTCATGGCTAGATCTTTAGCAGCAATCTCATCTAGCATAGTGTCAGATAGTCCCTTTTAAAAGGCAGAGATTAGCCCACTGCTAGTCCAGTCTACCTCGGAGGCCAGGGTATGAAATTCTATGGCATAATCCGAGATAGACTGGTTCCCTTGTCTGATGTGCATCAGAGCAGTGGAGGCATTGTCCTCCCTGCCTAAAGGTTCAAACGTAAGTTTAAATTCCGTAAGAAACTCCTAGTAATTATGTGCCACACTCCTATTACTCTGCCATAATGGATTGGCCCAAGCTAAAGCTTTACCTTTTAACTGATTCATCAGGTAACCAATTTTAGCTCTGTCTGTGGGAAAAGATCCTGGTGAGGCCGCAAAATGATACTCCATTTGGTTAAGGAATCCCCTGCATTCTTGAATATTATCATCAAAATGCAGGGGAGGAGATAGGGAGATAGTAGGTGCCTTGTGTACTATAGGTGTAGGTACATAAGGTGGAGGTGAGGCCGCAGGTTGCAGATGCGCTTTTCGAGTAAGAAACGTACTGAAGGCCGGGGCAAATTGATCCATGCGGTGATCATTTTCCTCCAGTTTCCTTTCGCAAGCAGCTATGTGCTTACACAATTCTACAGGATCTATGGCCCTGTCGTAATGTCAGGATTACAGTATGATCCAGCACGTTGAATTGTGTAACACAGAGGACTGATAGGTAACGTATAACGTACCTTAGAATGGCTGGACTAACGTATCAAAAAATAGTCAGGTATAGCCGAGGTCAAGGGATACAGAAAGAGACACAACCATAAGGAAAAGCCAGGAGTCAGGGATACCAGAAAACAGGGAAGTCAAATAACCAGAATAAATAACACGCTCTCGGACAAACACAAGGGAAACCACGACAGGGCACTGAGCAGGATGAGAACTGGGCCTAAATACCCCTCCTCTAGATCTGATAGGCTGTAACCGGCCTTTGACCCCAAAGTAAGTTACCAGGTTGCCATATGCATAATTGCCGCTCAAAATTAACCCTTCTGTGGATTAGGTTGCTGCTCGGCACAACTTTTCCTGTGTGTTCAGTAAATGTCATTAACCACATTTTTATAAACGGATGAATACGTGACAATAGACCCTGCATTTCTGTTAAAATGGCTAGACCAAACATCTCAAATTATGCCATTTGGAATACTATGGGTTGCCTACTTTTGAAAATGGTGGACATATCATTACTCAGTCTGCCATACTCTCTCAAAGGTGAGATAAGGCCAGAAAATAATTTAATCAAATTTTCATTGTTTAAAAACATAAGCTGTATATATGACCCTTACACTTTCCAAAAACCAATAAAACCTATACATGGGGGGTACCCTGGTGCTTGTGAGACATTGCTGAACAGAACAAGGAGTGTTTCAGGGCAGTACAATATATACTGACAATAATATTATCAGTGAAAGTACAGTTTTTATGTGAAAAATGCAAAAAAATCTTAACTTATCTTGTTTGACTAGGGTTTGTGCCCAAGTGACTACTACTAGATATATCCCATTTTGAATACCTTGGGATGTTTACTTTTTTAAATGGTATGCCATGATGGGGATAATTTTCATTTCTGGGCTGCCATACGGTCTCAAAGGCAACCTAGGCCCAGCAAACCAATCTGTCAAACTTCAATGTAGAAATTTTTTTTTACGGACAAGCCGTTTATATGACCCTGTAACTTTCAAAAACCCCATAAAACCTGTACATGGGGGTTACTGTTCAACTCGTGAGACATTTCTGAATACAAATGACAGCTATAAGACAAGATTGTATGATGTTTTCAGTTCTGAGGAGAGGGTTGAGGCAAAAGGAGGTTAAATTAAAAGCCTTTGCTATCTGCAACGATATATTTCCCTACCATGCATTATTATCTTCTGGTCTCAAGTCAGAGTAGCATTTCTGAACAGAGCATACAATGGTAAAGGATATGAACAGCTTCATGTCGGTGGATCAGTTGGAGTCTTGCATGGCTTTTTCAATCTTGTTCTTTAAGGTGCCATTTGCCCTTTCTACTTTCCCACTACTCTGGGGGGCGATAGGGGGTGTGGAAGGCCTTACTGATCCCTAAGGCTTCATAATTTCTTGCTTTATTTCCCCAGTGAAATCGCTACCTCTGTCACTTTCAATCACTTCAGGTACTCCGTGTCTACACACCAGTTCCTTCAGAAGCTTACTTGCTGTGACCTTCATTGTGGCTTTCGATACTGGTTACGCCTCAGGCCAACCTGAAAAGAGATCAATGCACACCAACACATATTCATACACTACTACCTTAGGCAGTTGAATATAGTCTATCTGCAGTCTTTGAAACGGGGCCTTGGTGAATGTTTACTTGGTGTTTTGACAGCCTGTCCTGTATTGTTTCTAGCACAAATCATGCAAGCTTGGGTGTGTTTAGCTGCTACAGCAGTAAATCCGAGTGCTACACAATGGGTGTTTACTATGCGGTTCATGTGCATCTTGGATAGATGTTTAGGTCCATGGGCCATCTGGGCCATCATGGGTACAACACCCGTTGCAAACACAGTCTTTTACCTTTCCTCCACATCCTGTCATCATCAGGTTCTGCTTCTTGTTTCCTCCAGAGGTCATGTTCTTCCTTGCTTGCCTGTCTTTGTAAGCTCAGCAGTATATTGTAGTAAACTGAGTCATCTGTAAGAACAACTTGCAGGAAGGTATTACATGTAGAAGGATGTACTTGCATTGCTGCTTGCTTTGCAGCTTCGGCTTTGTGGTTTCCTCTTGTAATTTCATCTGTGATCTTCATGTGAGCTGCCATCTTGATGATGCCTACTTGAGTGGGTAGCAGAATAGCATCCATAAGTGCACTCACGGCTTCAGAGTTTTTGATTGGAGTTCCTGCTGAGGTGAGAAAATCACGAGCCCGCCATATAGGGCCAAAATCATGGGCTATACCGAAAGCATAGCGAGAGTCTGTATAAATATTAGCAGTCTTACCAGAGGCCATTTTGCACGCTTCAGTGAGTGCCTTCAGCTCAGCCTCCTGTGCAGAGCAGTGAGGAGCGAGTAGTTCAGCTTTTATTACCTCATGTGCAGAGACTACAGCATATCCAGTGTGGAAATTACCCTTCTCATTAGCATATCTGGAACCATCTACAAAAAAAACTAAATCTGCATTAGATAATGGAGAATCAATTACATGCGAAAAAACAGCTGTCTATTGTGCATCAGCTAACTCATCTGGTGAAAGTGAATTTACAAAAAGATCAGAAGTAGAAGTTAGGTTGGGGGGGGGGGTGTAATATTTTGAACTGCAGTCTTTCTACTTTCCATGAGATGTTTTGTGCCATGGGAAATACAATGTCCTAGGAAAATTACTTTTTCAACACTTGCTTGCAGTTTCACTTTTGTAGCTTTGCAGCCTACTTGCGCCAGAAATTTCAGCAAGGAAACCGTTTACACTTTACATGTTTCCATATCTTTGCAACAAAGGAGTATATCATCGATATACTGCAATATAATTACATCATCTGCCCTTGGCCACTCTTCAAGAATTTGGGTCATAGCCATGCATAGTGGCTGAGTTTTGTGCGCCCTGGGGCAATACTATCCAAGTGTACTGCTTGTGTTTATGTGTAATAACAGTAAATGTCAATAACAGTAAATACCTTAGAGGAAGGTGGTATCCGTGACAAGAAGGTTGGGAACAATAGGGGCAATGAGTTCAGTTACAGCATTAATTGCCCTCAAATCATGTACCACAAGTTTCCTTTTCTCTTGATTTTTCTTAATTGGGTACAATGGTGTGTTACAACGAGAGGTGGTCTGGACATTTATCCCTGTCTGCAGTAATTCTTGCACAGGTTGGGAAATAGCATCTTCCTGTGCAAAGCTTAGGGGGTATTGTTTTTGACAAGGAGGGGTGGCTCCGGGCAGGAGATTCACTTTGACTGGGGGCACAGAGAGTCTGCCTGTTTTTGTCTTCCCTGTAGCCCATAGAGAATCAGGGACTGAGGAAAAGTCAATGACAGGTTCTGGCACATGGCTGGGTATAGTGAGAGTTGCCAGAACATTTGAAAGGGATATCATTTGTTTATCCTCTAAAGGCACAGACAATGTTACTTTTCCAGTGGGGCTATACTGGATATACTGGCAGACAGTGTATTACTGCCTAGTAAATTAGCAGGGGCATGAGGGCTGACAACTAGCCTTTTTACAAGGGCAGTAGAGTCGTGTAGCTTTAATTTCAGTTTGTGGGTAAGAGGAATGTCACTTGGGATCCCATCCACCCCTACACATGATAATACACATGATAATAATAATCATCAGACTTCTCATACGGGAACACATTTTTCCTGTAACATCTGGCAGCTCCAGTGTCCAACAGGAAAGGGACTATTCAGTCCCCGGGCAGTGTAATATTGATAATGGGTGAGGGTCCAGCTGAGTCAGGGATATTGAAAGCATGTAGGACACTGGGTTGCAAAGGCCCTATTGGGGAGGAGGAAGGGGAGGTGGTGGAGGTGGTTGGTTGTCATGGGAGTTATCATTTGAATCCTTGAGGTTTCTATTTTTAGGAGGACACCTGCAGTTGAGTTTAATGTGTCCTTTCCTGCCACAATTCCAGCAGTCTACCTGCCTTCTGTCTCCACCAGCTCTAGGGACAGATAGTGACATTAGAGGTGTGCTCCTCTTTCTAGTATTTAGATTGGCTCCCACTCCCACAGCCATCTTTACCAGATCAACATCGGTTAAACTTCTCCACTCCGGTGTAGCATTTTGGAGACCAGTGCTTATGGGTATGTGGAGACCATCCATGAAGCAGTTAATAAGCTGTCTGGTGGAAGTGGTTACAATATCTGTGTAACCCAATGCCTCCCAAGCCACCTGTAGTCTGGTGAAGAATGTTTCCACAGATTAATCTTTCCCTTGTACTACACCATGTTCCAAATTATTATGCAAATTCTATTTAAGTGTCACAATGATTAAATATTTTGTGTTTCAGTTTAACTCATGGATGGCATTGTGTCTCAGGGCTCTTTTGATCACTGAAAACAATCTCGGACACCTGTGATTATTAGATTGCCAGGTGAGCCCAATTTAAGGAAAAACTACTAAAGGAGGGTGTTCCACATTATTAAGCAGAGCACCATTTGCATACAATATGGGGAAGAAAAAGGATCTCTCTGCTGCCGAAAAGAGTAAAATAGTTCAATGCCTTGGACAAGGTATGAAAACATTAGATATTTCACGAAAACTTAAGCGTGATCATTGCATTATTAAGAGATTTGTGGCTGATTCAGAGCACAGACGGGTTTGTGCAGATAAAGGAACATTGAGGAAGATTTCTGCCAGATCCATGCATCGGATCAAGAGAGCAGCTGCTAAAATACCATTACATAGCAGCAAACAGATATTTGAAGCTGCTGGCGCCTCTGGAGTCCCACTGACATCAAGGTGTAGAGTCCTCCCGTTTATGCAACTGTGCATAAACCTTCTATTCGGCCAACACTAACCAATGTTCACAAGCAAAACGGCTGCATTGGGAAGAAAAATACATGAAGACTAATTTTCAAACAGTCCTGTTCACTGATGAGTGCCGTGCAACGCTGGATGGTCCAGATGGATGGAGTAGTGGATGGTTGGTGGGCGGCTACCCTGTTCCAACAAGGCTGCGACATCAGCAAGGCGGTGGTGGAGTCATGTTTTGGGCCGGAATCATGGGAAGAGAGCTGGTCGGCCCCTTTAGGGTCCTTGAAGGTGTAAAGATGACCTCTGCAAAGTATGTGGAGTTTCTGACTGACCACTTTCTTCCCTGGTACAGAAGGAAGAACTATGCTTTCCGTAATAAAATCATCTTCATGCATGACAATGCACCATCTCATGCTGCAAAGAATACCTCTGCATCAATGGCTGCTATCGGGATAAAAGGAGAGAAAGTCATGGTGTGGCTTCCATCCTATCCTCCCCTGACCTCAATCCTATTGAGAACCTTTGGAGCATCCTCAAGCAAAAGATCTATGAGGGTGGGAGGCAGTTTACATCCAAACAGCAGCTCTGGGAGGCGTTTCTGACATCTTACAAACAAATTCAAGCAGAAACTGTCCAAAAACTCACAAGTTCAATGGATGCAAGACTTGTGAAGCTGCTATCAAATAAGGGGTCCTATGTTAAAATGTAATGTGACCTGTTAAAATGTTTAAAAAGTTAAAATGTTGTTATAAGTTTGATTGAAATAGCTTTTGATTTCAGTAAATATGCTGCAAACACAACAAATGAAAATTTTCAGTTCTTTACAACCTATAAAGTGTTTTGAAACTTACTGTGCGTAATAATTTGGAACAGTCCATTGTAAGTTTTTTTAGGTTTAAAAAATTACTGTTATCATTAGCAGGTTTGTTCAATGAAATTTGAATTGTACTCTTAATAGTTGATAACATGAGAATTATGCTGACTGTTATTTACATCACTTATTTAGGTAAATGAGAAAAATATAATTTGCAACAGGGTGTATATCTCCTAATTTTATGGGCTAATTCCTCTGTCTTTACTTTAGCCTATTCTCTTATTGAAGTGACATAACATGCTCCAGATGCAGACTTGGTTCTAAACTATTCATCTGTTTGCATTTTTCTTCTTCTGAGGCTATCTTCATAGGCATCAGTATATTTAGCAATTATTCTAGCCCAAATAGGGCCAGCTTTTAGGGTGACAACCTGTTTTAAATCCATTCAAGTACACTGGTAGGTAGCTTGAATGGTGGATAGAGACTGGGCTAGAGCTAAGGGGGTCTTTTCAATATCTTGCAGCTGCTGTATTATTCCCAGTTGTTTACTGGGTGTCCAGGGCTTATATTCTTCCCAGTTTTGGATACCTGAGCTCGGCTGTCTCTTCTCATTGTATACGCTCTCAACTTTGGGTATCATGGGAGTAGTAAATTGTGGAGCTAATGGCCCCACTGGGGTGTCTATGGGGGCAACTAGGGGTTCCCTTAAATCTGGTGGAGTACCCTCCTCCTCTAATGAACCCATAGGTCTTACTGGGGCTGCTGGGAACCAAATGAAGTCCCACTGCGTTATATTACTGGAAAGAGATTCTGATTTCTGTAAAAAGGAAATCGCCTGTTCTTTAGGGACCAAAGGAGTCCCTACCTTATCCTGGTAAAGGGGTGGATTTATAAGATTTTTCCCAGTATCTTGCCTACTCTGGGACCCTAGAGGTCCAAAACATGATAATATGGCATACCTTTTCTAGTGGTTTCTCTACAACCACATTTAGTTAAATCAACTGCAGTATCATGCCATTTTGGGGCAACTTGTACTAAGTCATTGTCTTCTAAACAACCTCTGTAATTTGCCATAAATTCCCTCCATATATGTGGGTCTAGAGTGCCCTCTGCCAGCTTTCTTAAGTAACCTCTTAATATTCTTAATTGCTCCTCGTCCTTTGTGATGCTTGACTATTGTAAAAGCCGTAAATCCCCCTTGAGTGCTTTGAGAGCTACCCATCTTAAAACTTGTAAGGGTTAATTACTTCCTTACACAAGACAAACTGTACATAAACCGTGTATAAGACACTTCGGACCACTGCAGTGCAATTTTCACAACCTTGTCTTCGATATTCTAAACACAGATCAGGAGATCTACCCTTGGAGGATTCTAACTCGAAATATAAAAAACAAATGACAAGGCAAACAATAAAAATAACTTAAAACCCACAGATATATTCCACTATCTCAAGATTCCTTTCACAAGACATAACACAACATCCACCTGAATATAACCATAATACCACAGAAAACAAGTTCTTTAAATCAGACATTTTTAAAATCCTTACCCACCCGGACAGGTCTCAAAGAGCACCAGAGAGTGAAAATCAATTATAGGTAGAAAATAACAGCTTTTCCTCACCCGCTGCAACTGTCTGATTAACCGTCTCTCAGGCTTTGAGCCAAGCCTTTCTGGGTCCGGATGGATTGGATCCGTCTGATTCCGGGCACGGCACAAAATTGATATAGATCCAATGTGATCTTTGGTATATTCAAGGGAACCCAAATTGTTATTATTTCAAGTGCACTTGGAGGAGAGTGAATTCATCCAACAGACACCTGTTGGTATTCAAAATAAACCTCTGACCTTTATTTTGTCAGTTGTGTTTTTATACATTAAACAGTAAGTGCTTAAGTGCAAATACTCATAGGACAGTAGTAGGAAGGGAGTGAAATTAGTACAGATAAGACATAGGGATGAATGTCATGTACATATAACTGATAAGGTTCAAGTAAGAGAAAAAAGAGACTGATTTAGAAGAGACAGCTCAGGTGGGGGCTATCTGCTCCTGGAACTAGAAATATATGGTCTTAGGTGTCGTTTTAAACATTAAGCATTTCCTGAGTCCAAGTTAGCCAATTTTAATATAGGATATCTAACATAACACCTATAAGCTTCAACCTTGGAAACAAAGTAAATTCTATCCCAGCACTTAGTGTGAAATGGGTAAAGTATTGTTGAACAGACATATTGTCAAATTCTGTGGTTTGTTTACATTTTGTTTTGATCACAACTTGTACATTTGGCTCAGTCCTTAAGGTGTTAAAGGGGTCAAAAACACAAGGAGTGGAGGGAGGGGGTAACAAAAAGAAGAGGCAATGAAATACAAAAACAAGGACTGAAACACAGAAGGAAGACAATAAAACTGACAAAGTGAGGGGGAGTAGAAAGGGACAAGAGGCAGAAAAGTAAAACAGACTGGTATAAATAAATTAGTGTAAACAATGAACAAAAAGCAATTGAAAACAGTAAAGATAACAGAGGGTGGACATATTTTTAAAATGGCTTGCAGAATCCTTCACCCCTCGGGCTGTGGCTGCAGGGCATTTCCTTGGGAGAACCAATGGGGGATCAAAATTTGTGAGATGTATGATTCTCTTTTTATTTGTATAGTGTTTATTCTATTTACATTGTTATGAAGAATTGTCAATCTATGCTTTTTTTGTACAGGAAATTCTTAAGGTTTTAAAATACTCTTTTAATGTAGTATGTAAACAGAAAGTACAATGAATGACTAGGCTGTTCCAGTTTGTCTACTGATTTCATATATTTTTTTTTTTTCCTCTTCTTGCCAATAACATCTAAATTCTGAATGGAGAAGATGACATTGATATTTAATATGTTATCCTGTTTAAAAAGGTTGGATATTTTACACTACAACTTTGGTAGTCCGACAATGTGGAAATTCCTTGCTAAGATATAAGTGTATTTTAAGAAAACAGACGTTAAACACACATTATTTGTTCCAACACAAATTGAATTGATAGCAGGAAATGATAGTGATGTAAGATATTTGCAGAACTCCAGCTGACCTTCAATCTAATCTGTTCTTGGTGCTAAAGCAGTAGGTATGACCACAGGATCCTTTTTCTACAACATAAAGCAATAATACCACCAGCACTTCAATTAAGGCTGCATTACCTTCTGGAAACATATATGTTTTGTTTTTTACACTAAATTAAATAAAAAGTGTATTGGATTATTTACTTATTTGTGTATTTATTTTACATCTCTAACAGCCATTCTTACATATTTCATTTATACAGTATGTTTATACAACATTAATAATTAGCCAAACCATTATTAATGATTATTAAAAATGTAAAAAATACAAAAAATGTAAAAATAACTTTTAACAGTTTTATGCCACATAAATTACAGACATATGCATACATATTCTAGGCATTTATTCTTCAAATAATTAATTTTATTGAATTGGCGAAATTTGAATTTCGATCAAAACAGACAAGATGAAAACATTTGCCTTTAGCTAATTTTCCAACTCACCTATTCCAACCTATATTTCACAATGTATCATCAACACTTGACAAATGAAAGACTTAGGTTGTGGACTTCTTTTTTTTTTTTTTACTATTTATCCTGAACCAACCCAGGTTTTTAGGTAAACTAGAAAGTTGCCTCAAATGCCATGTTCCAATGGACATACATAATACACTCATTAAATTTAAAGATTATTGTAAAAATACCTATAACATATTTAAAATATGTAAAATAAGTGCTTACCAGGGGCAAAGAGTAAGTTGCCATCTTTCCTTTCCGGAGTACTCCCGGGCAGAAGACTACTTTTATACTTTAAGTGAGATTCTGTTAATTTCTCCTTTTTATTTTCAACTGTTGTTTGTGTAAATAATTTATCATCTTTTTTTGTAAGTACTGTGACTATCATTTTGTTTATAATAAATATTCCTTTATTAAGTTCTGCCTTTGTCTGTTAAAGACTTCCGTTACCTGATTAAACCAATTTATGGGTAATGTTAAATTGCATAGATATTGTGCTAAATCATATTTTGTGGGTTATTAGTTTAGTGCAACACATTTATAAACTGTCTTTGTGGTGCCAGCGTTATGATATTATTATTCTGGTTCTTGCTTTCAAATCTCTACATAATCCCACCTATCTATCCTCACTAATACACAAGTATGTCCCGTCTAGGCCCTTACACTCTGCTGAAGACTTAGGTCTATCTTCTGTCCGTACTTCCACCTCTGATGCTCGCCTTCAAGACTTCTCCAGGGCTGCACAGTCCCAGTGGAACTCACTTCTCTGCTCCGTTAGATGCCCAGTCTCCACTCTTTCAAAAAATCATTAAAAACCCACTTCTTCATAAAAGCATATCAATTAAACTGTTAATAGATCTTGATTGATTCCTCTCTTGCAACCGTCATTAGTCTAATACCTTTTGTATCACTTTACCCCACTTCCTCTAGCATATAAGCTCATTGAGCAGGGCCCTCAACCCCTCTGTTCCTGTGTGTTACTACATGTCTGTTTGTCCACCCACTGTAAAGCGCTATGGAATTTGTTGGCACTATATAAATAATAATAATAATAATAATAATAATATATTATTATAGTTAAGTGTGGGTGGTGTTATTTTTTATCATTATTATTTTTTGGTCTAGCGCAAACAAATAGTGAAATTTTATACTTTCTTATGCAAGATGCTTCTAAGGAGCTTGCTCATACTAGTAATCTCTCACATTGACTACTAATTCTCTCCTAATATTTCTCCCCAGAAACTGTTTACATTGGCTTCCTGTACCCTATAGGAATCGATTCAAAATACTAACCCTTACCTATAATGCTTTAAACAACTAACCCCTGTTACATTTCTTCATATATTCCCATTAACAAAACCCATCTCTTCTAGTGACGTCTCCAGGATTCATTTTTAAGGGGGGCACATGGTAGGCAGGGACAAAAGTAGGGGGTCCCATTCTAAAACTTGTATGGATGTGTGTGTGTGGTGTGTGTGTGTGTGTGTGTGTGTATGTATATATATACACACATACGCTCCCTTAATCCCTCTGCAAACTGCAGTCTCAGCTAGGTAGGTAATTTGTCACACCTTAGATGTACAGCTCACATCTATCCCAGGGATTGAAGAATCTGTGTCATTTTTGCCCTCCCACCCCCTTCCATCCATGTCTCTGTTCCCCTGCTTTTCATGTCTTTGCAGTGTCTGTGTGTGTGTAGTGTATCCAGTGTGTCTAGTGGATGTAGTGTTGGATAAGTGCTGGGGGGTGAGCCGTTCAAATTAAATTGGGATTAACCCCCTCCCTGCCTCTAACCTGAAGAAAGGTGACAGTATAGGTGGGCAGTGTGTAGGATGGTGACAATATAGCAGGGCAGTGTGGAGAAAGGTGACAGTATGGGGTACAGTGTGTAGGCAGATGACAGTATAGTGGTGCACTGTGTAGGAAGGTGACCATATAAGGGGGACAGGGTGTAGGAAAGTGACAGTGTGGGGGCAGGCTGTGGGGACTACAGCGTGGATGGGCAGACTGACAGACAACATGCCCTCATTGATACACACCTACTGACAGACAGTTATTGTCTCACACACTGTTTAACTAACACACATGTTCACTGACAGACACACACTAGCATGAACACACACTCAGAGACAAATGCACTCACTGACATACACACACTTACTAACAGACACATACATTCACTGACACACTCACTGACAGACACACACCTACTGGCAGGTGCATACTGACAGTCACACATACATTCAATGACAAACACACAGATGTCACTGACAGACACAGACCCTCACTGATTTGACATACACACATTCATTGACAGACACCGATACACTCAATGACAAACACAGACTCTCAATGATGTGACAGACACTCACAGATAGACACATACAAATTCACTAACAGACATACACACACACTCACACATTCACTGCAGACACACATACACACACACTCACACATTCACTGCAGACACACATACACACACACACACACACAAATAACTAATATCATTATTTTAATTTGTCCACCCAGCCTCCCTACCTTTGGGGTCCAGTGGGGCCCAGTGGGGCTTCTGTGAGGCTGGCGGCTGTGAGCACACACACACAGTTACAGTCACACAGAGGCACACAGCCACACACACACACACACACACACACACAGAATTACTGTAAAAAATAGGTACACAGCCAAACACACCGAGGCAGACAGTCACACACACCCACACACACACAGAGGCAGACAGTCAAACACAGAAACAGACAGTCACACACTCAGAGGCAGACAGTCACGCACACAGAGGCAGACACAGTATCATAGACAGAGTTACAGCCACACATAGGCACACAGCCACACACACACAGAGGCAAACATTAACACACACACAGGCAGATAGTTACACACACAGAGTTACAGTCACACATAGGCACACAGCCACACACAGAGGCAGACAGTCACACACAGGCAGACAATCAAACACACGCACACACACAGGCAGACAGTCACACACACACACACACAGGCAGATAGTCACAAGCACAGTTACAGCCACACACACAGTTACAGTCACACACACAGAGGCAGACAGCCACACAGACAGAGGCAGGCACAGTCACACATAGTTACAGTCACACACACAAATCAGATAGTCACACACACAATTTAGATAGTCACACACACACAGTTACAGTCACACACACAGAGGCAGTCACAGTCACACATAGAGATAGTCATACACACACACATAGGCAGATAATCACACACACACACTTACCTCTGTCCATTATGGGCTGAAGTGGAGGAAGTGCAGCTTCAGGAGTCTGGATGTAGGGGAAGCAGGGACTCCTTCCTACTTCCCTCTTCCTGTGCAGCAGTTACCCCTGATCGATGTCTATTGGGAGCTTTTGGCCCTGCTCCTGCCGACATTTAGCCTTGCCTCCACCACAGGTAAGCCCCACCCCCACCATAATGTGTTTTTTTTGTTTTGTTTTTAATAACCCCGGGTGGAGGATTCATTAATCTCCACCAGAGATTATTAAAAAAAAAACTAACACATTTCCCATAAAACAAAAACAGTGCCTGCATTTGTGAGGGGAGAAGGAGGGGGTCAGGGGGCATGGCATGAAGTAGGGGGCTGTGGCCGCCTCTGCCCCCCTACCCCCCAGTGATGCCACTGATCTTTTCAGAATAGCTTATGGCCTCCCAGAGTAATTTCTTCTTCATAAATTTTCCTGTGTCCATGTGTCTCCTTTCTCCCCAGCCCTTCCATATGTCTGCTTTCCCCGCAGCACCTCCATGCGCCTTCTTTCCTCCCCTAGCCCCTCCATGTGTCTCCTCCCCCACATATATCTTTCCACTCATGTGTCTCTCCCCCATTCCACTCACCTCTATGTAGCATGGCTGAGTGGACAGTGGAACCCGATCTGACAGGACGTGCTCTCTCAGCACTTCCTGTCAGACCATGGTCTGCTGGACTACACTACATACTGAGAAGGGCAGGAGGGGAGTGCAGTGCTGTGTGTTACTCTCCTGATGGTCACACAGCAACTGTGCATCCTGCCCTGGTGCGGGTGTGCATTGGCTCTGAAGTTATGATGGGCCACCAGGCCTCCTGGAGTTATTGAGCCAGTCGCAGGGGTCGCAGCTATAGTTACGACACTGGGTCGCCTGCTATAGGTATGCCACTGGTTGGCGCTATCTAAATGACAATAATAATAATATAGTATTAGAAATATAAACTATAGTGTTCTCCACTTTGTTTAGATTCAGGGCTCTCCCTCCAAATAAATAAAAACGAAATAAATAAAAACTGGAATAAAGGGTATACCTTTTTCTCCAGCATCAAAATTGAATTCTGCAGCAGCTCGATCTGCTTTTAAATGGTTTTAAATGTTCAGTCCAAATCCTAAAAAATAATTGAGTTAGAGAAAGAACAAAAAAATTAGAGCAGACAATGTGAAATAGAAAAAAGGAAAAAGGCTTGAAGTGGATGAGAATGCGAAAAGTAATTGATAATAGGAGAAAATGGAGAAAAACATGAAGCAGCTGTAAGTAGTAGAGAGTATAAAGGAAATCAACACAAAGTAGGAGTAGTGTAGCAACTGAACTACCACCTGTGTGGATGGTGTCGCTGCAGCGGGACCCTAAAATGTTGGGTCAGGTAACCCATGCACTTAGGGAAAACCCAATAGTTGAATAGCAGGTGCTGCGGACTTTTAGCATCACGGCCATGCCCTTTTAATATAGGCAGCCAGGATTTGGTGGAAATGACTACCTTTCACTTGCTTCCCAGCTTGCGAACTGCTATTAGGACCGAGGAGGTACTGAGATAGAGACATCATGGACAGACTTAGCCAGCCAAAGGAAACCACCCTCCTGCACTCAAATGGTATGAAAGCAAGGGGGTGTCCAAATTATGTAAATTACGACTTATGCGTGTGCCAGTGTGTAGCTATGTGTCTGTGTAGGTATATGTTTTTTTTTTGTGTGTATATGTGCATTCATCCCTGCATTCAGACATCAACACTACAAACCCACTCCTACCATCAAAAGCCAATACTACATGCAAGCACACCCCAAACACATACAAACAAGCTGTTTCAATCAAAAGCCAACACTACATACAAACACACCCCTGTATTAAACCATGAACATTATATACAAACACACACCTGCATTAAAACAACAAAACTACACACAAATACACCACTGTCTTCAAATGCCAACAGTGCATAGAAAAACTCCCCTGCATTCAGACATATTACACACAAGTACACCACTGCTTTCAAGTGTCAACAGTACATACAACACACACAACTGCATTCACATGTCAACATTACATACGAAAACAGGTTTACATTCAAAAACGGCTCACAAATAAAACCCTGCAAGGATGGGCAAATGGTATATAACCAACTGGCAAATTATTGTGGGAGATGTAAGACTTAGGTCGATCTACCGTTTGGCCACCCTTGCACTTGGGGTGGGGGGCACAAAACATTTTGTTGCACCAGGGTCCTCTCTACATTTGTTTCATGACAAGAATAGTGTAATAGGAATGGATAGAAAAACAAAAACAAAGGAACAAAGAATTTGAGAAAAGTGAGAGGTGAAAAGAAAGATTATACATTTGTGTAATGCATGTCATGTTTGTGTGTATTAGATGCAGAGTATGTGTTGTGCATTTGTATAGTGAATGCAGAGTGTTCTTATAGTGGATGTACTGATTATACACTGAATGCATAGTGTGTGTTTGTGTAGTGGATGTAGGTGTGCATAGTGAATGCAGAGTGTTCATAGTGAATGCAGTATCAGTGTTTATTAGATGCAGTGTGTATAATGACTGCAGAGTGTGTATAGTGATTGCAGAGTGTGTTTGTGCAGTGGATGTAGTATGTGCATAGTAACTGTAGAGTGTGTGTTTGTGTAGTGGATGTAGTGTGTGCATGGTGATTGCAGAGTGTGTATAGTGAATGTGGAGTGTATTTGTGTAGTGGATGTAGTGAATGTATAGTGACTGCAGAGTGTGTGTTTGTGTAGTGGATATAGTGTGTGTATAGTGACTGCAGAGTGTGTATAGTGAATGCGGAGTGTGTATTTGTGAAGTGACTGTAGTATGTAGTGTGTGCATAGTGAAAGCAGAGTGTACAGTGAATGCACAGTGTGTATAGTGAATCCAGAGTGTGTGTGCTTGTGTAAGAATGTATTGTGTGTGTGTGAAATAGGAGGAGTGGGGGAAGCATTTTTTTACATTTGTGCATATTTTATTTTATTACCTGGCCAGGGAGGGGGGAGATTGTATTCCCTAGTCGCATGGTGGAGGAAGCCACCTGCGGTAAACTGCAGTTCCAGCACACTCTGACTTCCCTTTTCAGCCTCTCAGTCTAAATCCTGCGTGCTTTGTGGATTGTTGCCATGGTAACCAGTGGCAATGCTCTGACAACCGCGGGGCTCGCGAGGGTTAGACAGAGAAGAGCTGGAAAGGGAAGCCAGATTGTGCTGCCCCCACTGCCGGGTACAGGTAAACAGGGACCCACTGTGCACATATATATATACATATATATAGCGAAAATCACTATATAAATATGTGCACATAGAGAATGTGGGGTCCCGGGACTACCAGAGCAGTCTGGGCCCCGCAAGACCACCAGGCCCGTGACAACTGTCATGGTTGTCATGCCCTGAGAGCGGCCCTGCTGACATGTAAGGGTGAGAAATAGTGATGCACCGAATGGTTCGCTGTCGAATAGTTCCTGGCGAACATAGCATGTTCGCGTTCGCCACGGCGGGCTTACGTATGCGCGGTTCAATCCACCCCCTGTTCGTCATCATTGAGTAAACTTTGACCCTGTACCTCACAGTCAGCAGACACATTCCAGCCAATTAGCAGCACACCCTCCCTAGCAGACCCTCCCACCTACTGGAAGGCATCCATTTTACATTCATTCTCAAGCTGCATGCTTAGTGAGAGGAGGGAAAGTGTAGCTGCTGTTAATTAGATAGGGAAATGCATAGCTAGGTTAGGGTATACAGTGTCCACTACAGTCCTGAAGGACTCATCTGATCTCTGCTGTAAGGACAGCACCCCAAAAAGCCCTTTTTAGGGCTAGAACATCAGTCTGCTTTTTTTTCTGTGTAATGTAATTGCAGTTAGTTGTCTGCCACTGCTGCCAGCTTCTGTGTCAGGCTCACAGTGGATACTGTGCCCAGTGCCACCACTCACTCACTGGTGTCACAATAGTTTGCATTTAAAAACAAAACACTTTTTTCACTGTTATAGATTGAATAGCAGTTAGTTGTCTGCCAGCGTCTGTGTCAGGCTCACAGTGGATACTGTGCCCAGTGCCACCACTCACTCACTGGTGTCACAATAGCTTGCATTTAAAAACAAAAAACTTTTTTCACCGTTATAGATTGAATAGCAGTTAGTTGTCTCAAAGCGGGTGTGTCAGGCTCACAGTGGATACTGTGCCCAGTGCCACCACTCACTCACTGGTGTCACAATAGCTTGCATTTAAAACCCAAAAACTTTTTCACTGTTATAGATTGAATAGCAGTCAGTGTCCTTAAAGCGGGTGTGTCAGGCTCACAGAGGATACTGTGCCCAGTGCCACCACTCACTCACTGGTGTCACAATAGCTTGCATTTAAAAACAAAAAACTTTTTTCACTGTTATAGATTGAATAGCAGTTAGTTGTCTGCCAGCGTCTGTGTCAGACTCACAGTGGATACTGTGCCCAGTGCCACCACTCACTCACTGGTGTCACAATAGCTTGCATTTAAAAACCCCAAAACTTTTTTCACTGTTATAGATTGAATAGCAGTTAGTTGTCTCAAAGCGGGTGTGTCAGGCTCACAGTGGATACTGTGCCAGTTCACAGTGCCACTCATATCTGGTGTCATAATAGCTTGCATTTAAAAACAAAAAACTTTTTTCACTGTTATAGATTGAATAGTAGTTAGTTGTCTGCAAGCGTCTGTGTGTCAGGCTCGCAACGTATATTGTGCCCACTTGCCCAGTGCCACCACTCACTCACTGGTGTCACAATAGCTTGCATTTAAAAACAAAAAACTTTTTTCACTGTAATAGATTGAATAGCAGTTCGTTGTCTCAAAGCGGGTGTGTCAGGCTCACAGTGGATACTGTGCCAGTTCACAGTGCCACTCCTATCTGTTGGCACATTAGATTGCACGCGCAGTGCCCCAAATTTGAAGAAGGAGGACCGACCAAGCATCTTTTTCCATCTCCCGGTTCCTAAAATCGATGCCATATACACGTCCCCTGATAGGGGACGTAACAGGGATTAAACTGATAAGAATAGTACTACTTAACACACCACTCCTATCTGGTGGCACATTAGATTGCACGCGCAGTGCCCCAAATTTGTTGTGATCTGTGAGTAAGGAAAACAGTTATCCATACAAGTAAGGTTGCAGCTTTTTGAGGCCCCACACCACCGCCAGGCACTCCTTTTCAATGGCAGTGTATCTACTTCCCTGGGCAAAAGTTTCCGGCTTAGATAAGCCCCGGGTTGCTCGCCGCCATCTGCTCCGACTTGGCTCAGTACTGCCCCCAATCCAAACATGGAAGCGTCTGTATGGACGAGAAAGCGTTTAGTTGGATCAGGAGCAGAAAGTACAGATGATTTAATGAGCACCATCTTGAGCTGTTGGAAGGCCTGTTCACACTCTGGGGCCCATACTACTATCTTGGGGAGGTTTTTACGCGTTCCTATATGGCACTTACTGGGCTTTAGGGTCAGTCCGGCCTCCCTAATCTGGTCTAGTACGGCTCCTATGTGGGTCAGGTGTTCGGGCCAGGAGCAGCTAAAAATGGCTATATCATCCAAGTACTCCTGAAACCCATCCAGCAGCCGATCTACCATCCTCTGAAAGTTAGCCGGGGCATTCTTCATCCCGAATGGCATAACCTTAAACTGATACAGGCCAAACGAGGTGACAAATGCCGACTTGTGGATGGCGTCCTCGGCTAATGGAATTTGCCAGTACCCCTTGCACAGATCTATTGTGGTGAGGTACTGGCCTCTGGCCATTTTGTCTAGGAGCTCGTCTATCCGGGGCATAGGGTAGGCGTCTGAGGTTATTTTATCGTTTAGCCTCCGGTAGTCTACACAGAAATGGGTCGTGCCGTCCCGTTTCGATACTAGTACTACCAGGGAGGCCCAGGGGCTGTCAGAGTGTTCTATCACCCCTAACTGCATCATTTCCTCAATTTCTTTCCCATATTTTCTTTAACTGCTTCGGGTATGCGATAGGCGGTTTGGCGAAGGGGGGTCTGGTCTAGGGTTTCAACTTTGTGAGTGGTTAACGGACTGTACCCAGGTAGGTTGGAAAACGTGGCCCCCTTGTCCTGGATTAGTCTTTGGACCTGGGTTCGCTCCTGGGGGTCTAACCGTTCTAACTGTACTTCTCCCAGGTCTCCGCTCTGGCCCTCTTGGTCTAGGAGATCTGGGAGTGGCAAATTATCATAATCTTCAGTGGCAGGTGCACAGATCGCGGTTTCCTCTTCCGTGCGCTCGTGTTATGGCTTGAGCATGTTCACATGGAGCATACGCTTGCCTCCCGTGCCTGTGACCGCACCGATCACAAAGGTGGTATCACAAACCTGCTCTACCACCTTGTATGGGCCCTGCCAGGAAGCCTGCAGCTTGTCCTTGTGAACAGTCTCTATTCTGCTCTGTGTCAGTGTGTATCATGGTCTCTGAGGACAGGTGTCAATCCATATCTGCCAAGTGACCCTATGTAGGGGGAACAGTCTCTATTCTGCTCTGTATCAGTGTGTATCATGATCCCTAGGACAGGTGTCAATCCATATCTGCCAAGTGACCCTATGTAGGAGGAAAAGTCCCTATTCAGCTCTGTGTCATTTTGTATCAGGGATCCTTAGGACAGGTGTCAATCCATATCTGCCAAGTGACCCTATGTAGGGGGAACAGTCTCTATTCTGCTCTGTGTCAGTGTGTATCATGGTCTCTGAGGACAGGTGTCAATCCATATCTGCCAAGTGACCCTGTGTAGGGGGAACAGTCTCTATTCTGCTCTGTGTCAGTGTGTATCACGGTCTCTGAGGACAGGTGTCAATCCATATCTGCCAAGTGACCCTATGTAGGGGGAACAGTCTCTATTCTGCTCTGTGTCAGTGTGTATCAGGGATCTTGAGGATAGGTGTCAATTCATATCTGCCAAGTGACCCTATGTAGGGGGAACAGTCCCTATTCTGCTCTGTGTTAGTGTGTATCAGGGTCTCTGAGGACAGGTGTCAATCCATATGTCAAGGTGTCAATATGTCATATGTCAGGTGTCAATCCATATCCATTGTGATTTAGGAATGTTAGGTGATTTATGCCCTTTATGGATTAAGACCAGACTCTGCATCAACTGTGTAATTTTCCATGGGAGTTTTGCTATGGATCCCCCTCCAGCATGCCACAGTCCAGGTGTTAGTCCCCTTGAAACAATTTTTCCATCACTATTGTGGCCAGAAAGAGTCCCTGTGTGTTTAAAAATTCGCCTGCCCATTGAAGTCTATGGCGGTTCACCTTGTTCGCCAGTTCGCGAACATTTGCGTAAGTTCGCCGTTCGCGAACCGAAAATTTCGGGTTCGCGACATCACTAGTGAGAAATAAAGAGGAACAAAATTTGGAAAAGAAATATGCTTGTAATATTATGCATCTACTGATGTTGAAAACGAACCTCATTACGTTGATAGTAACTATGATGTTATATAAACTAATGGCTGGTAATACACTGATAGTATGGTGTCATGTGTATGTGCTAATAAATGAATAATACCATCTTAAACAGGTTATTGTTAGTTGATAAAAATAATGCTTAAACAAGATCATTTTGACAATTGTCAATTTGATCATGTTTTGCTTTCCTGTTGAACATGATCAAATTAAAAGCAGAGTAATGGCGAAGGGCCCTGTAGTGTCCTGGAGTCAAGGGCATGTTCACCAGAATAATAATTTGTTAGAGTGATTTATAAACTCATTTATTTTCTGGTCTCTAAGTAAGCAATCTAGGTTTTGTTCACCTAGTCCCTATCTCCTCATCTTTTGCCCTAATACTCTAAACAATTATAAAACATCTTTCCTATAGTCTTAACCACTTTTTCAAACCCACAATGTTGTACCCTAAATATGCACAAACCATAACCACTCACAATATCCCCTAATCCTAACCATTACCTAGCCCAAACCCAGTGACATTGTAGATACTCAAACTGCTTCATCTAATTAAACTGGTTATACTGACCGCCCCTTGGCATTGTCCTTCCATTCAATGCTAAACAACAGTCCCCAGCATCCTATCCTCTCTGTGCTACTTGGCCTAATGAGGAAGCAATATCTTGAGCATCAAGGAGCAACTGTGATTGGCTGAGAGTGTCAGCTGACTGTTTTCAGCCTATCACATTTGCCATTGCTTAGATGAATTAGTATGACTAGAGTAACCATACTGGGTAACCAGGGAAATTTATTAAGTGGTGCACTGCTCAAAAATGGTTTAACATTGAATGGAGAGACAGGGGCAGGGGACTCCATGCACTATAACTATGAGATAAAATAGTTATAGTGCTTACAGTGTACTTTTAATATCCTTCTCTTAATGCTACTTATTGCTACTCAATTTATTTGCAATCAATTAAAAAGTTGTGCTGATTTTAGCTGTGTAAATGTAAATTACCATAAAAATCTATAGAACGACTATAGTTTGAGTAAAGTGCTTGCAACATGGAGGATGAAGACATGAGGGATGGGTGCAGAATGTCAGTGCTTGCCATGGGTACCAAAATCAGATAGTGAGCCTTGCCTTTTTTTAAATCTTTTTGAAATAGAAATACATGTTAGGGTCATGGGCGTCCGCAGGAATTTTTCTAGGGGGTGGCATAATTATAATTAAATCCATGTATGGCCCCTTTTTGACAGTGTCATGAAGGGGAGGGGCATAGTCATTATCACATAAAGCCAGGGTGAATAGCGTTTTCACAACTATGGTGTCAGGAATACATGTATGTATTCCTGACACAATAGTGTTCCTTTAATCAAATTAAAGGAACATTCTGGTCACCATAACAACTTCATCTAAATGAAAATGCTATGATGCCAGGAGGTCCCTGGATGCTCTCTTTCCTTTAAAGCAGGGGTTCTCAACGTTAGTCCTCAGGACCCCCTACCAGTCCAGGGTTTAGGGATTACCTGGGTGTGTCTAAGGTGTTTAGAAAAAGAAAAAAAAACACCTTAGAGTCTAAGGTGTTTTTTTCCCTTTTTCTAAACACCTGAGACACACCCAGGTAATCCCCAAATCCTGGACTGGTAGGGGGTCCTGAGGACTGGGTTGAGAACCCCTGCTTTAAAGGGTTAAACCTCTATCAAATGGTTTAACCCCAAAGTCTTCCTCCAGCTCCAGATCTCCAGGTCACTCAGTGGTATTCGGCTTCTGAAACAGAGTGTCAGGAAGTGCAGATTGACGTCAGACATGGGTGCCACTGATTGGCTAGAGTCAATGTCTAGTTTCCGGTTCATAAAAATGTTTTATTTTTTGTGAATGGGGAGCTACTAATTGGCTTAGGGTGCCACTTTAGCAAATCAGTGACACCCCTACCCAACGGCACTCTGCCAGGCCCAGGTCCCAAATCCTTGTGATGTGGTGTCCAGAATGAAGTGGAGGATCACTTCACTTGTCCTTATTGCTCAAATCTCCTTTTCTTCTTCTTCATTTGACACAGTCTTTTTATTCTTCTGACACTGTCTTCTCTCCTCCTTGGCTTCTTTTGCTCCTTTACCTTCTTGCTACTTTCTGCTTCTTTCTGCTCCTTTCTCTTTCTGATCCCTTTCTGCTCCTTGCAGACCCATTCTGCTCCTTCTCCTACTTTACCTTTGTGCTCCTTCTGCACCTTCCAGCTCCTCGCTGCCCCTTTCTGCTCCTTACTGTCCTTTCCTGCTCATTTCTGTTCCTTCTCCTTCCTGCTCCTTTTCCTACTTTACCTTCCAGCTTCTTGCTGCCCTTTCTGCTCCTTGCTGTTCCTTTCTGCCCCTTCTCCTACTTTACCTTTGTGCTGTCAGGAACTGCTCTGCTCTGTTCTGATGTCTGACCATGGCTTCTGGTATCCAGTACTTTTTTTTTACAATTCTTGTTTAGGTTTTTCTTGGTTTTTCTGGTTTTCTATTCTATGTCTGGTTTTCTTTATGCTGGGTTTTGGGTTCATTCCTGTATTCCGTCCCTGGAATTCCCAGTCTCTTGGATTCATTTAAATGTTTGTTTTATGTTGCAACATGGTTCCTTTTGTTTCAGTTGGTTCTTGCAGGCAGATGCTTCAAGTCATCTGCTCCGTTCTTGCAGGTAAATGATGTATGTGTTTTACTATTGGTTCTTTTAGTGAACATTAGGCAGAGTATGACCTGCCAAATATGGGGTACATTGGCGTTGTGGCAGGCTTATGCAATGTATGATCATATGATGGAACTAAATCCCTATAGTTTTCACAGATAGTACTTAGTTATTTCTCATCTTGTTTTGCCTATTATATCTTGTCTTGTTTTATTTTTATTCCCAGTCCATGTTCAGTCTTGTCTTGTTCTGCCCATGTTATGTTAACGTTTTCCCTTATGTATTGTATACATGTTCAGGGTTTTGCTTTCTATCCTTCTCTGGTTCTGGGTTCTACTAGTTTTGTCTTGTTTTCATGTACGGTGCCTCTCCTAGTCTTGACTTATTTTCTGTACTGGATACATCTCAGCATTCATCTGCTCTGGCTTCCACTAAGCTGCATCAGGGTCTTGGTATGTGGCCGCACAAACACTGGTGCTCTACACCAGGGGGCGTGCGGTTACCCTGCACCAGGCCTTACTGAGCCACTTCCTCGCTGAAGACTCCGCTCATCTCCACATCAGGCATAGGGGTCCCGGTATTCGGACTGCCACCCTGACATGTGCTCCTTCTGATTCTTTCTGCTCCTTTACCTTTGTGCTCCTTCTGTCCCTTCCTGCCCCTTTCTTCTCCTTGCAGACCATTCCTGCTCCTTGCTGCCCCTTCTTGATTCTTGCTGCCCCTTCCTGTTCATTTCTATTCCTTTCTGCTCCTTCTCCTACTTTAACTTTGCTCTCTTTCTGCCCCTTCCAGCTCATTCCTCCCCCTTTCTACTCCATGCTGCCCTTTCCAGCTCCTTTCTGGCCCTTTCTGCTCCTTCTTCTACTTTACCTTTGTGCTCCTACTGATTCTTTCTGCTCTTTTACCTTTGTGCTCCTTTTGTCCCTTCCTGCCCCTTACAGACCCTTCCTTCTTCTTGCAGACCCTTACTGCTCTTTGCAGCCCCTTCCTGCTGCCCCTTCCTGCTTCTTGCAGACCCTTCCTGCTCCTTGCTGGCCCTTTCTGCTCCTTCTCCTACTTTACCTTTGTGCTCTTTTTGCTCCTTGCTGCCGCTTTCTGCTCTTTGCTGCCCTTTACAGCTCCTTGCTGCCCCTTTGTGCTCCTTCTGATTCTTTCTGCTCCTTTACCTTTGTTCTCCTTCTGTCCCTTCCCGACCCTTCCTTTTACTTGCAGACCCTTCTTTTTCCTTGCAGACCCTTCCTTCTCCTTGCAGACCCTTTCTGCTCCTTACAGCCCCTTCCTGCTCCTTACAGCCCCTTCCTGCTCCTTGCTGACTCTTTCTGCTCCTTGCTGCCCCTTCCTGCTCCTTGCTGACTCTTCCTACTCCTTGCTGCCCTTTCATGCTCTTTGCTAACCCTCTCTGCTCCTTGCAGACCCTTCCTGCTCCTTGTAGACCCTTCCTACTCCTTGCTGCCCCTACCTGCTCATTTCTGTTCCTTTCTGCTCCTTCTCCTGCTTTACCTTTCTGCTCCTTCTGTCCCTTGCAGCTCATTGCTGACCCTTTCTGCTCCTTTATGTCCCTTTCTGCTCCTTGATGTTCCTTCCTGCTCATTTCTGTTCCTTCTCCTTTCTGCTCCTTCTCCTACTTTACCCTCTTGCTCCTTGCTGACTCTTCCTGTATGCTGCCCCCCATCCCTCACTTACCTGATCTGTAGGCTGCCCCCCTCATGCCCCCCTTATCTGATCTGTAGGCTGCCTCCTCACTTACCTGATCTGTAGGCTACCCCCCATCCCTCACTTTCATGACCTGTAGGCTGCCCCCCATGCCTCCCTTTCATGACATGTAGGCTGACCCCTATGCCTCACTTACCTGATCTGTAGGCTGCCCCCCTCATCTCTCACTTACCGTATCTGAAGGATGCCCCCCATGCCTCATTTACCTGATCTGTAGGCTGTCTCTGCAGTATAGGAGTTGCTGGCTGCACTCTATGCTGCTCCCCTGTGGTTTCAGTAAGGAGGGAGAAGCAGGGGTAAGATGTAGCTTCCTATCCCTGCCTCTCTCCACACACAGTTTCATCTACTGGCTGGCGCTGGTATTGCAGTGTATTCTCAATCTCAATAGAAAAATACCAGCACAAGCTGAAATATCCGAGGGGGGGCACAAGTGCCCCCCCATTCCGCCCCTGCGGTCACTCATGGTTAGAGTATACATGAGACAATACATTTGCAAGGCTACTTTGTTTTTATAGTTAAATCATTTTTTGAGAATAATGTTGCACGAAAAAAATCATGAAAGATCATTAATCTTAAAAAGTGAGTCATCGCCTTCAAAAGTAAAATTAAAAACATTCAGTTATATGGTTTGCAAAGCAATGTCTTCCACTGTAAAGAAGTTCAAAGTCACTAGAACAGTTGTCACCTTGGAAGAATTACATCTTAAAAACAATTGTGACGATCACGGTTATATACTAAAGTAAGAATTCTAACTGATTTCAAAAGGAATTTAAAATTTAAAGCCAAAGGAGCTGAACTGAAAACACATATGACTTAGAGAAATTTTCCAGTTTGGCTATTTTGAACTTAAAGGGACACTCCACTGTCTAAATACAACACAAATAAAGATTACTGTTTAGTAAATATACTCCAAATAAATACTTGGATTTATTTAATTATACATTTTTTTAAATTTAAGTTATATCTAAAACAGCTTGCAAAAACTTCAAATCTCTTGTCTTTTGCTTTTGCAAGCCCTTCCCTTCCAACCCCACCCAAACTTTATGTGACTGTTCAATCACAGACTTCCCAGTGCAGCTCAATGAGAAGTGTTTGCAAGGCAGGTATTCTAGACAATTGCTGCCTCTTGAGTTCAATGCAAATAACATTAGCTTTATAAGCATTCTTTGGTTAGTTGAAACATATAGAAATACTGTGTAACATGTTCTCCGCTTTCTCCTCTTCTTTATGTCATGACCATTGAGGTATTGGCAACCGAGATAAGAAATAACAACAAAATAAAAGGTTTTAAAGATCAAGTGGAAATTAAAATAAAGTTGTATCCTAACGATTAACTCATTGTGCTGGAAGATCCAGTAAATTCAATTAAGGAACTAATGGAGGTGATACAAAGATATAGCCGGTTTTCGAATTACAAACTAAATACCTCTAAAACAACGGCGCTCTCCTTTTTTTTTAACACCTCAAATGAAAGTAGAGATTATGGATAAATTTGATTTCCTTTGGGCAAATGAGCATTTTTCCTATTTAGGATTAAAAAGTTCAGCAAATCCGCAAAAATGGATGGAGATTAACTTGCTCCCCCTGATAAGGGAAATTAATATTAAGCTAAATACCTGGACAAAAATAGAAATATCATGGTGGGGCAAGATTAGCACCGTAAAATCATATGTCTTACCTAAATTAACATATATCTTGATCTTAATTCCAAACAATATTCCTCTAAGCTGTATCAACCTATTACAGTCTTCTTTTACAAAATTTATATGGTCAAAAAAAAGACCTAGAATTAGCGCATTAGACCTCCCCATAGGAAAGCATTGAAAGCATAGGGTGAGGACGTCCAGCAACGCTATAGCACAGAAAATCTGTGCTATAAACCAGGAAGTGCCCTTTAGTGGCTGTCTAGTAGACAGCCACTAGAGGAGGAGTTAACCCTGCAATGTAAATATTGCAGTTTATGAAAACTGCAATGTTTACAGTTGCAGGGTTAAGAGTAGTGGGAGCTGTGCTATAAACCAGGAAGTGCCCCTTAGTGGCTGTCTAGTAGACAGCCACTAGAGGAGGAGTTAACCCTGCAATGTAAATATTGCAGTTTATGAAAACTGCAATATTTACAGTTGCAGGGTTAAGAGTAGTGGGAGCTGGCACCCAGACCACTCCAATGGGCAGAAGTGGTCTGGGTGCCTGGAGTGTCCCTTCAAGCTATACAAACCTTTCAGGAGTCATCTCAAGAAGAAAGCTGGTACAAACTTGAAGTTGAGAAAACTGGCCCTTTTAAAAATATTTCTTCAATTTTCTGGTTATCTAACCAAGAAATTAGAAAATTCTACTTTGTGGTGGAAATATTTGCTTTAAATCATATATTGAAAAATTGGTTTGAAATAAGACAGAAATTAGATATGGAAGAAATTATTTTTCCATCTTTCAAAATTTAATTACTAAACGATTTATTACCTGATATTGATCTACTCTCATGGTCTGAAAAAGGTATTAATCCCGTTGAAGATGTAATTATATTAGGAAAATTTAGAACTTTCAGCAACTTAAAAATGACTTCAGGTTTCATGAACAAAGATTTTTTTTTATTATATGAAAGTAAGATCATATATAATGAAAAGTCTAAAACTATCTTATTTTGAGCAAATTATTAATGCAACGGACACTAAAAAACTAATTTCTAAAACAAATCTTTTGCTATATAAAATGGAAAATAAATATTTTCCAACAGCGATATCGAAATGGAGTAAAGATTTGGGTTTGCAAATCTCCCATAAAGAGTGGTGTAGATCAATCCAGTTTTTAAATAAAAATCTTCACTGTTTGAATCTGAATGAGCTACACTTTAATATCTTCAACAGATGGCATTTAGTTCCTAAAAAGATTAATACAATATTTCCTAACCATTCTTCTAAATGCTGGAAATGTGGGGTAAAGGAGGCAGATTATCTAGATATCTAATGGGAGTGTTCGATTATCAAAGAACTATTGCAGGATGTAGGAAGAAAGATAAATAAAATACTAAATAGCACAATATCTCTAAGACCAGACCTGATGCTTCTACATTTCAATATCCCCAGTATGGAAAAAAAAAGATTTGATATTGTTAATCCACATGTTGACAGCAGCTAAATTAACTATAGCTAGAAATTGGAAAAGCCCATCAAAACCTGACTGGTATTTAATGAAATATCAATTATGTTATCAACTAAATATGGAAAAACATATTCCGGCTCCTAACAATAAAATACTTCGATATACTGGTTTTTGGGATGAATCAATAAGAAAAATCAATATGCTATAATAAAACACCTTATACATCTAAGGGAAGTCTAGGAAAAATGCACAAAACTCTCCCTTCTCCTCCCCCATAATGACCATCGAGCATCAGCATACTCTGCATGCTGACTTCAGACATACAATTACTACTATTTTAGTCCAAATCCCATTGTGTCTGTAACAGAAAAAAAGAAAATAGTGACATTTTAAAAAAATGGCACAGTTTTTAAACATGGCAAAGTTGAAGTAGCATTTATGGAACAAAGTTTGATTTGGATTACCGTATATACTCAAATATAAGTTGACCCGAATATAAGTCGAGACCCCTAATTTTACCCCAAAAAACTGGGAAAACTCATTGACTAGAGTATAAGACTAGGGTTGGAAATGCAGCAGCTACTGGTAAATTTCTAAATAAAATTATATTCCCAAAAAATTATATTAATTGAATATTTATTTACAGTGTGTGTATCTAATGAATGCAGTGTGTGTGTGTGTATGAATGCAGTGTGTGTGTGTGTGTGTGTGTATATGAATGCAGTGTGTATGTGTATGAATGCATGTGTGTTTATGAGTGCAGTGTGTGTGTGTATGAGTGCAGTGTGTATGTGTATGAGTGCAGTGTGTGTATGAGTGCAGTGTGTGTATGAATGCAGTGTGTGTGTGTGTGTGATGCAGAATGTGTTGGTGTATGTGATGTAGAGCCTTGGTGGGGGGTGGGCATTTTTATTATTTTTTTTAATTATTATTATTATTTTAATATTTTATTTTTTTGGTATAGTATTAATATTTTATTTTAATTGTATTATTATTTTTTTAATATTATTATTTTATTATTATTAAAATTTTATTTATTTTTATTTGTCCCCCGTGATACATGGCAGGGAGGGGGCTCTCATTCCCTGGTGGTCCAGTGGATGGGCTGTGCAGGAGGGGGGCTGGCAGAGAGCTGTAACTTACCTTTCCTGCAGCTCCTGTCAGCTCCCTTCTCCTCCGGTCCGGTCCAGTAAGCTCCCCCTCTGCAAGTCTTTCGGTCTTAGTGTGGCAACGATCTGCCCCCGCGGCTCTCGCAAGACTTACAGGAGAGCTGACCAGACCGGAGGAGAGAGAAGAGAGCTGACAGAAGCTGCAGGAAAGGTAAGTTACAGCTCGCTGCCAGCCCCCAACAGGACCGCCGGGGTTGTAATGAGCCCGGTGGTCCTGGTCTGTATTATGGCAATGTAAGTTGCCATAATACAGACAGTGACTCGAGTATAAATCGAGTGGGGCTTTTTCAGCACAAAAAATGTGCTGAAAAACTCGACTTATACTCGAGTATATACGGTATATGATGTTGGTGCTTAAACTGTTCCTTTAATAACTTTCTAAATACGTATTTCTAATATATTAGACAAAGTAAATTTCTAATTTCAGGCCAAAATAACAAACTGAAAACAGACTTGACTTGGAGAATTATTCTAATTCTAGATTTTGAAATTTAAATTCACTTTTATTTCCCAGCAATTCTCACTTTAGTGAATAACCCTGATAATTCATTACAGGTTTATTCAAAGTGAATTTCAAAATGTTGCCACCATAACCAGATTAGAACAAATCTCCAAAGCAATTCTGTTTTTAGTTTGCTATTTTTGCCTTAAATTTGAAAATCACTTTGATTTCACAGAAAAACCCAGTATAAATTAAAACTGGTAGTGTCTTTGCTAAAAATTATTGTGAATCCTTCCAGTTGGCAATGCATTCTTTGAGTCAAGCCTGTCTAGTTCCTGTAACACATTTATAATGATAGGAAACATTGAAACGGAAACGTCTGTCAGAAGTGTTAGTAAAAACTATAAGAAAAAGTGATAATTAAAGTTTACATCTAATATCTATTTTCAGATAATATGACAAGCATGAGAAAAGTTGTGTTATTGTTTACATGGGTTGATACACTTATGTTAATGGTGTTGAGACAATAATATTGTTAACCCTTTTAAGGATGGTGAACGTTCGATGCCATCCTTGGGAACCCGGTTTTAAAAGCCGGCGGGTGGCAAAGAATGCCCAAGCCGTCCTATGTACTTACCCGGTCGCCAGCGATCCCACGCCTGTCAGCCCAGGGAGTCCCCCTCCTTCCTTTCCGGCCCCCCTGAGCCATGTGATCGCGAGGTCCTATCAACTTTCAATGGTACTTTCTGGGCCTATCATGGTGACCACGGGTAACGGGGAATCAGAATTCGATTCCGGAGAGGGAGCCTGAGAAAGGGCTACCACATCCAAGGAAGGCAGCAGGCGCGCAAATTAGCCACTCCCGACGCAGGAAGGTAGTGATGAAAAATAACAAAACAGACTCTTTCGAGGCCATGTAATTGGAATGAGTACACTTTAGATCCTTTAATGAGGATCTATTGGAGGGCAAGTCTGGTGCAGAGCGACTGACCTGTGCGTGCTGCAGCTGAAACTCCACTATCGCCTGTTGCTGCTCGCACAGTCTCTCCAGCATGTGCAAGGTGGAGTTCCACCTTGTGGGCACGTCCCATATGAGTCGGTGAGCGGGAAGGCCGAAGTTACGCTGCAGAGCAGACAGGCGAGCGGCAGCAGGGTGAGAACACCGAAAGCGCGCACAGACGGCCTGCAATTTCTGCAGCAGCTCTGATATATCTGGGTAGTTCTCTAGGAATTTCTGCACCACCAAATTCAGCACATGCGCCAGGCAAGGGATGTGCGTCAAACCAGCTAAGCCCAGAGCTGCTACGAGATTTCGGCCCTTATCGCACACCACCAGGCCGGGCTTGAGGCTCAGTGGCAACAACCACTCAGGGGGTTCTCTATTTCCCTGGGGGTCCAGTGGCTGCCGGTTGGGCTGTTGGGCTGGGCGGGCGGCTGGCGAGGGAGCTCTTCCTCTGAGCTGTCTGCTCAGCTCCCTCGCGCGCCGCAGAGTGAGGCTGGGAGCCGGAATATGACGTCATATTCCGGCTCCCAGCCTCACTGTGCAGCGCGCGAGGGAGCTGAGCAGACAGCTCAGGGGAAGACCTCCCTCGCCAGCCGCCCGCCCAGCCCATCAGCCCAACCGGCAGCCACTGGACCCCCAGGGAAATAGAGAACCCCCTGCCCCAGCATTCCCAGGAGACTGGGGGGGGTAAAAAAAAAATACATGTGTTAACGTGAGTGAGTGTGTGTGTCTGTTAGTGTGTGTGTCTGTTAGTGAGTGTGTGTGTGTCTGACTGTTAGTGTGAGTGTGTTTGCCTGTGAGTGTGTGTGTGTCAGTGAGTGTGTGTGTCTGCCAGTGAGTGTGTGTGTCAGTGAGTGTGTGTGTGTCTGCTAGTGAGTGAGTGTGTGTCTGTGTGTGTCAGTGAGTTTGTGTTTCTGTTAGCTAGTGTATGCGTATCTGTCAGTGAGTGTGTGTGTATTTAGAAGGCGGGGCGGGGGGAAGGGATGGGTGGGGGTCGCGCACGGGGAGGGGGTTGGGGGGCGCCTGAGTTTTGTCCTGCCTAGGGCAGCACAAAACCAGGATACACCACTGACAGCCAACGCCATACTAACACACAAACACACATTTTTTTTTTTAAATGTAATCCCCCCAGCCTCCTTACCTTTTGGAGTGCTGGGGGGATTCCCTGGGGTCCAGTTGTGCTGCTGGGCTCCTGGGTGGGTGGCCGGCCGGGCAGGCTGGCGCGTGAGTGAGCACTCAGTGCTTCCTCTTCAGCTCCCTCGCGCGCCGCGCAGGGATGCCGGAGCCGGAAGATGACGTCATCTTCTGGCTCCGGTATCAGTGCTGTGCGCGAGGGAGCTGAAGAGGAAGCACTGAGTGCTCCCTCGCGCGCCCGGCCACCCACCCGCCCGGGTCAGCAGGGCCAGCATCGGGGGGCCTGAGGTGGCTGGCTCCTGGGCCCCTCAGAGGAAGAGGCTGGCCCTGTGGCTACATACCGGTATACCCTGGTATGTACGCCACTGCTCTCAGATATGAAGTGCACGCCCCAAATTTACTTTTTAACACCAAAAAAACTTGAATTTTTGAAAATGCCATGTAACCACAGTATTTGACGTTTCTATTTCACTCTCAGATATGAAGTGCACGCTCCAAATTTACTTTTTAGCACCAAAAAAATTTAAATTAGTCAAACTGCAATGTCACAGCAATATTTGACGGTTCTATTTGACTCTCAGATATGAAGTGCACGCCCCAATTTTACTTTTTAGCACCAAAAAAAGTGAATTTGTCAAACTGCAATGTCACAGCAGTATTTAAAAATGCCTAGATGTTGCCCACTGAGCTAGCAGAACAGGATTAAAGTAATGTGCCTGGCACACATGCAGTTGCAAGTGCACACCTAACAAACAGACTGATTGCTTATTTCTCTGTGGCACTAAGCTCAGGGTAGGGGCCAAAAATGTAGTATAGCACCCACAAAAATAATCACTGTACTCTGCAGATTCAACACCAGAATTCTTTACTAACCTGTCCCTCACAGCTGCAGCATCCTCTCCCTACACTAATAAGATGGCTTCTAAGGGTACACGAGTCAAACGCTTGTTGATTGGCTGCCCTGCAGCTTTTCAAAACGCGCCATTAAATCGCCGAACACCGTACACGAACCCGAACTGTTACTGAAATGTCCGGGTTCTGGTTCGGGGTCCAAAAATCTTAATGTTTGGTACGAACCCGAACTTTACAGTTCGGGTTCGCTCAACTCTAGTGGAGACGCCTAGCTACAGGATAAAAAGGTGAGGATTTCTACATTTAGTGCTATTTTTTACCCCTCACAAATATATTTGTGTTAAACATACATAGATACAGTAAGCACAATATTAAAAATCCTGAGATGTGATAGTTAACCATTAATGCCTTTAGATTCAAATTTTGTTTTAACCCCTTAAGGACACATGACATGTGTGACATGTCATGATTCCCTTTTATTCCAGAAGTTTGGTCCTTAAGGGGTTAATGTGTGTATCTTTGTCTCTCCATTTCATTTGTCTCATTCTATAAAAAACAGATATAAAAAATAAACTGGATTTTGTTTGCACTACTTTGTAGTTTATTTTGTATACATACAGTCTAAGCAGCTCATATTTCTATAACACTGAAATATAATATACTATACATTTGTCTTGTTTCTTTTGATGATCTTATGTTTACACTTAAGTATCATCTGACAATGAACAGGGTGTGAAATATAGCTATTTTACTTGTTTAAACAGGTGCAATCATTCTCACAATTTAATTACTGGAAATATTTTCCAATATATAAAAGTACCACCTTTATTTCAAAGTATTTTGTCAAACATAACATAACAGTATAAAAGAGATTAAAACACCACGTTTTAAATATGTGCAAATCTATACATCTGCTAACAATTCAGCTTTCTCTACGGATAGGGAATTATTCATAAATTAAGCAAATAACTCTGTTGAGTTTTCTAGTACTCTTTAGATCAGAATCTACTAGCTATTTAAGAAAAATAAATAAATTAATTAATATATTTATATTATCAGACCCTTGGCTCACTCTGCTGAATACTTTCTACTACTTTAATTTATATATATATATATATATATATATATATATATATATATATATATATATATACACACACATTTGTGTACGGCACATTACAGGGACGTAGGGAAATGATACTAAAAGAAGCAGTATTAGTAATAGCAAGTAAGTTGAGGTGTGCCGAAACTGACGTGAGGTAAGCCTGTAAAAGAGGGTCCACCTAGGAGAAAAAGTTAATGAATTGAGGGTGCGGTGGGAGGTGCACTTCCGGGAACGTCGATGACAGGTAAGCTGGGCTTGTTGTGGTTTATAAAGGGGAAAAAAAATGTACCTCCCACAATTCCAGGCCAAGCCTTCTATATATATAAAAGGTGGAGTTTCCGAGCAATATTTCAACAGATATTCTGCAAAATAAAATATGCAAACAATAGTGCAATACAGTATTTAAAAGCTTGAAATGTAAAATAAAAGAGCAATATCTCTCACAAGCCCTCTACCCTCATATGACTCAAATGGTATGCCCCTTTGGACTATTATAAGATGTCCAGGTCCTTCTTTTCCAATGTGATATGTGCTTGCCTTTTCCCTCTTGGCCGGCTCCACAGTATACAAATGCCAGATGAGAGTTGTTTCTTTAGGAAAAAGGCGCTTTATTGATCTGAATACAATTTCAAATATAAAAATAATAATAAAATCTTACCAGATAAATATCTGGATAAGCTATATAGTTAATAACAGTGTCCAAACCACGTTTCGCCTTCTAAAATAGGCTTCCTCAGTTGGCTGTCGAGTAGTCCGTTCGATGTTCCTTGTTTTAAATATCGTCAATTAATGTTCAGGTGAGTTCCATTTCCGGGTTGTGTCTAGTGGAACTCAACGTGCATTCCAACGCTTCCGGATTGCGTCTATTGGAACGCAATGTGCCAACATTTCACTTCTGGGTATGACGTTGCCGATCGGCTTTTTAAGTCAATCCTGAAAACTTTATTGACATTTAGCAGTCTCATCATATATATGGAGCTTATATCCAAATTATAATTGGAATAAAGGTTTAATCACAAAAAGAATGAAAATTAATTCCCTAAAAGTTAAATTTGCAGTTTCATAAACTTATACAAGTCCTATACACAATAGTTGAAATATTTACAGAGGCATATATATGCTTCATATTTGAAAATAACATTCTACAAATGGATACATATTGCCAATGATATAAATTTGCACACATAAAAAATTGACAATTGTTAAAACAAATATCAAAAACTGATAATAAGATAATTGTAAAATTAATCCATAAAAATATCCTAAAATCAATTCTATTAAAACTCATGAAAACATTTAATTTCTTCCATCCCTATTTTTTTCATGTAATCTCCTCCCTCCAATCTTTTTTAACAAGTTTAATGGCACTAAAAAACATCCCTTCAGGGTTTTGGTTGTGAGCTATTTTAAAATGGTTTGAGACACTATATGTCTCTAATCCATTTTTTATATTTCTTGTAGCCCATGGAGCAGCGTAGCTAAGGGGAGTGGGCCTTGACATTGCCAGGAGACAGGCATCTAAGGGTCAGTGGTCATGGATTGGTCTAAGGAAATGGTGTGGGGTGGAGTTATAAGGGGAGTATAAGTAGCGGCCATTTTAGAACTAGGGACCACTTTAATCTAAGTTGCACATACCTGTTGTTGTGGCAGGATTTGTGTGGCTTTTTTCTTTTGTCTCCTCTGCAGGTTGTCAGCAGGATGGAAGATTGGCTGGAAGGAGTCCGGGCTGCTGTGCAGGAGAGGGGAGTCTAGTGGCTGAGGGATCGCTTGGGAGATTCTCTGCCATCCGGATTTGGAAGCTCCCAGGGTCAGAGGCCGGTCAGAAGGACGAGGCCCCCGCAGAGGTTGAGCCCCAGCGTGGTTCCAGGATCCTGGCGTCCGAGGAGCCTTTCTGGAGGTCCCAATGGCAGCGGGGAGAATGCCGGCGGAGAGGCCGCAAGTGGAGGAGGTCGAGGAAGGCGTTGCGGTGCAGCCGCGCGAACACGCTGTCAGGCGAGGCTGGAATTGCAGGCTGCTGGTTTGGGAACTGAATCCGAAACTGCCGAACATTCGGGAGATGAACGTGGAGGTAGGAGAACTGGCGAATGGGTGGAAACTGCCGAATGTTCGGGAGATGAACATGGAGGTAGGAGAACTGGCGAATGGGCGGAAACTGCCGAACGTTCGGGAGACGAACGTGGAGGTACTGATACTGCCGACCATTTGTTTCCTGAATGGGGAGGTGAGAAAACTGCCAAAAGTTCGGGATTTGAACGGGGAGGTAGCCATACTGCCGGCTGTTCGGCTGCCGAACGGGGAGGCAGGAAAACTGCAGAACATTCGGTTTCTGTGTCCTCTTTTGCAGGGAAGAAAGGAGAAGTGGCTGCTGGTGACAGGAGTCCCGGAAAGAGGCCATTACAGGCACGGGCCAGAGGAAGAAGGAGGAGCGGTACGGCAGGCTTGGCAGCAGGTCACGGGAATGCTCGAAGCGCTGTTGGTTGAGCGGGGACAGCTGCTGCACATCGCCCGGGTGAGTCGACCTCTGATGCCATTGCCCCTCCAGTTGCTGGGCCACAGGTTACCCTGGGGGTGGGCCCCAGTGTTGGCATGGTTGGTGACGGCAGAGTGGCAGGAGGCAGGCAGGGGGTGGCTAGGGCACAGAGTGGACCAGAAGGGTACAGTGCTACAAGATGCCACAGAGGGTCCCCAGTCAGCGGGCGAGAGCGCAGCGTTTCCCCAGGGTCTCCCATACAACCGGACGGGGGACGACATCAGGCGAGTCAGGTAAGGATCGGAAGGGAGCGCCAGCGAGGGACAACGCAGAAGGTCAGCACCCTCCAAGAGGATAGCGATCAAGGCTCGAGCAAAGGGCGCGCAAGGGTGCTAGGAGAAACCGGTTGCGAAGCATCCATAGGAGGGTGGCTGACATAGTCGACAGGGACCCCTGCGGGGTTGACCACACGCGGGGGAGGCATAGGGTTCCCACTGTCAGGACAAGGGGATGGACATGGCAGGATGACAGTTCCATGAGCGTGAGTTCCCCGGAGAGGAGGCGGGCTGCTGCGCAGGCTCAGGGCCCTCCGGGGCGGACGGCTAGTGGGGAGATTGGTGACAGTTCCCAGGACGAGAGGGGACAGGGCAGGGTTTCTACGGCCAGCCTATCCAGGATGTCCTCTCCTTACAGGTCTCGAAAACGGTCACCCTCTGGGAGGGAGAGATCCCACGCATCAAGGACAGCCGGACGGTCGCCGGCAGGCAAGGCGGACCCGGTTGCTGGACAGGTGTCTTCCAGATCCCCCACGGATTGGGTGAGACCCAGCACATCAGGAATACGGCCCGGAGCAGTGGAACGCTTGGGGCAGGACATCCACAGTCGGTCAGCAACCCCAGGGCCTTCGGCGGCAAGGGGTACGGAAGGTGAGACTTGGTCATTGCAACAATTGGGGGAGCTTTTAGATGACATCAGTCAGCTAATTGATTCTTGGGGTGTAGGGAGAAGGAGGGACGGTGATTGCAGTCAGGTTTGGGCCTGTGTGGGGGAGGTCACTGGGTCTGGTCCGGTGGTGGTTTCTGCGGCCGGGGGCAGCACGGTTGGGGATGGGGGTATGACCCCCTATGGTAGAGGTGCCTGGGCTGGCGAATGAGAGAGAGAATTTACTCGGGGGTGTCCTGGATGCCGCGCGGCAAAACGTACATGTTTCTTTCGCAGGCCCGTTGGGCTGTCATCTCAAGATGGAGGTAAAGGAGAGAATATGGAAAGGGGAGTTCGTGGAGCTCTTTTCGCTTCTCCCCCTTGAGGGGTTATTGTTGGCTATATAATGAAGGACAGTGCAAGTGGGGGGGCCACTTGTCGATTCAAGCATGAGTGCTCCGGGTGTGGAGGCACCCACGGACTTCACAGGTGCTTTAAAAAAGGTAAGTCAGCCACCGCAGCGGGGGTACCCGGAGGTTCGGCCGCCCCCCCTGCCACTGGGGGCCATGCCAGTGAAGGTCGGCGTGATGCTGCCGTGGCAAAGCCACTACGCTAACCGGGAAGATGTGGGGTTGCTCGAGGAGGGGTTCACTAACGGGTTCGTGATCCCGTTTCGGGAACGGGTGGTGGCTCATCGCTTTCGCAACCTGAAGTCGGCAGGGTAATTTCCGGGGGTGGTCAGGGAGAAGTTGCTTAAGGAGGTCCAGTTGGGCAGGGTGGCAGGGCCGTTCAGTGAGCCCCCTTTACCTAACTTGAGAGTATCACCGCTGGGGGTGGTACCCAAGAAGGAGCCCGGCAAGTACCGCCTGATACATGACCAAGGGGTCATCAGTTAACAACGACATTGACAAGGCCCTTTGTTCGGTGTCGTACGCTTCGTTCGACCAGGCAGTGAATCTGGTGCAATGAGCGGGCCGTGGGGTGTTGTTGGCAAAGGCGGATGTGGAGGCGGCTTTTTCGCCTTTTGCCAATTCACCCGAAGTGCCATCACTTACTGGGTTGTCACTTCGACGGGGAGTATTACATGGATCTCTGTTTGCCCATGGGGTGCTCTATATCATGCGCGTACTTCGAAAAATTTAGCACGTTTCTGGAATGGTTGGTGAAACTGGAAGCGGGCACTAAGATGGTAGTCCATTATCTGGATGATTTCCTATGTGTCGGGCCTCCTGGATCGGGGGAATGCCGCATGGGACTGAGGACATTGGAGTCCCCTTGGCAAGTGATAAAACGGTGGGGCCTACGACGTGCTTGAGTTTCTTGGGCTTGGAGATCGACTCGATCAAAGGGGAGTGTAGGCTGCCACAGGACAAATTGCTGGCACTCCGGCAGGCAGTGGCGGAGTTGCGGGGAGCTAAGGTTACGCTCCGGGCGCTTCAGTCTCTGCTGGGTCGGCTAAACTTCACCTGTCGGGTGATTCCAGTCGGAAATGGTTTTAACAGGTTCCTAACCAGGTCGACGGTGGGGGGGTGGGGGTGGTTCCTGCACCACCTTATTTGGGTCTACTTTTCGCGTCAATGGCGCGGGAACATGGCCAACGGCCTGGAAGGCCAGCCCGCTGATACGCAACTTGGCGTTCATGGAGTTGTTCCCGTTAGTCGTAGCGCTGTCACTATGGGGTCCACAGTTGAGGGATAAGAAGGTGGTATTCTTCTCGGACAATATGGCAGTGGTAGATGCAGTAAACCGGCTATCAGCGTCCTCTATCCCGGTGGTGCGGCTTCTTCGCCGTTTTGTCTTGTTCTGTATGCACTTTAATATTATTTTTCGGGCACGCCACGTGCCGGAACTGTTGAATGTTATTGCTGATGCGTTATCTCGTTCGCAGTGGGAGAGGTTCCAGTAGGTGGCACCTGGCGCACGGGAGGAAGTGATGTCTTGCCCGGACGAGATGTGGCGGCTCGGGACATCATGCCTGGCGGACTGATCAGGGACTCCCTGGCACCCGCCACCTGGACTACGTACAGTAAGGTGTGGGGGGAATGGGGCGAGCTGGTGCAACAGACAAGGGGTCAGCTCTCAAGGGAGGCCCGGCTGGACGCGCTGCTGTGGCTCTTGTGTAGGTTGGTCACCGCAGGGGCTTCCACAGTGGTAGTAGGGCATAAGCTGGCAGTGCTAGCCTTCTTGTTCAAGTTTAACGCCTGGGAGGATGCCACCAAACATTTTCTTATTAGGCAAGCACCGAGAGGTTTCAGGAGGGGTAAGGTGTCAGTGGATTCTAGGAGGCCGGTGTCATTTGCGTGTGCTGCCCGCGGTGTGTTTTTCAGGATACGAAGTTTCGCTGTTCTCCGTGGTTTTTAGTTTCGCCTTTTTTGGGGCATTTTGTGTCAGCGAGCTGGTCAGCAGCAATCGCCAAGGGACCAGGGGGCTTCAGGTGGGGGATGTGGAAGTGTGGAGTACCAAGGTAGTGATTAACCTGAGGCGGTCCAAAACGGATGTAATGGGGAAGGGAACGTTGGTTACGCTGTGGGAGCTCCCGGGTGGGAGAACGTGCCTGGTTAAGTGCGCAGCGGCCTTCCTGGAGGTAAGGGGGATGGCCGGGGGTTCATATTTTAAGCATGAGGACGGCTCTTCGCTATCGAAGTTCCAGTTCCTCAGGGTTTTTCGGAAGGCGTTGGAAAGGTTGGGAGTGGACCCGGGCCAATTCGGGACCCATTCCTCTAGGATTGGTGCGGCTACTGAAGCGGCTAGACTAGGCTTGAGTGATGATCGGGTGAAAAGGATTGGCAGGTGGGAGTTGCTGAGGTTCAGGTTTTACGTTAGGACAGACAAGTTGGTATAAGGATTAAGGGTGGTTAATGGGGAATTTTGGTTCGATGTTTGTTTTGTGGTTGTCTATGTTTGCTTTATGTTTTACAGGTCGGATGGCATGGGTGGTCGGCCACTCATACATATACTGGGTGCATCGGAGAGCTGCAGTTCGACATCGTGGTCTACAGCTGCGCTTTCCAAGTTCCGTGGTGCATCTTCGGTGGTTTGGTTACCGGGGTTGGGGCTGGAATGCTATCTGTGCTGAAATGTTTAACAAAATGATTCTAGAACAGGTTCCGGACGTAGTGGTGCTTCACGCAGGGGGCAATAATGTGGGGTAGTTACCTTAAAAGGTATTGATCGAGTGTATGAAGAGGAATGTGGACAAATTGAGAGAGTTAGTGCCAGGGGTTATGGTGGTATGGTCGGAAACGGTTCCGAGGTTTTACTGGCGGCACGCGCGGAATCCCTCCGCGGTGGCGAAGATTAAGGGAAAAGTTAATAAGGTGATGGCAGCGTATGTGAAGTGGTTGGGGGGGTTGTGGTTAGGCACAGGGAGTTGGAAGACATGCTTCCAGGTTATTATAGGCGCGATGGGGTCCATCTCTCCGACGTGGGCTTGGATTTTCTATTGTTGGGTTTCCAGGAGGGCCTCTAGAGGGCAATTTTTTTCCCAGTTGAGCTCTGAGTTGTGGCGGGGGATGGAGAGTAAAGTTGGGGGGAGAAAAGAGTGAGATGGGGAAAAAGTTTGGAGTTCAGGGCTAATAGCCTTTGGACTGGTTTGGTAGGTTGGAGCTTGTAGGTAGCTCTGAACCGGGGTGTGTAGGGGTGTCTCGGTATGCCCCTACACTTGTGGTGCTCTTTGGTGGCAATGGATGATGCCCTTTGGTGGCAATGGTCATGTTTCAATGTTAAGTTAAATGTTACAATGTTTGGGTATTATGTTATGTGGGGGTTGGTCATTGCCAAGGGGTTAAATTGTAAACTGCAGGATGGTAATTGTGCAGGCCAACGTTGGCCTGCTGTTGACAATGACCTTTATATTTTATGTTAAGTATCAAATAAAGCTGTGATATAATTTTGCCAAAACTATGGTGTCAGTGTTTTATTGGAAATGGGTATTTGGTGGGGTTTAAGTACATACCGACACGGCGACCGTGCATATGTCATGTGTGTTCTGATACCCTTGTATTCAGACATTGGAGTGTTCTGCCTACATATAAGAGGTTACATGGACATTTTAAAATATAAATTACCCCTTTGGAATAGCAAGTTAAGTGATCTTTAATTTAAAATTTTTGATTTATAATAGGGGTAATTTATATTTTAAAATGTCAATGTAACCTCCTATATGTAGGCAGAACAATCCGATGTCTGAATACAAGGGTAGCAGAACACACAAGAAATATAAAAAATGGATTAGAGACACATTTTAAAATAGTTCACAGCCAAACCCTGAAGGGATGTTTTTTAGTGCCATTAAACTCGTTAAAAAAAGATTGGAGGGGAGGAGATTACATGAAAAAAATAGGGGTGGATGAAATTAAATGTATTTTTAATTTTAATACTATGATGTCGCAGGGACTAAACAACGATTTTGAATTGTGCCATTTTATGAATTAATTTTTTTATATCACCTCTTGAGTTTTAATAGAATTTTTAAGGATATTTTTATGGATTAATTTTACAATTATCTTATCATCAGTTTTTGATATTTGTTTTAACAATATCAATAATTTTTTATGTGTGCAAATTTATATAATTGGCAATATGTATCCATTTGGAGAATATGTTATTTTCAAATATGAAGCATATATATGCCTCTGTAAATATTTCAAATATTGTGTATAGGACTTGTATAAGTTTATGAAATTGCAAATTTAACTTTTATGGTATTAATTTTCATTCTTATTGTGATTAAACCTTTATTCCTATTATAATTTGGATATAAGCTCCATATATATGATGAGACTGCTAAATGTCAATAAAGTTTTCAGGATTGACTGAAAAAGACGATCGGCAACGTCATACCCAGAAGTGAAATGATGGAAAACAACGTTGGAACGCATGTTGCGTTCCAATGGACTCAATCCGGAAGTGTTGGAATGCACGTTGCGTTCCACTAGATGCAACCCGGAAATGGAACTCACCTGAACATTAATTGACGAGCGGGCTATTTAAAACAAGGAACATCGAACGGACTACACGACAGCCAACTGAGGAAACCTATTTTAGAAGGGGAAACACGGTTTGGACACTGTTATTAACTATATAGCTTATCCAGATATTTATCTGGTAAGATTTTATTATTATTTTTATATTTGAAATTGTATTCGGATCAATAAAGCGCCTTTTTCCTAAAGAAACAACTCTCATCTGGCATTTGTATACTGTGGAGCCTGCCAAGAGGGAAAAGACAAGCACATATCACATTGGAAAAGAAGGACCTGGACATCCTATAATAGTCCAAAGGCACATACCATTTGAGTCATATGAGGGTATGACTCTAGGCTTGTGAGAGATATTGCTCTTTTATTTTACTTTTCAAGCTTTTAAATACTGTATTGCACTATTGTTTGCATATTTTATTTTGCAGACTATCTGTTGAAATATTGCTCGGAAACTCCACCTTTTATATGTATGTACATTATCTGTTTTTAAGTGGTGTAGGGGATACCACTTTTAGGTGTTAGAGTTTTTTATTCATTCACTTCCACTTTTGTGTACTTATTTTGAGATATATATATATATATATATATATATATATATATATAATTTTCATTAGCACTGTTCTGGTATCATGTAGTTAAAATACCCATAGACATGCCATCCAACACCAAATACCTTCTACTACTGAATACCTTCTAATACAGATATACATATTAAAGTGGTAGAAGGTATTCAGCAGAGTGAGCCAAGGGTCAGATAATATAAATATTAGGAGGTCAATTATTATTTCTGATACAGATTATATATATTAAAGCAGTAGAAGGTATTCAGCAGAGCGAGCCAAGGGTCAGATAATATAAATATTGGGAGGTCAATTATTTGGTATTGGATGGCATGTCTATGGGTATTTTAACTACATGATACCAGAACAGTGCTAATGAAAATAACTACTGAATTATTATTGCACATTAGCACAGTTCTGGATACGAACCAGAGATTAGTATTCAAGTATTTTGATATTGAACTATGGAGATGCCATCACCCAAGCAGAATAATTAAAGAAGACTATTTTTAAAAGCTTATGATTGTTAGTAACATGACCGCTCAGAAGAAAAATAGAACAAAAAAAATATAAAAATAAAAATTACAAAAATATATATAAAAAAATAGAACAATTATAATATAAAATCTGCTTATCATCTATTCTGGCAAGCACAGAAAAAATAAAAAGTTAAAAATAGAAAACTCGAAAGCGATCATACAAACTTTCAAGAGGCAGTATAAAATTTCAGGCTACAGGAAGTGGGGGCACCAGGACATATTCTAATTTCCCATTATGACACAATTAAAAGCAAACATTTACCAGCTTGCTTGAAATAATCTGGTTAATTGTGTATCTTGGGGAGGGATGCATTTTACCAGCGATAACATCTCTTTATTAGATTGTCTGAGTAATTAGACGCAAAGCCAATTTGTTTACAACCCGTTCCCAGATGATAATTGGTGTCTTCTGTTTTATGTTGTCATTTCAAAGGGAAATGCAGTATAGTTTAATAGGAACCCATTGAGTGCTTCACAGGTTAAGCTTCATTTAGTAAATGGGGGAGGAGACGAGGGCGGTCATGTGACAAATTGGAATAATCTTTTAATAAAAACATCCCAGTTGTGTCGTTTTAATTACACTAACCTGGGTTAATGTTTCCAAGATGTAGCTTTGCAATGCATGCACCATTGAGCACTTTGTGTGTTTACATTGGAATAGAACGGTAAAACCGTAATAAGTCAGTGATGTTACCCAGCAGGTATAGAGAACAGGAACGAAGAGATGAATAGAGTTACCTGATCAGCCAATTAAACAGAACAGTTAGGAATGTTCAGAGTCTATGTACCAGCATATGTCCATATGTAGGATTTCATGTACAACGAAAACTAATCTTTTGAGATCAATTCATTGCTCTCTGTTGATCAAAGGGTTAATGGAATGAAGTCATCTCTGCAAAGCTCAGTTTCATATGCCAGTGTTTTCTCTGCTTCCAAACGTGCGCCATTAAACGTTCTTCTCAAAGCCATTCATGTTTCAATGGCATGTCATTAGAGAAGGAATGTGGGTAAGCTCAATTAACTAGTGCAGCTCTTCTAGTGGTCAGTCTTCAATTAATTAATTCATGAACGGTTTATTTTTAGCTTCTGCATAGTGCAATGGCAATCTTAATGTATACTATCCTAGATGAGTGCCAGGTTACTTTTCTGACCTGCTTCTGTGCATTTTGAAATCTACATACTATTTGTTTAGAAGTCTTTGTCCATGTCATCTACATCATTATGTACATTATAAAAAATGAATTATCTAAAATGAAATTAAGAAGGAATTTCTGTCTCACCCCTAATCGTTCTCCTTAGATATACTTATTCTTCTAAAGCTGCCAGCAATTGTATAAAAGAGACATGATGGCTGCTATGTACAATGTTTTTCTGACACAGATATACAAAAATACTTACGCTAATAAAAAGACAAAAAAATGATTATCGAGAAAGAATTATCTTTGTTGGAGAACATTGGTACACGTGTGTGTGAGGGTTGTGTTTGTGTGTGTGGGGGTGCATATGTATACATATATCTTCTGCCAGGGTCAATTTTGCTAAGTGGCTAAGCAACAAAACAAAATAAAAAGTGCATTTCAATTTAAGCTAAAATTTATGTTTATTACTGATTTTTTTGCCTAAAAGTTAAAAGTTACCCATATTACTTTGTTGCAAATATTATGTAACTTTTTAGGCAGTAGCACTTCCAATTCAATTTCAGATCTCACAATTTCAAACCTGTCCTAAATTGCTTTATGTATTACATAGCTGTTGCTATGCACTAAACATAATTGTATTTTTTACAGTGAAATTATGTTAGCAGTGTTAAATATACCAGAGGAATTTTCTGTCAATTATTGTTGAAGAAGATCAATCAAAGCAGGGTAAGTATATTTATTAACCCTATATTTATCTCTCTATATATATACAGAGAAATATAGGACTACATTAATAAATATGTAAAATAATAAATATAGAAACATTAATAGAGATACTGTTTAATTCACTCTTTTTATTTAAATAGTCCAAGTTCGGCAGTAGGACACTCTCCCCTTTTCTACTAACAAGCAGAAATAGATTGGCTCTGAAATATGTTCTATGTAACTTAACCTTCTAGCTTCATACAAGTAGGAAGAACTCCCAGAGCAAAGTTTTTGTCATATAGCAGAGTAAATGAGTGTAAAATTAAACAAAAAGAAGCGGCGATTCTACACTTGCTTATTCTAAATATGTCAAGTACACAACACTGACTGCTCTGCTACAGTCTATATCCTCCCACATACACAGAATACCATTCATAACAAGGTCACTCTTTCTAATTGACACAAAAATAGTGCAACCGTATAAGCAAAGAGCATGAGACGTAAATGTCAGCAGTAATTATACAAGTAACATATAACTGTGCAAATATGAGTACCCTTAGCAGACTTGGGCACCATTTTTTTTCCTAATTAGATTTTAGGGTGATAATTTAATGTGATGATGCTTTGAAGCACCAGACTCGGAACTCTAAGAACCAAGTTTAGAGTTCTGTTTGTTTACTTTGATTGCTGAAAAGCAATACCGCAATTCAAGTTTATTCAAAAAGAAGAGTAAACTTTTACTCTACAACGAGAATTCAGAAGTTGATTCTTCCAGTAATATCAAAACACAACAAGTAAAGTCCTTTTCTTGCAATAATTTGTATAGGAGAATCTATTGGCTTGATATGGACATACTGCTTTTATTTATGTCATTGTGGCCTACTTAGGGAATTGAAGTGGTGATACACTATAATACAGTGTATCACCACTACAATCCCCTATGTAGGCCACAAAGACATAAGTAAAAGCAGTACCTTCGGCACTCCAGCTGTTTAAGGACTACATCCCCCATAATGCTCTTACATCATGGGAGGTGCAGTCCAAAACATCTGGAGTGCCGAAGGTTGCCTATGCCTGCACTATATCATGGTCACAACCATAGAGTATTAGCGTCCAGAGATACACAGGCAAATGAATAATGAAAAATCCTCTTTGTGATGGAACGACTTGATAAGATTGTCTTAACAATTGACTTTTTCCATTTTCATTCAGTGTATGTATTATTGGCAAATGAATATCAAGTATCTTAAGAATTTTAATTGTGGACTAGCCATTTATATACCAGGGTTGCGAATATCTGGGGTAATAGAATCCAGAAAATGGAAATCCCCTATCCCTAGTTTAGACACGTTGTGTTAAGCTGCAAGATGTATTTTGTAACTTTAGAGAAGGTCACTTGGATACCTTCATGCACACTGTAATTTAGGCTAATGTCTGGCTAATATGACTGGAAGACTTAAATAGGAACAAGTTACTGAAAAGGTACATGAAAACATATGAGTGATCATACAACTAATTAAACAGTGGCTATTGCAGGGTGCACTAAGCACTATTTGTGTGTTCTCTCTCTGTGTTGTCCAATATCTGTCTATATATAATAAAATATTTTATCAGGATGGATACATTAAGATTTCTCTCATTTTCAAGTATGTCCTGGGTCCACCAAACATTGCATTAGATACATATAGTGTTGATTGGATTAGCCGTATTAGTCCAGTAGACAAGATGCCAAAATACCAGAGTATTGTGGTATGCAATGATACCGTTTTTAGTGGACTAACATAATATTTCAAAGACACGCTTTCAAGAGTTTTCCTTTCTTCTTCAGGTCTGAAACAATTCTGATCAATCTGATAACTTAAAACAACTGATGTTAGAGAAGGGGAGGGAGGAGGGGTGAGTGGGGCGTCATAAATAGCAGAAGATGTGCCTCAAAGTGAAAGGTGCAAGTTGGCTGAGAATAGCCAGAAAAAGTAAATAAACAGAAGAGAGTCAATAAGCTAGTTGAAAAGAAAAAATACACAAAAATGAAAAACAAAAAATAACTAGAAAAGCTACAATTTCTGGGGAAATTGTGTGGAGTGTTCTTGCCTCCACCAGTAGTCTACAACTGGAGTGGGCGGAGTAACTGTTATCATTTATATAGTACATTTAATTGCAACGTTGTTGCACAGTTACATTAAACCATACATTTATAAAAACATTAGCAGGTGTTCAAAAGGCCCTGTCTATGACATCACTTGCTGCTGCAGCCTGGTACAGGTCAGAGTATTTTGGCGGTTGCCATCTTCAAACAGTCGTATTTTATAAATCCTACAGCGAAGAGCTTTATATTGTGAGAATCACAAGACCCAGACCTACATTCTGATGCATAGTATGTCTCTGAAGTATTAAAAATGAAGGCACAGTCGCAGTTTAGAAATTGCACTTCAAATCTGAGCTTTGTAGAGTGAAGTTTCAATGAATGTCAATGGACAGCGTTAGTTGCAAACAAATGATTATATTGTGAAAACTATCAGGACTGTGGCTTAGCCGTTGACATGTTTAGTGGCAGCAGGGATAGCTGAACGTTTTGATATAAGATTTGTGTAGGTGGGCCTGAAAATAAGGGAGTGGTGGCAGTTTAGAAATCATGTCCTGATTTTTCAGCTTTTGCAGCGCCCACTCTAGCTTTGCCATTCATTCCTATGGGACAAATTTTGCCACAAGAACGACGATATTCCGTGAACCATTCGGCGAAACGTTCCCCAAAGTAATAGCAATCCGATTGGGAACAATCTGCACGTTTTGGTAAATTTTTGTCTATGTAGTGTAAAAACTGTGGGAGGAGTTAGGGTGGCAAATTTGGCTATAATAAGAATAATAATATTTATGTGAGATAACAATAAGTGGTCTTGCTATGCAAGAACACTTAAAAAACAGTGGAGCAGGGTATGCAAGTAAATAGCTGCATGTATGTATGTATATAAATTAATCCAATACAGGTAATACAAGAATACTGAAAAATAACTATATACGCCATTAAGATATTTGTTTATAAAAAGTTTTGGTAGTGTGTGAGAAAGCCAGAATCTACATTACGTCCTTCGTTTCTGATGTTGAAACGTGTGATCATTTTCATCTCAAATGTCTTTCGTTCATGATAGTCTTTGAAATTCCCTTTACGAAATTTAATCCTGAGGTTTTGGATGGAGTGACCAGTCTGGGTGAAGTGATAACCAACAGGAATACAAACAGGGGTACAACTTTCCTTGTGGTTCTTGATTGAGTGTCTGTGTAGATTCATTCTGAGAATCTAGTCCAATAAAAAAGGTGTCATTGCATACTTGAAATACTCTGGTATGTTGGTATATTATATATATATTAAATTACAATTGACGTAGGATAGTGAACCTGATGCATTTTGAAGATAAAAGAGGCTATGTGCTATGGCAGAGTCACACTTTAGTATTTACACGTATTGCTGGATTTTATTCACACTATAGAGTCACATTTTAGTATTTACACGTATTGCTGGATTTTATTCACATTATATATATATATATATATATATTTATATATATATATATATATTTCCAATGTATCACGGCACTCACCCTTAAATTTTTTGCCTTGGTGCTACCAGCGTATAAAATATATAAATAACGAATAAAGCAGTGCACTCACGGGTCTTCTTCCAAACGTGAAGTTTATTCTGTTATTTCAAGGTTGTCGCAACGTTTCGACCCCTAAGACCTTGAAAAAGACCCTTAGGGGTCGAAACGTTGGGACAACCTTGAAATAACAGAATAAACTTCAAGTTTAGAAGAAGACCTGTAAGTGCACCTCTTTATTCGTTATTTATATATATATATATATATATATATATATATATATATATAGTGGGAATAAAATCCAGCAATACGTGTAAATACTAAAGTGTGACTCTATAGTGTGACTGCCATAGCACATAGCCTCTTTTATCTTCAGAATTTGTCAGGTGCTTTATCCTACTTCAAATGTCTCCAAAACCAAGAGAGGATCATAGGTAATATAAAGGAATTTCAGAGGGTTCTCACTAGAAAGTACTAGAAATGCATTTCTGAATTCCAGCAAACTCACTATTGAAGAAAAGGGAAAATACAAGAAGGAAGAAAACTGATACCTAGAAATAATTAGAATGAAAAGTGAACCCTTGATATTGGGACCAACTTGCTCTTGTTGGCCATATTAAAGAGGACATGTTAAATTGAGAAGACTGGCAAAGTGGAGCTTTTCTGCTATATTCTGGTTAAAAAAGTCCTAAATTAGATACAAGGGGAACTCATTTGCTCCCATGGCATTCATTGTAAACTTAGAAATGCTATTTTATCATGGAAATGATCTAATAACATTGAAATCCATATGTATTGCATTGGTTTCTATGCAGTTCCACTCATGAAACATGCATTGCCATCTGTAAGTAGAGTGCTGTTTCAGTTTCCACCTTCTAGGCATATGTTATTTCAACTGCATTACCTATAATAAGATTTAACTCCAACAATAACAATCTTCCAGTTTATATACATAGCTGTTACATATTGCATTAAGTGTGTACTATTAATCCTTATTACGTATATAAAAGCATCCCTTTAACATACCGTGATTATCTTATTTAATAAAAGAGATCTAATGAGAAAAATAATATTAAGAGTCAGAAGTCAGTCTAATCCTGAAGAAGGTCATTTTAATTATGGAATCATCTGTAAGTAAATCCACTTAGTAGTACTCTCTAGTAAAAGAGCAAGGTGTGTGTTCACTTAAATTATAGAGACTTACACTTCTTTTGTATCTGAATAGATGTGGGGTGCCCTTAAAAATATGCAATTGGCATGGGGAGCCAATTCACTAATAAAAAAGGATTAATTGCCATTTGGTAGTGAGGTCATGCTTGAAAAGATCTGCTCCGTTCTAAAAAAACAACCTGTTCATTTTCTGTGCATGGAAGAATAAATTGATTTTCTTTAATACAATCACTGAATCACTGAATCATCAGATTAACTAGATGTGAAATAGTCATACAATATATTTGTGTTTATAGGGACACTATAGTCACCAGAATAATTTCATATAGCTTAATGTAGTGGTTCTGGCATCTATAGCATGTCCCAGCAGGCTTTGCAGTGTAAATGCTGTGTGTATATTGGTGCCTAGTAACACCTCTATTGGTAGTCACTAAGACACTAAGTGTGATTGGAGCAGCCAGCCACCTAAAAGGCCATGTTTGTATTCCTGACACTACAGTGTTTCTTTAAATGACCAAATTATACATATATTTTGCAGTACACTGATGGGAGCATTTTTGTGCTATTTGGTTTACAGATCAAGTGAGAAGAAGTAACCAATCAATGGGAAAAAAGGAGGAGCAATAAAAATAAATAAATATATATTTCCATATTTATATATTATATACTTATGAAATATATAATACTTTTTTTCAATTGCTCCTTCTTTTCTCCCCCTATATTGGTTCCCAGTTAAAGAGACAACATCACTTGACTTTTTTTTTATTTTAAAGTAAACACAAATATGCAATAAAGCAAGAAAAGTTTGAAAATGATGTAATAAACATTTCTAAACCTACTATAAACTTGGTCAGCTTGCTTAATCTGATAGACCTCTAAATTTCTTCACCCTCTGAGGTGGATGGATTATCTTGGCAAAGGAGGAGTCCTCACTAACACAGATTTGTGAACAATATTTGAGAGAAATAGGCCTTTTGTGTACATAGAAAAAGTCTTAGATCTTTGAGATCAGCTTTGAGATCAGCTCATAAAAAATGAGAGCAAAAACAAAAGTGTGTTTTGATAAGTTTGGATAGGCTGTGATTGTCACTACATAAATTGACATAGTCCCAAGTTTGCCTGGTCTAATGAATCACGTTTTCTTTTAGATTAGATGGATGGCAAGGTGCAGGATGTGCTATTGGCATAAGGAAGGCTGAAGGAAGCAGTGTTATGCCCCGGGCAATGTTCTGCTGGGAAACCTTGGTTCCTGCTATTCATGTGGATGTTACTTTGACACGTACCTTCTACCTTGAGATTGTTGCAGACCAAATACACCACTTCATAGCAATGGAGTTTCATGATTGCAATGACCACTTTCAGCAGGCTCATGCACCCTGCCACGCTGCACACATTATTCAGGAATGGTTTAAGCAACATAACAGAGTTCAAAGTGTTGCATTGGCCTCCAAATTCCCCAGATTATAATCTGATTGAGCATCTGTGGGATGCTGGGATGTGCTGATGAACAATAAATCTGATCCATTAAAGCCCCACCTAGCAACTTTCAGAACTTAAATGATCTGCTGCTAATGTCATGCCAAAAGCACAGGACATGTTCAGAGGTCTTGTAGAGTCCATGCCTCTACTCATCAGTGCTGTTTTGGCAAAAACTTTTTGGTTTTAATGGTGTGGCTGATCAGTGTATTTACCTTCACATATATTCTTTTTTCTAAAGGCTTTACCATGCTAAGAAATCTCAATCAGAATGGTCTTATTAGTTGGCTTGTAAGCTATATACTATGTGAGGTGGTTTGACAGGCGAGTCTCACCTCTTTCAAGACTTGTGTAGGAATTTAGTAACAAATAATTTTTACACACAGATTGCAAATTGAGCATTGGGCATTCTTACTTGGAGTGCAATATGGGAAAGAGCTCCCTTGGAGGGCAAATGGTTCAAGGACACACTGAAGGCCTCTCTGAAGTCCATTGAAATCAACACAACTACAAAGGAAAACCTTCCATAGAACCATCTAGCATGGCGGAGCCTCATTTGCACATGTAATAATACCACTGAGGTGGGTTGTACTGAATGAAAACGGGAGATACACAAATCCAGAGCTGCCTGCACATCACCGATAGTACCATCACATGTCTGCCCAATTTGTGACAGAATGTTCCATACCCAAATTGGACTGATCAGCCCCTTTCAGATGCACAGAGCCCAGTTATCTTTAATAGATGTCAAGGTCTTCACCGACAACGATGGACGAACATTCAGCCCCATTAGTTAATATTAAATACCTAGACATTAATAGGTTACTAGGACTGCTCAGTCTTAATGATATCTAACAATTTTTCAAGTAATATTTTCTTTATTTAAGCCAGTTAATGTTTTACATATTGTTAGTCCACCCACTGTAAAGCACTGCGGAATTTTTTTGCGCTATAAAAATAATAATAATAATAATAATAATAATAATAATAGTAATAATATACTCCATCTCTGTCCTTCAGGCCTCATCTCACACTCATACTCAGTGAAGCTCTACATTTATCATCCTGCACCAAACCCAACAACCCTCAGGCATCATCTCCCACTCATACTCCGCTGAGCTCTGCATTTAACATCTTGCAGCAAATCCAACAACTCTCAGGCCTCATCTCACACTCATACTCAGTAAAGATCTGCATTTAACATCCTGCAGAAAATCCAACAACCCTCAGGCCTCATCTCACACTCATACTCAGTGGAGCTCTCTACCTAACATCCTGTAGCAAATCCAACAACCCTCGCCACTTGGCACCCCACCCACCCAGGTTCCCCCTAAATTTATAGCATGATCTTCCAGTTTGAGATTCTCCCTCAATTACCTCTTAATTTCCTCTATATTTTACCAATAGCTGCTTCTCTCTGTTAACTCTTTAACTTTATGACCATCACCTCCAAATGACCCCTGCTACCTCTTGTCTCAAACCCCATTGTATCCTTTAGATAGTAAGCTCATGGGCTATCCAGCTAAGCACTTTGTATGAAAGAGCTCCAATGACTAGTTATCAGCTTACAGGCAGGGCTCTCTCTACCTCTTGTATTTGTCTGTGTATATTGTACGTTCTCTACTAAAGGTACAGCACTGCGGAATCTGTTGGCGCTTTATAAATACCAGTAATAAATAATTAAATATTAGGTTAAAGGGACACTATAGTCACCAGAACAACTATAGCTTAATGTAGTTGTTCTGGTGAGTATAATAGCTCCCTTCGGGCATTTTCAAAAAATAAGGTGTGTTTTAAACTGTTATAGGGGGGTTGGGGGAAGGGGGGCAAGCCACCTAAATGGTGTGTTTAGCACTATAGGGTCAGGAATACATGTTTGTGTTCCTGATCCTATAGTGATCTTTTATATGTAATAGTATATATGAATATTAAGGAAAATATCATGCTAGAATGTGAGCTATCCTGAGGAAAGAGTTTTTGCATGGTTTTGCACCCAGTTCTATACATCCCTTTGGAATGCAGATCAACTGTCAGATATACTCCAACAAGATGGTCATTAATACCATTTAAAGTGATCCTGTCCCTCTGCAGGCTTTTTTTTTTTTTTAATCAATACTTTTTGTGTCCCCCTGTTTCCCCTTGCTTTTGTTTGCAGTTGTTTAGTTATATTAAAGTGTCTCTCTCTATAATAATAATAATAATAATAATAATAATAATAATAATAATACTGTGAGCTTTTACTGCAATAAAATACACATATTTGTGCTCAGCAATGTCTCATGAGTACATCAGTTCCCCAACATGTATAGGTTTTATGGGTTTTTGGAAATGGTATACAAAAAGGGGTATGTCCAGTTTTGTTTAATAGCCATTTGGTCACAAATAGTGGCCAAAGTTAATGTTCATATTTGTTTTTCACACAAAAAAAACCTTTACTTTCACTGAGGATTTTGTCATCATTATACTTTTTACTGCTCTAAAGCACTCATATTTCTGTTCAACGATGTCTCATGAGTACTTTCTGCCTTCTATGTGTATTTATGTATATGTATTTATGTATGTGTTTTATGTAATTTAATTCTAAGTGTATTTTGATATTAACATATATGACACTGCCTAAGTTGGAGGAGGGTAAGGAGGGCTGGAGAGCCCTAATTATTGGGCTGGAGGAGGGCATAATAGTTAGGGCGTGCTAAGACGCCCTAATGGCATTAAAGCCCTCCCTTTGCAGGATGGTATAGCACACCCTAATGTCCGGAAGGGGTTTAAAAGATTTGTGAATGAAAGAGAACGAAAACCAATGGAGTGTTCCGGCCAGGGCTGGCTCGAGGCATTGTGCTGCCTGGGTCCAAGCATGAAATGCTGCCCCCCTCCAACAAAACCAAACCAACCAAAACACGCCCACGTCCATTTTGTCATGCAGTGTGTGTATTGTGTGCAGTGTGTGCAGAGTGTGTATTTGTTTAGTGGAATCAGTGGATTAGGTGTGTGTCTATTTCATTGCATGTTTGTGTATAATGGATGCAGTGTTTATGTGTATAGTGGATGCAGAGTGTGTGTATGGAAGTGGATGCAGCGTGTGGATAGTGGAGGCAGTGTGTGGATAGTGGATGCAGTGTGTGTGTAGTGGATGCAGTGTGTGTGTGTGTGTGTAGTGGATGTAATGTGTGTGTAGAGGATGAAGTATGTGTGTATTATTTATTTTATTTTATTTATTTATAAAATATTTTACCAGGAATAGTGGATGTAGTGTGTGTGTGTAGTGGATACAGTGTGTGTGTAGTAGATGCAATGTGTATGTGTTTGTAGTGGATTCAGTGTGTGTGTGTACTGGATGTAGGCGGCCTGGGCCCTGCTCCAGATTTCTTAAAGGTACAGGGAATGGAGCCAATGGATGGGCCGGCCCTGGTTCCGGTTAATTACTCTACGTTAAAACTTTGTTACAGAAATGCTCATTATTACTAACTCTCTATAGATGCTTAGATTCCCATATAATTCTTCCACAGGGCAGTTATGATTTCAATGCAGCTGATATATATACTTTCAGTGTCTCTGATTAACTGGTGCATCTATTCACCCTACTGTAGAAATGCCATTACCTGCTGAAAAGACAAGTATCATCCAAGTCATATGTTCAAGCCATCTATGCTAAACCTTAACATAGAAATGGATTTACAGTTCCCCCCGACAGCTGCTGAAACTCATCGTACGAGCATTAGAAATCAATGTGTCTGTGTTATACAGCCATGCCTGGATCAGTGTACTATAGCAATGCCACAGAGTATAAATTATTAGGAAGATGAGAGAGGAAGCAGTGTGCCTTGGATACAATTCCTACGGCTATTGGAATTTCTATCGAGTTGCTTCTTTATTGCTTTTTCGCTGACATATTATGAGTGCCTACTTCATCAGTACTGTTAATGTTCTGTTTGACATTGGTCGGAATGAAATGGAGTTCTTTGGGCGTGAATATTTACCGCAGATGTGAATACAGTGACTATATATTTCAAGCCATTTTTCCAATTACTCAAGTACCTTTTTTAAAAATCTTTCTACAGAAAGAAAAATACAACTGTAACAGATCATGGACTCTAAACTTTAATCTTACTAATCTAGAGAGTTCCATGCAATTAAAGAAAGCAAGCATATTTTTCAAGGTAACAAAGTGCATTCAAGATACAAAGGAGAGCATGTAAAAACACCACAAGTTGTTTGTGAAAAAAGGTCTCACTAATGAATGTTGTGTAAAATGTTTATCTAAGCTCTGATCACTAAAAAGCTATGTAAAGGAGAAAACTGTGCTTTTGTGATAGTGAATAAACTTTATGGGGCAAAAAAACTAAACATTAGTTGCACAAAATAGAGTTTCAAAAATACTACTTATCATCTGTGGTGACCACTCGGCTAGAGACATGAATTTCACCGCCAAGGATGTCCTTTCCCCTTCCCAGGATTTCCGTCAGCACTGTCTTCAGTGATTATAGCAGGATAAAGTGATATAGTTTTCCCCCCAGACATTAGCCAAGACTTAATGCTGGGCAAGTCACACCCAATTTATACATATACCCCCAGCATGGGGTCTCCATACAATGAAATACAAACCCCTCCCAGGCATCACTGTGTCTGGGAGATAATTAAGTCAAAGACCGGTAACTCAATTATCTCTGAGTTACAGGGAACCACACAGAAAATACCCAAAACCACACTCAATTTCCACAGGAATCCCCCCACATATTTATATCCACGCATAGCCAGGATTCGAGCACCCACTTTGTCCAAATAGAGCTTGGATTCATTAGGTGGAACGGAATCGCCATCCGTGTAAAGTTTTCACGATGTCGACGCACGTTTAGGGGTCAGAGGCCACCCTCTGACCAATCACAGCCAAAGGAGGGATTTTTAGATCTTTAAAGTTCCCTAGGTTATTGCCCTATCACGGTTTTCATTCCTGGTTCCCGAGAGTGCCTTTTCTTGTCCTGTTTTTGATATTCCCGGTATTTTGACCTTGGCTATTCCTGACTATTCTGATTTCTGGTTTCCCTGACTTGGCTGTTTAATGGTATTGTATATTTCTGGCTTCCTTGACCTCGGCTATCCCTTGACCATTCTTTGTCTTTAACATATTAGTCCGACCAGTGTAAGGACCGGTTTACGTTCTATCATTTTCTGTTCTGTCTATGTAGATGTTACATAGTTCTGCATGCTGGACCACACTAGCAGTTGTGACACGAATACTCACCCCTGGCTCTTGAGAGCATATGTTCCGTATGTTCGTATAAGTCCTCTTCCCGAAAAGCGCTCTCCTGGCTTATTTCGGAGGGAAGCAGGCAGCGGTACAAATTTAGCAGTGTTCGCGAGGTAGAGTGTTCGATTTCAGTTCCATGCATTCGCCATCTGAGTTCCGCTGCCTGCATTTGCGAAACAAACGACGTTCCACATAACACATGGGTTCGTTCATACGAATGGCGGCCACCCAGAAGAGCATTTAAGTTAATGGGTTTTATGAAGTTAATGAGCAAGGGAGTGGTCTGGGTTCAGGCGGTATAAAAGGGAAAAACAGGTCTTTGTTCAGTAACCGAACAACCAGGGTTATAACCGAAATGGAAAGTTTAATAAGTGACGGGGTGTTATGACACACCATGTATTTTAAAGCAGCCATGACATGTTTTTTTTTTTAATTTTCCTTTACTTATGCCTCTTGTATTGCAATTGTTACACTTCCCTATTTGCCAGTTGTCTTTAATTATATTACTTATCTTTTCTTCTTTACACTGGATCTTTTTTTTATAATTCTTTATTTTATTTGTGCATAAGTAAGACATACAGGGTTGCACAGCCACAACAGCTGGTGCATGCTTAACGTCAGGTAGAGCTTAACAATTGTGTGACATGAGAAATAATGCACATTTTATGTTGTTGAAAAATAAGTAATGCAGTCAGAAGAGCAGTTAATAGCAATATAGTTGGCTGGTCTCATGACTCTTAGGGTTAACATGCTTTAAGTATAAATTTTGCATCACCACTTTTATGCCTATTTGTGTTTGCTTGTAAGACATACATTCTATGTAATCACGTCAGGCCTGAGTAGCGTAAACACAGAGTAGGTGAGGTATTGAGATTCCAGACATTTTAGAACAGTCTCATTGCTCGGTTTGTCTCTATATAATATACAGCGCAAGTGTAGTGGTGTGTGACATGGGAGACTTAGTGCAGTGCAAAAATAATGAGAAAAGGTGGTGAGAAACAAAAAGTCAACCTGGGTGCTACAGGCAAGGACAGAACACAGTCCCCTCCGGTATGCGATCTTCGGCACACTCCCGACGCTGACTTGTGTGCAGGAAGCAATGGCAGGGTTCCAGCAAGTTGGAGAGTTCAGTAAATACCGCTCCGTCAGTTTAAGGCCTGGTCCTGCATCCGGGGGTCCTGGCTGGTGTGATTCGTCCAGGTGTTGGGTTGCGATGTGAGGAACATCCTCTCACGTCTCAATGCCCAGGAGGGCAGCAGTGGGGCCGGACCCAATCACCTGGCACAAAGGCTTGGGCTGCCATTTCCTCTGCTGGTGTGGCTATACAGTCCAGGGGTGGGTGCTCCAGCCAGCCTCTAGCAGTGTTGTGGTTCCTGTCTGCAGGTAGTCAGCTTTTATAGTTCAGACTGTGAGGCAGCCATTTTGTTTAGAAAGCGTGGTTGTCCGAGAGCAGGCCAAGGTCCGTGGGATCTGCTCCTGATGGTGTCGGATCTCTCCACTGTGGACCAGGATAACCCCCCGGGCCAAGGGGGGGGGGGGAACGGGGCCTGTGAGGAGTGTCACAGGGTTGCTGTGTGGCTGCTAGGTTATCGAGCAGGGTGGCAGACGTCCATCCCGCTTCTCTCCCGCTTCTCTCCCGCTTAGGCTGCAGGCTCCAAAGCTGTGTATAACCCTCAGGGTCTCCTAAGCTCCCGATCTTGGTGTCTGCAGTAGTGCCCACAGCTACCTGCTCACTCTGCTGTACCTCTAGGCTGAGATAAGAGTGGTTTGTGCCATAGTTTTCGGCCCAGATGGCTAGATTTTGCAAGAGCCTCTCCCACATGCGACCGGTCAGCATGGTGGTCAGGCCCCGCCCCCTACACTGGATCTTAATACCTGGATTCCTCCTTTTTTGTTTTCCTCTGCTCATAATGTCTGCAGTTTTCCCTTCCATGGGATTCTTTTGAATTTTGCCACATATCATACTCCTTGTGCAAAAAAGTAGTCCTTACTTTTTCTTTTGTATAACTAAAAAATTAAGGCGAATTTAAAAAAATTAAAAACAAGAAGACATAGAACATCAAAATAGGATTAATTTGAGGGCTGAAGACAGCCGAAGAAGAGAGATGTCTTGTGAGCTCCATGCCTCAAACAGTCAAATTCAGCAGATTCAGAGCCGAAAACAGGCACTTACTTGCTTAAATACTCTTCTTGGATTCAGGAGAGGGTTATGGGATGCAAAAACAAAAAAAACAAAAGCTGACAAAGGTCCATCCACCCAAGACAATGGAAAAAAGTGCAACCACTTGCATTGCCCTACTGGAGGCCATATCACTTACTTATGACTCAAGATTAAACTCAGTGGAGCAAAATCCTGAGAAACTCACAAAACAACGACTGGCAACCGCCAATAGGGTCAAAGCAGTAGAGGACCAAAAAGGTGCTACAATTTAGGGTATACCAGACTCTGTAGGTACCTTTGGTCAGACTGAGGTAGTATCCGACCGGTTAGATCTCTGCTTCACTCCCTGAACAGAGCAGTGATGTCATGAGTCATCGCCCTGTGTGGTCTACTAAGCCACTCGTTTACTAAAGCCAAATGCGATCACAATTCGGTCGATCTGGCTGATTCTGTAATATATGTTCAGAGTTCAGATGAGAAAATCTGAACTCATGGGAATGAAATTGTTGGAACATATTCCTAAGTTATCACCAGACCTCTGCAATGGACAGACCGAGTCACACCCTTCCAGGACTGTAAGCCACTCTTGATAGAGAGACAAGGGCGTCATTTCAGAAAATATATGATCTCTATCAAAAAGAACAATGGTTTTATAATAATACGCAAGCGGGGAGAGGGAGTATCTTTAATTACCAATCAAAAACTGACAACTATTAATTAACAGAAATGACAGATTGTACATACATCATGGTATGGGCATGTCATGAATCATTGATATAAAAAGTATCTAGGATGCATTACTAGTTACAAAGAAAGGTAAAAAAAAAAAGTAAATCTCTGAAAAACGACGCCTCAGAGGGGATATGATAACATCATACAAATATATTCCTGGCCAGTACAAACCATTATCTGGAAATATATTCATAAACAGGGCTATACATAGGACACAATGTCACACATTTAGGCTGGAAGAAAGGAGATTTCATCTAAGGCAAAGAAAAGTTTTTTTTTACAGTAAGAGCAATAAGGATATGGAATTCTCTGCCGGAAGAGGTGGTTTTATCAGAGTCCATACAGATGTTTAAACTTCAATTGGATAAATACTTGCAAAAACATAACATACAGGAATATAATTTCTAATTAGTGGGGTAATTGCTGCTTGATCCAAGGAGACATCTGACTGCTATTTTGGGATCAAGAAGGATTTTTTTCCTAGTTTGTTGCAAAATTGGAAGCGCTTCAGACTAGGTTTTTTTGCCTTCTTTTGGATCAACAGCAAAAACATGCGAGGATGGCTGAGCTTGATGGACGCAAGTCTCTTTTCAGCTATGTAACTAGGTGGAGACTTCTTAGAAGTGGAGTATATAGCGGTAGTGTCTTCTTAGAATATGGTAGTGTCTTCTTAGAATAGTAGAGACACAGATGGCCATGTGCCAAGACTGTGTATGTAATGTTCTGGAGTGGTCAGGTGCAAAACTATGTATGTAATGTTCTTGCAATATACAAGGCTGTTAGTCTTATGATTCAGCCAAACAGGAATTAACCCTATAACAATCTATATCACCGTTATCATAAATTTTCATTCACTTGTTATTTGTAGATGATAATTTGAAGAACTAGTTGCCTGATGACAGCACAAGCAGCCAACCTGGGGGACTGAGAAATAACAGGGGGACATAGTCCCCACTTCCCCCAAAATTTTAAGGGCGGTGGACCCATTGTTCTCTCCCATAGCCCCTACTCATACTAAAGGTATATGAATATAGCAGAGGGTTCTAGTGTTCTGTGAAAGTAGTGGCCATATTCTTAGGTAGTTTCACATACACTTCATTTAAAAAATGCCACATCTTTTCATAACATGCTGCATGGATTCTTATAATAATAAAAATCTGTCATTTAATGGAAATTGACTAACAACTATTTGATTAGTAAATAAGTACTATTGCTAAACACAAACACATGCAATTGTAGTCTCTTGTAATACAGGATGTTTTATACATACGTGGTATTTTTGGTGTGTGTGTATCTATGTCTGTTAGGCTTCCACATGGCGATAAAATTCAACCCAGTCCAGTCATTTGTTTCCAAAATAGAACACTTTATTTAACACCTGAATTTTGGCCATGCCGGTTCTCTTAGCACAATTTTGGTACCAAAAATTTAAACAAATGAACGAAAGCGGCATGAAAATGGATCAAATGTACTTCAAAATCTATAACATGATTTATTATGTATATATTTAGAAGTACACTATTAGTAGGATTTTCCCACCATTTTGTTCACAGATCATGAGAAAAGTAAGCACTAGAGGGAAAGATAGAAGCAATTAAAAAAAAAAAATCTAACACTGCTTCCCCATAGGATTGGCTGAGACTGACAAAGAGGCAGATCAGGGGCAGAGCCAGCATGATTCAAACACCACCCTGGCCAATCAGCATCTCCTCATAGAGATGAATTGAATCAATAAATCTCTATGAGGAAAGTTCAGTGTCTGTATGCAGAGGGAGGAGATACTGAATGTTTGGATGCATTTTAGGCAGCCATGACCCAGGAAGGATCTCTATCAGCCATCTGAGGAGTGGCCAGTGAAGTTATCACTAGGATGTAATGTAAACACTGCATTTTTTCTGAAAAGACAGTGTTTACAGCAAAAAGCCTGAAGGAAATGATCCTACACACCAGAACAAATTCAATAAGCTGTAGTTGTTCTGGTGACTATAGTGTCCCTTTAAACTTGAAGACAGTTGTTCACTAAAGTAAGAATTGTCAGGAATTCAAGTGGATTCAAAGTGAAATTTAAGGTCATAATAGCCAAACTTGAAACAGTCTCCAAGTAATGTGGCCTTTAATTTTAAACTCAATTTGAATTCTCAATAATTTCCAGTTCCGTGAATAACCTGATTATGGGTAATGCCTACCATTTGCAATAAATGAGAACACGCACACTCTTATTTCTGCTACACCCACTACCATATTATTGTATATGATGCCACACAAAACTGGTATATTTGCACATTTTAAAGATACACTGTAGTGGTAGAAGAGCCCTAACCCACTCCAAGGGTTTTTAAACCATTTGCAGTACAGGACTTGGATCATTGGCTTAGAATTCATACCTGATGCTCTTAGACGATGATCAGACACGGCACTGGAAGTTAACCGAAACTCTATGCAGGAGCCTCCAGATCTCCTGGACGTTGGGATTGGTACCCAGCGGACCCCAGGTAAACTGCCAAGCCATTCTAAAATGGTTTGACTACTTACCCAGGAAGGGCTCCTAGGCATTGCATGCACCATAACCACTACAGTACACTGTCATGGTTATTGTTCTTGGAGTGCTCCTTTATGAGAAAGTCTAAACATTCTTATATTACTAATAATAATCACTGAATTATATTACATGGATTAGTTAGCGGCACTGGTCCTATAAAGTTAAACTTATATTAACTGCAGTTTAGTATTCTATCCATCTTACACTCCTGTCAAAAACTAAGAATAACACATCTTAAAATCAGGTCCTGTAATAGTATAACATCTTCTTTACATCAGTGATTATGTGTGAATCATCCTATGGTGATTCTGTCGCTCAAGCTCTGATTTGAGTACTGTAAATCTGTGTGTTATAAGTTGGATCTTAATTAGAGGATTTAATTTCCACAGTTTGCAGCATCATTAACACCTCCTGCTAAATGTCCTTTTCTATTCATGCTATATAGTGGCCTTGCTGAGCAGCCTAATTTTGTACTCTCATTAGTGACAGTTTTATATGTTGCTGGGGGTGAAATCAGAATTGTGATATTTGCGTGTTTAATCCAAATAATTTACCTTTCTATAAGATTTCCTTCCTCTCCCTTTGTAAAGCCAGAATACAACCCCAATACCATTCTTAGGACATGACAGAGAGGGATTATGAAAGCTGTGAAATATGAAGAATAAATCAAACCAATCAAGCCAAAATTGTTTTTTTTTTTTTTTTTTTTATGGATGCTGTAGAAATTAAATGCATGTTGCTTATTACTGTAGCTTATTTTATTCACTATATCCAATGAAACCTGCTTTATTTCTATATATTTTGTACACTACAAGGAAAGCATAGAGTAATATTCACATGGATGTAGTTGACCCAGAATTATCTGGCTATTAAATAACTAAATCCTTGCTACTGCTACTGATTAGGCACAATCATCAGTGGGATTATGTTAAAGAACACTATAGCATTAGGAATACAAACACATTCCTAACGCTATTTTTTTTTTTAGTGTTTTCCTCCCTATTTAGATTTTGAGGCCCCTAAAATGACATGGGAAAAAAAAGGAAAAATTTATTTACCTTTTTTTCCAGCACCAAGACTCACTCGGTCGTGCCACCACCTCTGCCTTTGGTGACGTCCCATTGATGTCGCTTCCTTGGCTTCTCATCCACTCAAATGTTTCTTGTAGGAAATCACTGAATACAACACTTCCTTATTATTACCTTTTGTTGACATTCGTAGTTGAATGCTGTGATGAACTCACTTTTAACAATCTCTTTGGATAAGCTCCCCTATTTTCAGTTTTATCGTACTACACATGCTTTTCCCTGGTTTAGTACTTGCAAACTTCCGAACACCCCCGTGGCTCATTAACTACAAAGAAACCACAAACGTAAGTGCTCTTTTTGGGTGGTCACCATTCATATAACCAAAAACACTTCAGGTGGCCATTTTGTCTCCTGAATGCAGGTAGCGTTACTTGGTCATCGAGTGCATGGGACTATACTTCAGACACTTTGCCTTGCGAAAATCATACCGTTGCCTGCCCCATTCACAGACAGCCCAGGAGAACGCTTTTCATTTAAATTCACAGAGGAGCTCCCAAAAGGTGACCGGCCGCTACCTTCGTTTCTTCGTTTCTCTAGAACTAATTTGGGCAGCAGTCACATGTGCGGCCAGTCAAAAACATACCCCGTTGGCAATACGGCTATACTACATGGATCTAAGCACTGTTTGGACAATTTAGGCACTTAGATCCGGGCTCTCTGGGAATATAATACTTGTGGGGGTTCAATAATTTATGTATTTTGGGGTGTTTTTGTGTGTCATGTATTATACTTCTAGTGCCTGGGAGATAATTAGTTTAAGTAAAAGCAAACTCACTTATTTCCCTGACACAGAGGTGACTGGGTGGGCTTACTGTTATAGTGAATGGAGACCCCATGCTGGGGGTCTGTGTATATAAACAGGCAACTTGACCCTAATAAACCCATCATCAAGTCTCGACTGATGTTCTGGTAGGTGAGAGTTATAATCACTGCTTCACTACGGGACCTGGTAGAATGTACAGCTGAGGTACCACTCTGGGTACAGGCGCCTTGTTACAAATGTCACATAGCCAAGTTAACATCTTTCTTTGCTGAGGAAGCACCCTCTGGTGAAAGCCAGCTACTAGAGATGTGTTTAGCCATACAATCAAAGCATTGCCGTATCTACTAAACTGCACTATTTTAGATTGCAGGACTAAAATGACCGTGACACTGCACCCATACCACTTTATCTCAATGAAGTGGTCTGGGTACTTAAAGTTTTACAAACAATTAAAGAGTTTTATGCCTGGAGGTCATTTGGAGAATTTATTTCCCAGTAATCTTGGAATGGATATGACATCTGCATGCTTATCGGAAGATGAATGAAGATGTAGAGTACTCATGGCAGGCCTCACCTTTAAATGCAGTCTTATGAGATAAGATGCATCAAGTCCTCTGATTGGGGTGTGGGGTTCACTAATAAGAGCTGCATTCCTTTTTCTTACAGAATGCAATAACTCTAGTACCTATGGTATATTAGGGTAGGATCTAGAGGTCCAGGTCCTTACTCACTAGATCAATGGTTCCCAACCCAGTCCTCAAGTACCTCCTACCAGTCCAGGATTTAGGCATTACTAAGTTGTGTCTAAGGTGCTTTTAGAAAAGAAAAAAAGACATGTTAGACACAACAGGGTAATCCCTAGATCAGGGGTAGGCAACCTTTGGCACTCCAGATGTTGTGGACTACATCCCCCGTAATGCTCTCACACCCATAATGCTGGCAAAGCATCATGGGAAGTGTAGTCCAAAACATCTGGAGTGCCAAAGACCATGTTTCCATGTGCTGCCCTACACCCCATATTAGTACTGATAAAGCAATGTGCAAACAATAACTTGTTAACATGTGCCTTTTGACAAGAGCTCTACAGAGAACAAGAATATCTTCCTGGCTGCTCTAAATAATTTGTCATGCTGATCAAGGATAGGGTTATGGAGGGGAAACTAAAAATACATTTCCTAAATCCTTGCTTAAAAACTTGGTAAGTAAGGTGAGTATAGGTCCAAAGGTAAACAAAACATGTACTGTCTCTGGGGATGTATATAACGTAAAGACAGAACATATCACTTTCAGAAATGTGAGTAACATCTGTAAGAAAAAGAAGACAGAAAAGTAGTGGGGTTAGATATGAATGGAAATACAAGGGCTGTGCTATGATTAAATGACCCTTACCAACCTCTTGTTAAATAGGTGACTGGATAATGTGGTGTTTCTTTATCTCATTAATACATGGATATATCCTTTAGGCATTTTAGAATCAAGAAGAATATTTTTATCCTTTTGTGGAAAAAATCGCAAGTCAATTCAATGCCTTCTTTTGGATCAACAGCGCGATGACTGATGTGTGAAAACTACAGTTTACTTTATTTCTTTTCTCCACTAAGATGTTGTTACTATTGTACTGTGTAGCCTGTGCATGTGTTATATTCACCATTTAAACATTACAGTTATAAAAAATCCTACCATAGCATATATACACCTCACAATTTACCTTTACTGAACCCATCTGAATTCACTCCCTTAGCTTTCACAGAAGATGCAATTCTACTAACAGCAGCTTTCTCATGCAATACCTGTTTCCTACTTTGCTTGGCATATAATTCGATATTACTATTTCCATTTAATTTCTGCTGTGGTTGTGGAAAATATATATTGTCAAACATCTATAGAAATCAGCCAAGTTGTGCATACATCTAATTTATTTCTCACATCGCTTATAGATATGTTTGAATACCTTCTACACAAAACTACTGTTACGTATATTTCCTACTTGAGCAACACAATTTACTACTCACTCTTTGAATATTGTTTAGTGTGTTTGTCACCTCGCAGTTATATTTTTATCTGCTCTTTACATCTAGCAAACATTAGTTGCACTGTCTATCGGGTAAAAATTCTAGTTATCGTATGAGTCATAATAGCTATAATACATTTTTCATACAATACAATTTTAATAGAGACTTTTTTATTAATTCTTTGTACATCATACTGTTGTCATGTGTCATTAGAGTTTATATTGGTGTAATACATATAAGTGTAAAGAATGTAAAGTCACTTTATGGTATTTTGACAAGAATAATATAATACAATATGTAAGTAGTAGATTATTCCTTGTTTTCTCCATTTGTTTCCTTTACTGAGTAGCGTTGTAAGCATTATAATTTCATAACATTATTACATATTGTTATTGTATATCATTCTTCTCAAATGATTGGTAATCTTGGTAATCTCACTACTTTTTTGGTTTCCCATTCCACTCAAAATGCACAGTAGGTTTCTGATTCTATTCTGTTCTACTTCATCTTCGAAAAACACTGTAAACTTGCAAAAAAAAATTCATTTTGTGCTTTACAAATATTTTTTATAATCGAAAAGTGTGGGAATAGGTTTAAAGTGCGGGCAGATTTATTGGAGGAAAAACAGCAAAGTTTCGGCTCTTAACAGAGCCTTTATCAAGCTTGAGGAAGGTGGGCTAAAAAAAACTGACAAATATTAAAGAATATAGGAAGATAGGGAGGGGTGATGTGGCTTCCCCATGCAGACTCTCTCCCAGCACTGTCTGCAAGGGTAGAAGGGTGATTATGTCTGTCACCAGTGCGCATTGTGTGCTGATTATGGACATGATTTTTGCACAGAATTTTCACTAGGCAGTCTCGCAGAGATCTGGGTTAAATAAGTCACGTGTGCGGAGTCTGTTATACCTCTGAAAGTACAGGTGGCAAGGATGCTGCAGTAACCCTTTAATATGTAATAGAATTAATCAGTGGACATGTTGATTAGTGCTATTATCATTTTTTACTAGCTGTTGGCAGTTCAATATCTTATCTTAGATCCTCAAACTTAAACACAGTCCACTTAATTTTCAGAAGTTAATTGGAAGGTACAACGTTGAGAAAAGTGAACTTGTTATATTAATAATAGCTATTTTAACTTAACATACTTAATTTGTTTAACTATAAAACCTAATGCGTGTTAAGGTAACAGAAGAGATGTCTTATTATCTTCTCTATGGCTTTGCTAACCTAAAAGATCATACTTTTGAGAATGTATCATTTATTTTGTGTACCATATGGTTAAAAATACAAATGTGCAAGATATATTTATATGAACAAAAAAATTGGGATCAAAATACGATATATCCACTACAGTTAAACTGACAACATTACTGCTGATAAACGTGTAATAACAATGAAACAAATATTTTCAAATATTTTCAAATCATTAATGTATAGCTGCCTTTTCTAATAATATTTTAGCAAGGGATAGTATGTCAACTTTACTTTACTGTGTAGATATTTTCATCTGCAATGCCACTTTATTACACAAAAAGAAGAAATTAAAGGCAGACTGTCAGAAATGAAGCTCATTAAAGGGGAAAATGCATAGTGATCCATAGATCATTCTGTATAAAATCTATTGACAACGACACCAGTAACAAGCTCACATGTGTGTATGTAGGGAAGAGTCAGAAAGACTCTACAAGGGCCTGCAAAATTAGCTGGGTAAGGTCTGAGGACAGGAGAATGTCACTTCAGGAACTAGCAATTAAAATGAAAAGTAGATGCAGCAAATTGATGTTTTCTGGCATATTAGCAATTATAGCTCCGCACAAGGAAAAGTGTGCGTCATATAATTGGGATCGTTGAAGTAAAAAAACTGTGTATTCATTTCTTTTCCCATTTGCAAGAGTCATATTATCTGTATTTTTTAAAGATTTATTTAAAAAAGAATGTTTGTGGGTTGCAGAAAAAAGAAGAAAAGATAGACACATGTCAGTTACATGACAGCAGTAATCACAAACTAATCACAATCAGACTCAGAATAGTGTTTATAAAACCATGGCAAACAACAACTGTCTACTTTGGGATGGTTGAATGAAATGGGAAATCTTTATTGTTTACCTGAGAGGTTACACAAATAAGGCACATATCCATGTCTAAATTGTGGCTTCAGCATTGTAGTATCTAGCAGTGAGTCCTTCTATCACTCAATAACTGGCAAAAATGATCTCATCAAATACATGTACAAAAATATTGTAGTCTATCCTGTCAAAGACTCTTGTTTTATCTATGCAGACGAGACCATGATGAAAATTAGGGAATGCATAATAAACAAAAGTCTGTGACTGGGACCAAAAACAATGGAATAAGTAGTCCTTGAACATTTGTTGTCTCCCAGCTCAGTTTCTAAATAATAACCACATTCTACAGCCTAACATGTATGTTCAAGAAAAAATATTATATATGTAACCTGGAATTACTATGGCCTAAGGCAGGAGTAGGTAACCTTCGAAACTTCAGATGTTGCAGACAACATCAGCCCTTTGCCAGCATTATGGCTGCACGAGCATTGCATGATATGTAGTCCATAACATCTGAAGTGCTGAAGGTTTCTTACCCCTTTCCTAAGGCATAGATAAGGACTTTGACCTCAGTTTGTTCTTTAAATATATTTCTCAGCCTTCCAAGTGATATTTTTTAATGTTTTAATGTTTTTAATGTTTTTGATTCTAGTCCTCTACCAAAGCACTGGGAGTTTGAGGGTTCTGCACAGTAGCTTAGCTGTTCCCAGAACTGCACTCTTCTGGACACAATCTCAGATGTTACCCCTGGAATCTGTTGAAGCCACTCCCTCAACTTGGGAGTTACAGCCAAGTGGTCCTATCACAACTGGGACTATGACTGCTTTCATCTTTCATATGCTTTCTAGCTCCTCTCTCAGTCTTTGGTATTTGCCCAAATATTTATGTTCGTTATTGAAGTTATATTAATTGGGAATTGCTACATTCACCACCACACCACCATGATGTTGGGTTGGTTTGCCAGTACAAAGGAAAAGTATTGACTCTCCACACAATGCAGCATTTTCACCCTAGTGGCAGTTGTGAGTATAAAAAAATTGTCAATGAAAAATTCTCTCTCTGGTGTATTAATGGGTCATCAGTCAATCCCCAAGAACATCACATAAAGGAAAAGGTTAGACATGCGCAATTTGTTTCGGGCCGAATATGAATTGGGACGAATTTCGGGCAATTCGGACATTCCGAATGTCCGAATAGCCGAAGTGCCAAATTGCCGAAGTGCCTAATTACTGAGGTCCCAAAGTTCCGAAATTACCGAATTTCCGAAGTGCTGAAGTTCCGAAGTGCTGAAGAGCCGAAGTTCCGAAGCACAGTATTGCCTAAGTACTAATATACTTACCCAGTGGAAGAAGAAGAATGTTACACTGTATACAATTTTAAATAAAAAGTATACAAACATAGCCAAGATTCAGCTGTAAGCATTTGCAACACTTACAACAATCAAGTAACATACATTCATATAAAATGTAAGTTACTTGGCCAGTCATTGTAATGACAGGGATGAATAAGTAGATAACTCCCTAATTCCCACTGTATTAGGGAGCTATCTACTAAAATGCTGAAAGACCTAAATTGGTCTTTCAGCCAAATTTACTAATACTAAGTAAAGGTTACTTAGTATTAGTAAATTATGCCCCTACTCGCTATACCGTGAGTAGGGGCATGTCTATTAAACAGTGAGCAGCCTATTGACTCATAACTCTCTGATTGGTGGATTAAGTAACCAATCAGAGTGTTATGAGTCAACTTACACAGCGTGGGAAAATTCCAAAGAACTTTCCCATGCTGTGTAAAATGACACAGAGCACTCTGATTGGTGGATTTCAAACCAACCAATCAGAGTGCTGTGACAGGTAAATGTAGAGACTTACCTGTCAGTCTCCTCATTTACCTGTCAGAGCATTCTGATTGGATGGCTTAACCCCACCAGTCAGAGTGCTCTGAGCCTAATTGCAGGGCGGGGCAAGGCTTTATAAGCCTTCCCCCGCCCTGCAGAGCTCAGTCTGCGCAGAGCCCTCCATGGGTGAAGATGGATTATTTTTTTGCGCTTTTTTGTTTTTTAAAGTGCATCGGTTATTATGGCTTTTTATTTGGCCTTTTTGGGGGCTGAAAAAAGAAGATTTTTTAAGAAAGAAAACATCAAATGGTAAGTTTTTTTTTTCAGGTACTTAGTTAAATGGTCCCCCCTCATTATCTTTAGGGTGGGGGGTAGGTAGAGGTTAATTTTTGGGGGGAGGGGAGTGACTAAGGGTTTGGGGACATCTAGTCACCCAGGGGAGGGGGGGTTATTTTTTATTTAGGGCCCCCACCCACCACTCAGGGGTGAGGGCCAGGGGGGAGGACATTAGGTCCCCCACAATTAGTATTTTAGGGCCCCCACCCACCGCTCAGGGGTGGGGGCCAAGGGAGAGGACATTAGGTCCTCCCCCTCATTCTAATTTAGGGCCCCCACCCACCGCTCAGGGGTGGGAGCCAGACAGAAGGACATTAGGTCCCCCCTAATTAGCATTTTAGGGCCCCCACCCAACGCTCAGGGCTGGGAGTCAGGGGGGAGGACATTAGGTCCCCCCCCTAATTAGTTTTTAGGGCCCCCACCCACCGATCAGCAGTTGGGGTCAGGGGGGAGGACATTAGGACCCCCTTCATTCTAATTTAGGGCCCCCATGCACCGCTCAGGAGTGGGGGGCAGGGGGAGGACAATAGGTCCCCCCCATTATTTTACTTTAGGGCCCCCATCCGCCGCTCAGGGGTGGGGGCCGGGGGGGGCAATAGACCCCCCTGGGGCTCGGGAGGGGGGACCCATTTTTAATAAAATAAAGTTTTAACAGTGAGCAGCCACTGGCTGCTCTCTGTTTAATAAACATGCCCCTACTCCCAGTATAGCGAGTAGGGGCACAATTTACTAATACTAAGTAATTTTTACTTAATATTAGTAAATTTGGCTGAATTAGGGAGTTATCTACCAAGCGGCTGCAAGAGACGTTCCAAAATTCCGAAGTCCTGAAGTGCCGAAGGGTTGAAGTGCCGAAGTTGCCGAAGTTGTGAATTGCTGAAGTGCCGAATTGCCGAGGTCCCGAAATTACCGAATTTCCGAAGTGCCAAAGTGTCGAAGTGCTGAAGTTGCCGAAGTTCCGAAGTTTCGAAGTGCCGATTTGCCGAAGTCCCGAATTTCGGAATGCCGAACCAAATTTTTTTACCATGCATATGCCTAGAAAAGGTGACTTTAACTCTCAGAAATAAATATAACCATACCAGCTTATGCATCAAAATATATATTAATATTTATTCACCTCTTAAGGCACTAAAAATTGACAAATATTTATCTAGGGGCCAAATGAATAAATGGGAATAACTCATCTTCATAAGGAAGATTATTAATGGCTAATGCCCATGTATTCACTTAGTCAGAGCAGTTCTTATGGATAGCCTAATTTACATACAAAGCCACACAAAATACTTAATACAATATGTATAAAAATTAAATACAATACAATATAAAATAATATTGCAAAGATTGGTAACATTGTCACAATATAAATTGCTAACAGGAATAGGATAGATTCCATTCCACATTAAGTCCATGGGGAGTCCTGATTTTCAAATTAAAAGTGCAGAATATCTCCCTTTTGGACAGAATGTGGAATATATCTACACCACTTAAAGGTGACCCGACCCTTTCAAAACCCAGGAACTTGAATGAAGAAGTAGGTACTTCCAAAAAGTGCTTACCTACAGCAGTTTTATATTTGCTAGCTTTTTTCAACATATTGAAAATTGCACTCAGTGACAGCCAACAAATAAATTAGCAAGTTTGTCTCATAGGTAATAAGATTTTAATTTGGAAATAATTGTTTTATTATTATAGACTGGAAAAAAAATAACCCACACACAAAGACAACATTTGCATGGACATCTACCACACTTGTGATTGCCTTGTATTCTAACCATGCTAATCTTTGCTGATTATGAGATGTCTCTTGACATAAAAATAAACTAGAAGAAAGTTTATTGTCCAGTGTTGGAGATTTTTAGCTCCAGCCTGGACTAATGGTAGGTGTTGTCCATCTCCACATAAAATGGGTTATGTTATGCTAAAAGAAATTTTATATAAAAGGTAGACATTTATTGAATACTGAATTAGAAAAAAACATTAAATGTATCAATGAAACAAACTCTAGGCACCACTTTATAATGAAATGCTTTGAGGTGGATATTTCATAGGTTTATGATGCTGAATAGAGCTTGAGCACTAATTGAGTAAGGGGTTGAAAATAAGGGGTTAAATAAGCATATCCCAAAATGTCAGAGGGTTGAGTAAAGCTCATTTCAACTTTATTTAACTTCTCTGGCACCCACTGCTCTAAACCGGACTATGATATATTGTCTGGACATTATTATATTCCAGAAATACCATATGCATCTATTTAACCTGTTTAGAATATGCATGTGTTGCACATAAAAATAGATGTGTGAGGACATAAGCAAAGGACAGGAAGTAGCACAGATATAGGGAAAATAGAAAGCAGACAGCATGACTCTGAAAGTCATGACAATAAATCAGTTCATCCCAAAGTTTATCTGGTTACTCCATCATTGCCTGTGCAAATCTACATGGTAATAGAAGTGAGATCACTGACAAATCATGGCTGAGAATCTACAGTGCATAGAACAGCTTGTCTTTGATAATGATATTGCTAACAACTGGCTGGAATTCAAAAGATAATGGGAAGTGTACAGCAAAGCAGGTCTATGAGGATCCTCATGTATTAATCAAGAAAATTGATGAGATATGCTTACCAGACAGGAATTCTAATAGATAGACATACATTCAACATGATAGCTCAAAAACCTGATGAAGGAATTCAATCTTATGTGGCCATCTCATGACTGTTGGCTAAAAAAATTACTTTGGTGCACTAACAAATGAACTAATATTTGACAATTGTTTGCAGCATCCACAATAATGCAGGTCATGCTCAGTTATTAATGGAAAAAGATATATACACAATTTGAGAACTATTGGGACTAGTCTTCCCTTGTGTAAAATTCCATGATTTTATCTATGGTTGCCCAGTAACTGTGGACATGGATCATCAGCCACTCATAACCACATTAAGAAAGCATCTGCATAGAGCATCGGCATGCATCCAGCAAATGATGCTCAAGCTTCATCGCTTCCATATGAATGTGATCTATATACAAGGCTGTGAACTGTATTTTCACATGCAAACCTACCCACTCTTGATAACATTGGAGCTATTGAGGATTATGACATGTTAGCACTGGATGAGTTTTTGTGGCCCAGATGGATTGAGGAACTTAAACAAAGCACACAGGCAGGTGCCACCTGCAAGCGCTTGGTGGATACTATTCACAATGGGTTGCCTAGCTTATTTAAGGAAGTCCCACATTATTATTTTATTATTGTTTTATTATTTATATAGCGCCATCAGATTCAATGGCACATGACATCCAAACTTTTTATGCTATGAGGGATAAATTGGTATGCAGATTAATTCTGCATGGTCAGAGGTATGCAATCCCTCATTCTCTCCAGAAATACTACTTGACACAGCTCCATCAAGGTCATTCTGGCATTTAATCCACTAAGCAAATGTCATGTGAAACCATGTTCTGTGCCACTATGTAAAGTGACATTGAAAGAGAAGTTTAAAGATGTGCCCCATGCACAGCCCCAGATGAAAGAATACTTACAACTTCACAAAGTACCTGAGGGATAGCATGTCTTCTCCAGCATAACATTTACTGTCATGACGCACCAAGACTCTGATCCACATGGTCCCATCACAGCTTCTGCCAAGAGTTGAGACTGATGTTAAGGCTGCCTTATTTAATCTCAGACAAAAAGGAAAGATAGTCTATGACAAATCTGCCAGACACCTTTCACCTCTGGAGTCTGGGCAGGGGGTAAGGATGAAGACAACCCATGGGTTTAAAAAAAACAAAAAACTGGCTATGGTTTATGGAAAGGCCCACCAACACAACAGCTATTTTGTCCACTCTGATAGTAAGACCTATGTAATAAACCATTGTTACCTCTTACTGCTACCTGACTCACACTGTCCTATCACTGCTTTATTCTTTCCTACAATCTGCAACGGTCGGCTGCGGTGCCAAATGGCACTTCCAAAAATTAATGTAATACACCACAACAACATATTAGTGGCAGTTTCAAACAAGAGGTGTCAGAATCACAAGCCCCACTGGTTGTTACTCAATCCTTCTGGATGCAAACCTAATCCAAAGTTCAACAACTTTATCACACACTGTTTTTACACACCACATTGTGCTTTATGTTGCATGTTGTTAAATGGGTAAGGATGTAGAATATACACTTAAAATTATAAACGCAAAACTTTTGTTTTTGCCCTCATTTTTCATGAGCTGAACTCAAAGATCTAAGACTTTTTCTATGTACACAAAGGGTCTATTTCTCTCAACTATTGTTCACAAGTCTCTCTAAATCTTACTGAGATAATCCATCCACCTCAGAAGTGTGGCATATCAAGATGCTGATTAGACAGCATGATTATTGCACACGTGTGCCTTAGGCTGGCCACAATAAAAGGCCACTCTTAAAAATTAGTTTTATCACACAGCACAATGCCACAGATGTCGCAAGGAAGCGTGCAATTGGCATGCTGACTGCAGGAATTTCCACCAGAGCTGTTGCCCATGAATTGAATTTTCATTTCTCTACCATAAGCCGTCCCCAAAGGTTTTTCAGAGAATTTGGCAGTACATCCTACCGGCCTCACAACCGGAGACCACATGTAACCACACCAGCCCAGGACCTCCAGATCCAGCATCGTCACCTCCAAGATCGTCTGAGACCAGCCACCCGGACAGTTGCTGCAACAATCGGTTTGCATAACCAAAGAATTTCTGCACAAACTGCCATAAACCGTCTCAGCGAAGCTCATCTGCATGCTTGTCATCCTCATCTGGATCTTGACCTGACTGCAGTTCGTCATCATAACTGATTTGAGTGGGAAAATTCTCAAGTCGATGGCATCTGGCACTGTGGAGAGGTGTTCTCTTCACGGATGAATCCCGGTTTTCACTGTACAGGGCAGATGGCAGACAGTGTGTATGGGGTCGTGTGTGTGAGCGGTTTGCTGATGTCAACATTGTGGATTGAATGGCCCATGGTGGCGGTGGGGTTATTGTATGGGCAGGCGTATGTTATGAGCAACGAACACAGGTGCATTTTATTGATGGCATTTTGAATGCACAGAGATACCGTGACGAGATCCTGAGGCCCATTGTTATGCCATTCATCCACCACCATCACCTCATGTTGCAGCATGATAATGCACGGCCCCATGGTGCAAGGATCTGTACACAATTCCAGTTCTTGCATGGCCAGCATGCTCACCGGACATGTCACCCATTGAGCATGTTTGGGATGCTCTGGATCGGCGTATACATGTCAGGATCTTACCTGAGGTGGGAGCCTGAAGCGCAGAGATGCTCGCTCACCCTTTCAGAGAAACACAGTCCAAGATGACTAGGTAAGAAGCCACCTGGGCTGTGAATCTCTGCACAGGAGTGTTGCAGGAAAAGTGCTCCAATTCGCAGTAAAGGCAAGGACAATGTCAGGACGTATTACCAGGCCTTAGAATGGCCAGAATTAACATAATAGAATAAACAGTAACAAGCCGAGGTCAGGAATACAGAAAAGAACAAATACGGAAAGAACGAAGCCAAAGGGTCAGGGATACCAAAAATATGGGAAGTCAAGCCAAGATCAAAAACCAAATATCAGAATCAGGAACGCGCTCTCGGAGAACCAACAGGATGGAAACCATGACAGGGAACCGAACAACTGCAGATTTCTAGTTCGCATGGGCTAAAACCGCAAATAGACTTCAGGGGGACTTAGCCGCAAATGTACTGGAACTATTTTCGGCATGAAAACCTTGCAGTTCCCGGTTGGCCCTCCAGCTGCACTTAGCCGCGAATCTATGGAACTGTTTTGGGAATGAAATCCTGGGTTCGCCTGGGCAAAAATATGACTTCCATAAAATTTCTGAATCCCTGATATGATCTGGGTTATTTTTGGATATATATTGTTCACCCAGATCAGGGCTATCAGTGTAAGATTTATGGGGATATGTTATGTTTTGGGGTACTTATGGGACTTTATCAAAATGTGTGTTTTTTCTGCCTTTGGATAATTAAGTTAATGCATTAATTACCTTAATTATATCACAGGCAGAGTGGAGGGATTGTTTACTGTATGTGGGAGTGTCATACTGTTAATTACTGTTTTGATTGGTTTGTACATCTTGTAATTTGGTGCTCCATCAGTTCCAGGGGGTGTTGCCCTGGCCTGAGGAATTGTATAACAATCCAGCCTGTGCCATTAACCCCTTAAGGACACATGACATGTGTGACATGTCATGATTACCTTTTATTCCAGAAGTTTGGTCCTTAAGGGGTTAAACTGTCAGACCTTCTTACCCTCAACTCGCAGCCTTGTCTCGTGTTGTAGGGAACTGCTATATCACTACAAGGGATTGCTATGATCATCATACTCCCTTGTATAATCACTAGCTGTTCCTGCTACACACTCTGAAGGAAGAGAGCTTCACCCACTTGAGCCTGGAGCCTTGTCGTAGGTCCAGGGTGGTAAGGAGACGGTGAGACCCCAAACAAACTGCGGCGGTTCATGGGGTCTGCAGTGCTTATGGTGTCTGGTGCAGTGCTGATGGTCCTTGGTGAGCACTAGGAGCATTGATTGACAGAGGGTCCGTCACAATGCTGTCTAATCAGCATCTTGATATGCCACACCTGTGAGGTGGATGGATTATCTCAGCAAAGGAGAAGTGCTCACTAAAGCAGATTTAGACAGATTTGTGAACAATCACCAAAAAAAACAGTAAACTTGAAGTCTGGTTGGTGTTTCCACCCTCCAAACTACCAGTTTGATTTGTGAACAATATTTGAGAGAAATAGGCCCTTTGTGTAAATAGAAAAAGTCTTAGAACTTTGAATTCAGCTCATGAAAAATGGGGGCAAAAACAAAAGTGTTGTGTTTAGAATTTTGTTCAGTATATGTGTATTGCACATATACATATATATGTGAGGATATGGGGCAGAGACAGAAAGTAGGAAAGTGATAGTAAAACTAGAAAGCAGACCGCATCACTCACTGAAAGTCTCGACAATAAATCAGTTCATCCCAAAGTTTATCCATAATTTCTTATGCAAATCTACAACCCCGTAAGGATAATAGGACTGCCTATGCTGTCATGCAGTTTGTGGATTTAATGCATTTAAGGCACCTGCAGAGCTAGATCCCTGCTGGCACCAGAAAGCCTCTTTGTCAGCTGGGGCCACTAAGTCTCAAACTGACAGATGAGCCCTTTAGATCCATTTAAATCACTAGGTTGAATTACCACACTCAACTGGTGTGATTATTTTAGAAACCCAGAGGATTCCAAACTTGCCTCAGACAGAGAGAGACCCAGGGTCTGAATGTGTACTTCCCAGCTGACAGTGATTGGTTCTGGGCTGTGCCTTCTGTCCAGCACTGATCACAGTGTGATCGCCAGGGACTGCATGCAGGAGCTGCAGCATGACAAGAAGATCTCCCATTCATGATGCTATCTCCTAGTACAGAGTGGTGCATGCAGTGAAATCCCTCTATGAGAGTTAACTTTAGGGTTAGCATTAGTGTTAGGGCTGGTGTTAGGGTTTGATCTTTGGTTTACTGTTACAGATATTGTAGAGGTAAGGTCTAGAAATAGTTCCAATGCTTGACACTGCTCATTATGGTGACACAGGTAGTGTCACTCTATGAAATAGTATGTTTAGAAAGTAAGCAAAAGGCCATGTCAAAATTACGGCACGTCTGTTATTTGACCCTACAAGTCCCTCAAACTCCTGGCAAAGGTTTACATGTGGGGTTCCAATGTACTCATGAACAGTAGCAGAATACAAATATGGAGTCTAGATCTGGGGCAGGTGGCCATAACCAGATTAACAATTAATTTCCTTGTATTGGAAATGGGACTCAGTCCCACCAATGCCACTCTGGTTTATCAAGGTGGAGGACCTGAGAGACGTCGAGGAATTTTAGCACAGAGTAGGATGCAGGTGCATACAGATTCCTGGGCTACGTGGTTACTCACTTTGTTAAATACCCTGGATGATCTACTTTCTATAAATGTATACTTTTACGTAGCAGTTTTCCAATCTCAGCATACCATTCCTTGCTCTATAACTTCCAAATATCTACTAAAAACAGACATTTTGGGCATTTAATATATATATTTTTTTAGTTGCTGTTGTATAGAAATTATTAAATGTAAAAATTAAATTTTTCAATATTTTTCAATATTTTATTCATATTTAATTTAGTTTTATGTATACATATGATATCAAAAGAAAGACCCATTTCTCCTTTAAATTATATATATTATATATGAGTGCAATTAAACAGAAAAGTCTAGAATGAGCACATGCCATAGTAAATTGTCTAGAGTGAGCATGTGACATAAGTGCCAAAAAGAGCCTTGGGCTGTAAACTGTTAAATTTACTTATTTTATTGATTCCAATCATTTAGCATCTAATTATTAAAATAAATAAAATGGAAAGAGGCACCATGAACAGAAGGAATACAATGATCATAGATTTGAACTCATCCTTCTTCACATCCTTCCTCCCATGAGAGTTATTTTGTTTTTTTGTTTTTTTTTAGGGTTCCCTTGTTATATCTCACCATTTTTAAATGCATTCAGAATGCTACTATACTCCTTATTATCTGATTTTTCAAAGCTGGGTTTCTACAAAACATTCTCATATATAAAGTCTTGCTAAATATCTTTCTTTTAATATTTTCTATTCACTGTGTAATGGTATTATATGTTTTCTGTGTCACATTTATTCCCTGTAATTTGTATAATGAATGGTGGTTCAATGGAAAATGTAGATTAGTATATACCTGGAACAGCTGCTGCTGGGTTCCTACCTCTGTGATAATATATGAGTGTTTGGTATTTATTGAAGTTTGTTTATGCAAAAGAGCATAAAGAAACAAACTGCAATTCAGGAACAGACTAACAATATTTACAGGGGGTCACTGTGGCTCAAAGCGAATGGAAATGATCAGAGACAGGTGTAGGCTTGCAAAATTTAAAATCTAACCAAATAATCAAATAAGGACTCATTTACAAGTGACTGCTAAATCTAACCATAGAAACAAAGAATTTGACGGCAGATAAGAACCATTCGGTCCATCTAGTCTACCCAATTTTCTAAATACTTTCATTAGTCCCTGGCATTATCTTATAGCTAGGATAGCCTTATGCCTATTCCACGCATGCTTAAACTCCTTTACTGTGTTAACCTCTACCACTTCAGCTGGAAGCCTATTCCATGCATCCACTACCCATAGGTTACAAATGTAAAATTGCTATCAAAACGTACTAACAGATGTCCATCCTCCTAGCCCGTGTCTTGTAGCCTAGTATCATCCACTACTACAGATACCATCCATGTCTTAGAGTTCATCTATATGCAATTCATGCAAAAAGCAACTATAGCATGGCAAGCACAAATGGACAATATAAATCGCACACCGTATGTTTGCTTGTGATCAACTGAGCTTGTTCAATGCATAATGTCCATCTCACTGAGATAAGGAAATACTGGATGGAGAAGTGGAATTTGACCACAAAAACACCATTAGCATCAATATGCAAGTGCATGTCGAAAAATGTGGGATTTATGAAAAGGCATTGAGTTTACAGCAATGTGCCATATAGATTGCCCTATTGTGCGTACTGATCCCCATTCCCACAGCATGCTATACATGAACATATAAGGACTATGGAAATTCAGAGGGGAGAGGTTATGACACCCAGAAAACAGGGGTCTATCCCTATAGGACAGAAATAAATTCCCATGGACAGTTTCTTGGACCACTAGTGTCACCTGCGGCTGCTGGTTCTATGATTAGAAGAGACACATAGAGCTGTGAATCCAGGAAGCTATTTTAGAAAAGTCTTATCCAGGAAAGTAAGATATGAATTGGTGGAAGTATTAGCTTCATTCTCATCCTCACTATTTAACATCTATTGACTCTCCGAAACTTCCTCACCTTCATTAGAATGCGCATAACCCTGTATTATATATAATATCATTACACAATTTGTCGACCAGCCATTGTATGACAGGTCTGCTATTGTGATCCTTGAATATATACAGTATCTCACAAAAGTTAGTACACCCCTCACATTTTTGTAAATATTTTATTATATCTTTTCATGTGTCAACACTGAAGAAATGACACTCTGCTACAATTTAAAGTAGTAAGTGTACAGCCTGTATAACAGTGTAAATTTGCTGTCCCCTCAAAATAACTCAACACACAGCCATTAATGTCTAAACCGTTGGCAACAAAAGTTGCCTGAACGTATGAGTCTACAACAGTAGACATAGCTTTTATGAAAGAAGATCCATATATCTATGTGGCATCAGTATTTATCCCCTTATCTGAAAGCATTTTAGGCATAATGTACAGGTAAAATCTAACAGTAAACATTAGCGTTTTAGTGACATTTATAGGGTTATTTACTAAAGTGAGAATTCAAAGTGAATTTCAAATTTAAGGCCTGAGTAGCAAAATTCAAAGTATAACCGATCTAGAGATTTTTTTCTAGTTTGATTATTTTGACCTTAAATTTGAAACTCACTTTGAAATCTTATTTGAGTGAATGTACTTTTTAGTTAGAAAACTAAGCATAATACATTTTACACAATTTATATATTTTTTTAGACCTGACTAAGAATTGAGTTTATTTTGAGTATTTGTCAATAGTAAAAAATGCAAAAGTCCTTAGTAAACATATTTAAAATGCTCCGTGGCAAAGGGTTAAGTGCAAAGTGTAGATTTACTTTTTTAATATGCTCCTGAAATTAATGTTAATTAAATCACAGGTCGCCTCTAGAGTCATTTTGGCCCAAGTAATGAAAATGATATCATTAAATTAAAAAGAACCAATTGAGCTTCATAATTCCATTATAAAAATTCCTTCAGGTTTTTTTTTTTCCCTTCAATTTTTAATTAAGAATAATAATAATAAAAGAAAAAAAAAATATGATACTGCTGTGAAGGAAGATGCAGCTGATTTTTTTAATTCTGTCAAGTGTAGATGTAATGAAGGTGTAGCCATTCATGAATGCAACATGATACCAGAGGACCGTTTTTTCCTATGATGGAGCTTCGAGGTTCTTGATTGATCCTTGGTATAATTGAACCCCTTCAGGACCGCTGACAGTTCAGGACCGTCAGCGGTAAAACGTGCGTTTGGACCGCTGATGGTCCTGAACCGTCATAGCGAAAAACGGGCTGCGGGAAGCGAGCAAAGAGCTCTCCCGCCGGTATAACGCTGTAACTATCTGCCAGACATCCCAGGCAGATAGTAACAGCCAACTGCGGCATGTGAGCGATCCGTGATCACTCATAATTGGCTGCTGTCAAAGTGGGTGTTACAAACACTCACTTTGACAGTGATCTCTTCCCCTCTCTCCTCTGTAGCGTTTTGTGAGACGAGAAAGACAGAGATCATGATAGTTTGTTGCAGCAGAAGTGTTCCAGAGCTTTATACAGTATCTAAAGTGAATAAAAAAATAATTTTTAACCCCATCCCTGCCATATCTGTTACAGCAGTGCATTTGTACTGTCTGGATTATTTTTTGCCCTTAGAGGGTTACATTTGTTTTAAAAATCTGTGTCTTGGTCTGTTTTGGTCTGGCTTGGTCTGTCTTAGTCAGTCAGTTTCCTTCCCCCAAATCTCCATTAGATTTTGGTGACAGGAGTTAGTTTAGGGATTGTTGTTTAGTCTGTTTTAGTAAAAAAAAGAAAAGAAGAAAAAAGTATTACGATTTTTTTGTGTGTTTGTAATTTGTTTTAGTCGTGTGTAAAACATGCAGCGTATGTATAACTTGCAGGAGGCATATGCCTTCTTGGCGTCAGACTCTGATGCCACTGACACTGCGTCAGATTTTGACCCAGGTCAGTTTTCTGACACGTCTAGTCAAGACGACATGTCATCTGTGTGTGAGCCGGCTGAAGAAAGAAGCCTTGCTTCCTCTGCTACACCGAATGTGGAGGAGGACTGGGCACCTCCACAGTTAGCCGAGCCCAACGTCCCCCCTTTTAGTGCCAACGCAGGCATTGATGTTAATGTGGATGGCTTCTCCCCAATGCAGTATGTAGAACTATTTTTAGGGGATACCATCTGGGAGGAGATTTCTCCCCAGACTAACTTGTATGCTACCCAATTTATTGATAACAATCCAGTCAGGGAGCATGACTGGCATCCCACAGATGTCCCAGAGCTTAAATAATTCTCGGCTCTTACAATGCTCTTACAGTGCTCATGGGGATTATAAAGAAGCCATCGATTCGCTCATACTAGAGCACCAACCCAATAATATCTAGTCCAGTATTCTCCCAAACCATGCCTAGAGCCAGATGGTTACCCTCTGTCACCCTAGAGATCACCCCCAATAAGATAGGCTTCATAAAATACGCCCACTGCTAGACCATTTTCAGGACAAATTTTTGGATGTTTATACCCCCCATCAAAATGTATCCATAGATGAATTGCTAATGAAATACAAAGGGAGATTAGGGTTCAGACAATACATCCCCTCAAAGCCCTCTAGGTATGGCATAAAACTGTACAAACTGTGCAAGAGCGAAAGTGGATACACATTTGCCTTTCATGTATATGAGGGGAAAGATGGTCAACTGGACCCTCCTGGCTGTCCTGACTCCCTGGGGACAAGTGAGAAACTTGTATGGGACCTACTAGACCCCTTGTTTAATAAAGGTTACCACATTTATGTGGATAATTTTTATAGTAGTGTCGGTCTGTTTAAAACACTTTATGGTTTACAGACACTGGCCTGTGGCACTGCCACAAAAAATTCCAAAGACTTTCCACTATCTCTCATAGAGGCAAAATTAAAAAAAGCGAATGTAAAGCACTTCCAAAGCTGAAGTGCTTGCACTAAAATTTAGGGACAGGAAGGATGTCAACATGCTAACCACCATCCATGATGAACACATGTCAAACGTCTTTGTCCGGGGCAGAGTAGAGTCCAAACCGGTTTGCATCAGGGCGTATAATAAATACATGGGGGGTGTTGATTTGGCTGATCAGCTGATGCAGCCATATCTTATGTTACGAAAAATCAAAGCATGTTATAAAAAGGTGGCTACCTATCTGATGCAAATAGCAACCCACAACTCATTTTTGCTTTTTAAAAAAAATAATCCAGGGAAAACCACCTTTCTCCAATTTCAGTTGAAAATAATTTCTTTAACAATTTATGGAGATGGACAAGTTCCAACAATGGTGCAAGCTGAGTCCAGACATTTTATTTTTAAGTTACCGCCAACTACTAGAGAAAAACACCCCAGAAACGTTGCCGGGTCTGTTTTAAAAACGGGAAAAGGACAGACACCCCTTTTCACTGTCCTGATTGCCCTTCGAAACCAGGACTGTGTGTAGGAACATGTTTCAAGCTGCACCACACAGAACAGTTGTAAGAAGTGATACTGAATTTTTATTTTATTTTTTGTTTCTTTGGAAAGCAGCCATTTTTTGTTAGTCAGTTTCCTTCCCCAAATCTCCAGTTAGAATCTATTTGCAGGAGTCAGTTTACAGATTGCTGCTAAATGTACATTTGCTACCTGCACATTTGGTCTAACAAGTTTTCTGGCAGTAACACATGACCAGCTGGCCAAAATCAGATGACATGTGCATAAAAAACAGAATAAAAAAAAATTACCACTACAGTTTCTTTGGGGGGCAAAATGGTTGGGGGAAAGAAGTCAAAACACCCCATCACCTTTGATGTCTACTTAATAAAAATATATACTGTCATGATGGTTACATTAACTGGGGGGGTGCAAAAATATGTCAAACTGAAGATAGACCAAGCATACTTTGACGAGAGCAATCTCGCCACATTGCATTGGAGAAGCCTGGTTGCTCACCTGCTGCCTTTGGACTATGGCCCCCATGTTAAAAGACTTTGTTTTGCCTGCAGAAAAGCTTTATTCGTGCTTTTCTGCCTGGTGTTCGGTAGATTCAATCTACCGAACAACCGCACGAATAACTGGACCACCTGGGAGCTGGAGTGTGCCGGCAATTAGCCTATCTGAAGCTGCGGTTAACCGCAGCTTAATTGACGAATGCTGGGTGGCCGCCATTTGTATCACGAACACGAGGTCGCGGCCATTTTAAACATGTGAATGCACAGCGGGGATTGACGCTTAATTCATGGAACTGAAATCGGACACAAGTTTTGCGCGAACACCGCTGAAGCCGCCGACCTCCTTTCTTGTTCGGTGAAAGTGCTCAAACGGCCCGGTTTTCGTTAGTTTTGCTTGGAACCATGGAGCCCATTCACATGAAACTGACTGTGTAAAGACTTTAGCTCCATGGCGATTAAACTGTATTCGTGTGGTCTGAGCGCCATTCACTTAATAATGTGCGCTCAGACCTGAGCTATCTGGGGATATGTTAAATGTATGCTTTTAATGGTATGTGTCTCACATAGTGCATTTTAATAGTAATTCCTGTGTTAGTATCCACATGTGCGTAATGGCGATTTGCCTTTGTCTTGGGAGATAATTGAATTACTTCTCAATTATCTCCAAGGCAGAGGGGAGGAAGCCAGGATGCATTGTGGGAATACAATGTGACTGTGTGTCCTATTTGGCTACTTGTCTGTCCCTTGTCACAGTCTCCCATTTGGTCCCCTAGGGGAGTGTCCACCAGGTGGGAGACCTGCATAAACAGACCACTGCTTGACCCTCAGCACGGAGCCTTGTCTCGTCTTTGGAGGGATTTACTGAACGCTGATAGAGACTGATTGCTAGGAGTGTAAGCCGCTTGGATGCTTTTCCTATTCGTCTGCTAGCAGCGATTTGTATGGTTCCTGTTCGTGTGTTTGGAGTGCTATATTGGATGCCGTTCGGGAGTTTGGAGCATTCACTTATTGGCGGTTCGTGAGTTTGGTGTTCTACAATAGCTGTGCCTGCATCTCTGGAAAGGGGGCCGATCGCCTAAACCGTTTTTACCCCTTGTGTGCAAAATGGTCCGTTACACATACCATTATATCAAGTTGAAAAACTGACATGTACAAGTTCTGATTGTTGCCTTTTGGCCCCCAAACAACCCAGTAACCCTATACATGGGGGGTATCCATGTACTTGGGAGATGTTGCTGAACATATTGGGGTGTTGTTTGGCAGTTACACATAACAGGATTTGTTAATTCATGCCTAAAGTACAATGTGTGTGACAAAGAAACAAAAAAAGATTACTACCCAAAAGTTTGACAAAGGCTGGTGGTAGAATTCAGTGCATGAAAAGTGTTAAAATACCACCATTTAAAATACACTGGGTTGTCTACTTTTCAAAAATATATGGTTTGATGGGGGTAAAATACATTGGCTCAAATGGGACATGGGCGCAGGTTGATTACATGTCAAAATTCCAAGTTGGGAAACTGATAAGCGCACCTGCCAAACATGTCCTTTTAGCCCCCAAAGAACCCGACAGGCCTATGCATGGGTGGTATCACTGTACTGAGGAGATCTTGCTGAACACATATTGGGGTGTTGTTTGGCAGTGACACCTAACAGAATCTGTGAATTTATACCTGAATTGCAATGTATGTGAAAATAATAAAAAAAATAAACTACCTATGCAAAGTTTGGCAAAGGTTTGTGGTAAAATGGCTGCATAGAAAGTATCAAAATAGTCTTAGATGAATACCCTGGGTTATCTAGTTTAAGAAAAATATATACATGTGGGGTGTTTTTTGGAGATTTATGACATAACAGTGTTACAATGTCACTATTGCTACATTTGAAAAATGTACATTTTGAAACAGCAATTTCCTACTTGTACTTATAGCCCTATAACTTGCAAATAAAAGTAAAAAAAAACACATAAACATTGGGTGATTTTAAACTCAGGACAAAATTTTGAATCTATTTAGCAGTTTGTTTCATTCGATTTTGTAGATCAGCAAAAGATTTTTTAAGTAAAAGTCAAAAAACTTTTTTACATTTTTCACCATATTTTTTTTTTTAAATTAAATTATATGACATGATAAAAATAATAGTATGTAAAGAAAGCCCTTTTTTGTCCTTAAAAAAACAATATATATTTTGTATTGGAACAGTAAATGAGAGAGCGGAAAATTACAGCTAAACACAAACACCACAAAAGTGTTAAAATAGCTCTGGTCCTAATCGTACAGAAACGTAGAAAAATAAATGTTCCAGGAATGGAATGTATGACTAGCTTAGTAAACAAGTTTAGCAACGAAACTGCGTCCAAGCCAATGAGTATTCATAACCACCATTTAAAAAAATATACATGTAACTAAGCTAATCATTGGGTAAAGGAGACTCCAATTTATTCCTCTGTTATACAGCAATGAAGGTACACAAGCCTGATTATTAGTGATGTACCGAACGGTTCGCCGGCGAACGGTTCCTGGCGAACGTAGCATGTTCGCGTTCGCCACGGCGGGCGAACATATGCGCGGTTCGACCCGCCCCCTATTCGTCATCATTGAGTAAACTTTGACCCTGTACCTCACAGTCAGCAGACACATTCCAGCCAATTAGCAGCACAGCCTCCCTAGCAGACCCTCCCACCTACTGGACAGCATCCATTTTAGATTCATTCTCAAGCTGCATGCTTAGTAAGAGGAGGGAAAGTGTAGCTGCTGTTCATAAGATAGGGAAAAGCATAGCTAGGTTAGGGATAAGGGTATGCTTTTTTTGGATTTTTTTTTTCTATGTAATGTAAATGCACTTAGTTGTCTGCCACTGCTGCCAGCTTCTGTGTCAGGCTCACAGTGCCCATTTCCCCAGTCAGTGCCACCAATTACATCTGGTGTCACAATAGCTTGGATTTAAAAACAAAAAACTTTTTTCACTGTTATAGATTGAATAGCAGTCAGTGTCCTTAAAGCGGGTGTGTTACGCTAACAGTGGATACGCTGACAAGTGCCACTAATTAGATCTGTGTCACAATAGCTTGGATTTAAAAACAAAAAACTTTTTTTACTGTTATAGATTGAATAGCAGTCAGTGTCCTTAAAGCGGGTGTGTTACGCTAACAGTGGATACGCTGACAAGTGCCACTAATTAGATCCTGTGTCACAATAGTTTGGATTTAAAAACAAAAAACTTTTTTACTGTTATAGATTGAATAGCAGTCAGTGTCCTTAAAGCGGGTGTGTTACGCTAACAGTGGATACGCTGACAAGTGCCACTAATTAGATCTGGTGTCACAATAGCTTGGATTTAAAAACAAAAAACTTTTTTCACTGTTATAGATTGAATAGCAGTCAGTGTCCTTAAAGCGGGTGTGTTACGCTAACAGTGGATACGCTGACAAGTGCCACTAATTAGATCTGGTGTCACAATAGTTTGGATTTAAAAACAAAAAACTTTTTTTACTGTTATAGATTGAATAGCAGTCAGTGTCCTTAAAGCGGGTGTGTTAAGCTAACAGTGGATACGCTGACAAGTGCCACTAATTAGATCTGGTGTCACAATAGTTTGGATTTAAAAAAAAAATAATCTTTTTTCACTGTTATAGATTGAATAGCAGTCAGTGTCCTTAAAGCGGGTGTGTTACGCTAACAGTGGATAAACTGACAAGTGCCACTAATTAGATCTGGTGTCACAATAGTTTGGATTTAAAAAAAAAATAATCTTTTTTCACTGTTATAGATTGAATAGCAGTCAGTGTCCTTAAAGCGGGTGTGTTACGCTAACAGTGGATACGCTGACCAGTGCCACTAATTAGGTCTGGTGTCACAATAGCTTGGATTTAAAAAAAACAAACTCTTTTTTCACTGTTATAGATTGAATAGCAGTCAGTGTCCTTAAAGCGGGTGTGTTACGCTAACAGTGGATAAGCTGACAAGTGCCACCAATTAAGTCTGGTGACACAAAGCATGGATTTAAAAAAACAAAACACTTTTTTCACTGTTATAGATTGAATAGCAGTCAGTGTC
>OW240912.1:115250772-115287262 GCA_933207985.1 Pelobates cultripes
TGCAGCTATTGAAAATATTGGCAGTTTAATTGCCCATACTTTCAAGTTTCAGAGTGGAATGCAGAACCTTTCCAGCCTGCTGTCACCTGTAAGTGCTGCTATTATAAGCTGAAAAATACCTAGTGGCAAGAAGATCATTGAGGATAGATTTGAAAAAGCCTGACTGAAACACTATAGAGCACCTCTGGGATATGGATATTGACAAATATATTATTATAATGCAAAACACAACAACCTGACCTCTATTCCAGTGATCATTTGTGTGATGATGTTTGAACTCAGTATTTAGTGCTGTAGCGGTATTGGTCAGTATGTGCTTTTTACTTTCCAGTTATGGAACTAATAAAGTAAAGTATTCTTAGAAATAGCACTGCAATGTGAAGATTTCTAAAAGAAATGCTAGAATTCACCCTGGACCAGGGACCACCCTGGATCAGGCAGAAGGTTCATGACTGCTGGACTGACCTGGGGACTTCGTGGTTAGGGTAGGTAGTGCCACCATCAGAAATTTTGGGGCCCCTAACACAGCTCAGGGTCTGGGCCCCCTGGGTCTGACTCCAAGCCCACCTCCAAATCTTGCCCACAGGAACACACACAGACACAAACACATGTACTGATACAAAATGACACAGATCCACACACACAAAGATACACACATACTGACACAAACACACACATACTAACAGACACACACACATATACAGACACACAGACATACATAGTGACACACAGACACATACTAACACACACACACACTCATACAGACATACATTCATGCAGGCATACATTCAGACAGACATACAGTCATACACACTGACATACATATAGACATACATACACACACATACAGACAGACATACATAGACACATACAGACATACAGACATATACATAATGACATACATACACACACACAGCTCATTTTTCACCTTTTCCTTTACCTTTTCTTTGCAGGAGGTGGCTGTGGCTGATGGGAGTCGACAGGCTTTCCTCTCATCTCCTCGCAGCCTGTCTCTCCTCCCTTCCACGGAGAGTGAGCTGGGAGGAAGTGGTTGGCCGTCACTTCCTCCCAGCAAACGTTGTGTCTGCTTTTTTTTTTTTTTTAAATGGGCCCGGTGGTGCCATTACACTGCCACAGCACTGACCTGGCCCCTTAAGATATAGGGCCCATCGGATGGCCCTAAATGTTTGGGCTACCCAATGGGCCCCATCAGCGTGCCAACCCCGTTGCAGCTGCACCAGTGGCAGTTACGCTGCTACACGTGGGGCCCTAAGGGTAGGTTTTCTACTGGCACTTAGTTTGGAACATGAGTCAATAGGAATGGGCAGCACAGGAGTGAAATTGATACATTTAAGGAACAAATAAAGGTGAAAGTGGAGCATGAATGCAAAAGGGGAAATTATTGATGCCCAAGGAATCGAACCGGTATGTGAATGCAGCAAAAAATACTGCCTTGCTTCGCCCAGTATTGGGCGGGGTTTACTGTTGGATTCTTTATTCTTTTTGTTCAATGTAAGACTCAACGTTTCTTGTACAATTTTCACTCATTTTCTCAGCACGAGGACATTGATGTTGAGAAATAGGGGACAGTAGAATGGCAGGCCCCTTCTTGCAACCTGAGGGTTTCACCCCTGGCTCAAGAGAGTGCGGGGCAAGTTCTGATTTATTCACCACCTATCTCACTTGCTGAGGTTGTCAATCAATGATGACATTCATCGAGTTGACAGCCAAGTGTGTTATGCTTCCTTTAATGAGGCAATAGGTTCGGTAAGAGAGGCAGGACTGCTTGATGTCTAAATCTGAGAAAGTCAGCCTTTCCACCTCCTGCTCATTCATCCAACATATTTTCATCTCTTGGGTATTTGGTTATTGGGTATTTGCCTCCCTATGTGTTGTTCATTCTTGTGCCACCATTTGAAATATTTACCATCTTCCTGGAATGGGTTGTTCACTGATGGTCTTCTATATTGTGACAACGTTTTTGGACAACGTTTTTTTTCTTTGGAGAGGCTTCTCCCACTATGAGTTCCTGTCAGCCATTTGGGGTGTTGTGTGTGAGTTTGGGGCCTCTATTGCAGTTGACAAAACCAAAAGTCCTACAACCATGTTGTCTTTTTTAGGAATCAAAATGCAATGGCTTTCTAGCTTCTGAGGGAGAAATGTCTGGATTAGAGGATAGCTAGGGCTGGGCGATTTATGAAAGTTACCTTGATGGACATGTAGTCCTTTCTGGATCACCTGTTGTTTGCATGTGAGGTTATGCCGATGGGTAGGGCCTTCTGTCCGTGGCTCTCTTTTGCTTTGATAAGAGTTATGGAACCAAATAAATTTATTAGTCTTTCTAGGCAGTTAGAAGATGACTTTATGGTATGGCAGGACTTGGGATGACATTTTGACAGGATAGGGAGGTGTTTAATTTGACATCCAGCATTTTCCTTAGGCAACCAGCTGTCACAACAGTGACCCCTTCTCACAGAGTGTAACCCAGAGAAGAACATATACCGGACCTTAGAGTGGCCGGACTAACGTATAGAGTAGTCAAATGGATAGCCAGAGATCAAGGGAGTACAGAAGACGAATAAACCTAGCCAAAGTACAGGAAACCAGAGAGCAGAGTAGTAAAAAGGGAAAGCCAAAAGTCAATAACCAGGGAATCAACACTAAAGGAGAGTATAAGCACTAGAGGTACTAACAAGAACCACACTAGGGCGCCTTGCAAGTGCCCCCGGGGGCGTGGTCGCATGTGACCGACGTCGGCATTTATAAAAATATTATGCGGCATGAGCGGCCGGCGTCAGAGGGGCTGTGCCGCTCACCGGAAGCGGATGCTGTGCGGTGCGGGACCGAGGAGGAAAGGTAAGACATCGTTACAGTACCTAGAACCTCCCACAGGGCGGGCAGAATGCCTCCTTTCAAACAAACAAACCAGGCGGGGGGCGTGAACATCGGAAGCACCCACCCATGAACGTTCCTCGGGACCGTAACCCTTCCAATCCAAGAGATATTGAAGTCTCCCCACTAGAAATACGGGAATCCAAAATGGACTTTACCTCGTATTCGTCTTGCTCTACAACAACAGGAGGAAGAGGTTTCGAGGGACTTCGAGTAAAATGATTACATATTAAAGGCTTGAGAAGAGACACATGAAATGAGTCAGGAATCTTCATGGTAGATGGCAAATGCAGTCTATAGCATACAGGGTTGATGCGTTGAATGATTCGGAATGGTCCTATAAAACGTGGTGCAAACTTCATGGACGGTACTTTAAGTTTTATGTTACGAGAACTCAGCCATACTCTATCCCCGACCATGAATGCGGGGGCAGCCCTTCGGTGCCTATCCGCATTGATTTTTTGAATCTTGGCCATTTGAATCAAGATCTGTTTAACCCCTAACCAAGTTTCCTTCTTATTCCAGACAGTGCTGTCCACACTTGGCATTCCAGTAGAAGAAAAGGAACTCAGAAGGGTAGTAGGGTTAAAACCATAATTGATAAAAAAGGGACTGTGTTGAGTAGATTCATGCACCTGATTGTTGTGGGCAAATTCTGCCCATGGCAGCAAGTCAACCCAATCATCTTGATGTTCCGAAGTAAAACAGCGGATATACTGTTCTAGACATTGATTCATTCTTTCCGTAACCCCATTAGATTGGGGATGGTAGGAAGAAGAAAGACTAAGGTTGATACCCAATTGTTTACAAAATGCTCTCCAGAACAGTGAAACAAATTGCGGACTCCTGTCGGAAACAATATCTTGGGGTATTCCATGTAACCAGACAACTTCCCTTATAAACACAGAAGCCAGTTCGGAAGAAGAAGGTTGTAATGGATCACCTGGCACCCCGACTGGGTACCTCCGTTAAAGGATGCTCCTAGCGCTTCCTGAGGACTCCAAGCACTCTGGCAGACACCACAATCACCGAACCGGAGAAACAAATAAATTCTCCCAAGCATATGAATGCTGTAGACAGTTGAATAGGAACCATACAATGGTCCTAGCAGTCAAACTGGAACAGCATACAATAAATCCTTCCCCCAATAATGAGACCACACTTCACTTTGAGGGTTAAAACAGGAACTCCCTGTACTGTCACATACAGTCTCTTTTATTCCCAATCCACAAACATAGTACAGCCCACAGGGCGTTACAAAACAACCAATCAATCCGTACAATACACCCAGACACTCCCACACAAAATCCTCCCCTCTGCATGTGATATGATTACTGAACACAATGGGTAATCTCATTATCACCGGCAGAGGAATACAGTTTTTACACAATATTTATAACTTCTAAAATATACATGTCACAAACATAAAACATACATTTTCATAATCAATCCATTCAGGGGAACAACATATTAAAAAATGGCACGAATCAGACCAGGGGTTCAAAAGTTAAGGGAAAGTCCTTTGTGACTAAATGAATCATGGCTTTCCGGCCCAAACCAGTTTCAGAGTCTTCTATCCTGGAGATTGAATTGAGAAGTAATTCAATTATCTCCCAGGACAGACACAAGACTCCATTAAGCACATGGTTGCAAAAAGACACAAAACACTTTAAAATACATAAAGTCACATTTTATACATAAAACACAGACATGTCACATATCCCCACATAGCTGGGATCTGAGCGCACAAAACTACCGAATAGCGCTCAGATCCTATTCACACAGTCCAATTGCCATGGAGCCGAAGTCTTTAACTACACGAATGGGCTCCGTGGCATAGCTATCTGGGTTAACACATTCACATAAAGTCTGGTCCATAGTCCAAAGGCAAGAGGCGGGCAAGCAGCCCCCTCCAAGGACACGTGGCGAGGCCGGTTTCGCCACAAAGGTAATTTGACAAGTGGGACCAGATGGGACATTTTAGAGAATCTGTCTATAATAGTCAATATAACGCTGTGATTCTTAGAGCGTGGTAGGTCCACTACAAAATCCAGAGCGATACTTGACCAGGGTGTATTTGGAATTGGCAATGGCATGAGAAGACCAAAAGGACGGCCTTTGGGAGATTTAGTCGAGGAACAGATACTACATGCAAGAACGAATTCACGAACATCTTTCTTGTATGAAGGCCACCAGAACTGTTTCTCAAGCAACGATTCCATTTTATGCATTCCTGGGTGCCCTGCCAATTTGGAATCATGCACAAGGGAGAGGAACCTGTTGCGATAAGTTAAGGGCACGTACAATTTTCCCCGGGGAACAGTTAATGAAGAACGATCCTGGAATTTAGTAAGTTCTTCCATCAATCCCGAAGATATTTTAGCATGTACAGTGGCTACAATGTGGTCAGTAGGGATTATAGAGGACAACATGTCTTCGGCAGGTGATAAATGTTCATATTGGCGGGATAGGGCATCAGCTTTCGTATTTTTCGACCCCAGTCTATATATGACAATGTAATTGAAACGGGTTAGGAATAATGACCACCGGATTTGCCTGTTGGACATTTTTTGGGTTTCTCAGAAATAAGAAAGGTTCTTCTGGTCAGTAAGAATGGTGATAGGGACGGGTGACCCTTCAAGCAAGTGACGCCATTCTTTAAGGGCCGAAATAATAGCCAACAATTCCCTATCTCCTATATCATATCATTTTTCCGTTTCTGTTAACTTCTTGGAAAAGAAACCACATGGATGTAGGGGTTGATCATCAGAAGGTCTTTGGGATAGTACAGCACCTTTACCTGTTTCTGATGCATCTACCTCAAGTAGAAAAGGACGGGAAGGATTGAGATGACTTAAGACTGGGGCTGAAGAAAAAGCCTCTTTTAACCTCTCAAAAGCTCTTTTAGCCTCTAGACCCCATTCTATATGATTCCTTCCCTTTTTAGTCATGGCAGTAATAGGGGCGGTCATAGAGAAAAACCCCTTAATAAATTTCCGGTAATAATTAGCAAACCCCAGTCCAACGGGTAAGGGCCATTGCTGAATAGCTTCTAGCTTTTTTGGTTCCATTTGAAAACCGGTTCCTGATATGATGTAACCTAGGAAATGCACTTCCTCTTTATGAAACAAGCATTTCTCTAGCTTACAATAGAGTCCATTTTTTTATAATTTAGAAAGAACTAACCTGACGTGTTTATAGTGCTCTTCCATGTTCTTAGAGTAGATCAATATATCGTCTAGATAGACTATTACAAACATCTGTAAATAATCCCTTAAAACATCATTAATGAAGTCTTGGAAGACTGCAGGGGCATTACATAACCCAAAGGGCATGACCCGGTGCTCGTAGTGACCATAGCGAGTATTAAATGCGGTCTTCCATTCATGCCCTTTCTTAATCCTGATTAAATTATATGCTCCCCGCAAATCCAACTTAGTAAAGATAGTTGATCCTTGCAACCTGTCGAAGAGTTCAGTAACTAATGGAATTGGATAAGCATTCCGTATAGTTATCTTATTTAATCCTCTATAATCAATGCAGGGTCTTAAGTCTCCCTCCTTTTTGGAAACAAAGAAAAAACGGCGCCCGCTGGAGATGATGATTTAGTAATAAACCCTTTTCTGAAATTTTCTTTAATGTATTCTTCTAATACTTTATTCTCAGCTATAGAAAGGGGAAATAAACAGTGCCTCTAGGGGGCATAGTGCAGGGTAACAGGTCGATGGCACAGTCGTATGCACGGTGAGTTGGTCATTTTTCTGCCTCTCGTGGTTCAAAGACCGCTTTAAGATCAGAATATTGTTTGGGTATCTGAGTGGTTAAGGGTTCCATAGTAGGTATATTAATCAGACCTACTGGTTTGCTTGGGGTAATACACCTTCTGAGACATGAATCTCCCCATTTTAGAATTTCTTTTCTTTCCCAGTCTATTAAAGGATTATGCTGGGATAGCCAAGGGAAACCAAGGATAACAGGAAAAATGGGAGAAGTTATTTGTTGCAGGGTTATAACCCCCTTATGAAGGAAACCTACTGACAATACCAGAGGAGTAGTTTCTTGAGCGATCAGAGGTACCGACAGTGGTCTACCATCTATGGCCTCAACGGCCAAGGGTGCAGATCTAGTTTGGAAGGGGAGAGCAAGTTTTTTACCGAATTTGTGATCCACAAAATTCTCGGCTGCTCCAGAATCTATTAAAGCAGTGGTTGATACCCTTTTTCCTTCCCATTCAATAGTTACTGGTAGAAGAAGCCTAATATCTCTCTTATCATTGAAGGAGGACATACACATAACACCCAAGGCCTGTCCCCCTTTAGGGCTTAGGTGCGGGAGTTTTCCGGTCGGTTAGGACATGTAAAGCGGGAATGTCCTTTCTTACCGCAATACAAGCATAACCTCTCCCTTCTACGGTATTGTCTCTCTGTCTCAGACAATCGTGTAACTCCTAATTGCATTGGCTTGGGAGGAGTAACCGCTGTTGTCTCAGAAGAGGGATAAGTCAAGGCTAGACGTTCCGGCACCCTTCTAGGTCTTTCCCTAGTGTTTTTCCTATGCCGGAGTCGTTTGTCAGTGTGAGCAAGATAAGTAATCAATTCCTCCAGAGTATTAGGTAAATCTCTGGTAGCTACTTCATCTAAGAGTTTGTCAGACAATCCGTTCATGAATACATCTAAAAATGCTTGTTCGTTCCACCTAACCTCAGCAGCAAGAGTACGGAATTCCAGAGCATAGTCAACTAGGGAACGTGGGCCTTGTCTCAAACGTAACAGAGATTTGGCAGCATTAGTCCTTCTCCCTGGGGGGTCAAAGGTTCTCCTAAAAGCTGCGACAAATTCAGCATAGTTAAAAACGATCGGGTTGTCGTTCTCCCATAAGGGGTTGGCCCAGACTAAGCTTGATCTATTAATAGGGTGATTATATAGCCAATTTTAGCCCTGTCAGTTGGATATGCTCTTGGGTGGAGTTCGAAATAAATACTGACTTGGTTCAAGAAATGCCGACACCCCTTAGGATCACCCCCATATCGAAGAGGGGACTTATTGGAAGAGCTTGCAGCAACCATTTCTATAGGGTGTTCCTGAGGTCTCTGGCTAGGGGTTTGCTCCTCCAATTGGAGATGATCGATACGGGTTAGTAAGGATTGTACGGCTAGAGCGATGGTCCAATTCCTCAAACTGATTATCCGGTACTGGCCCAGGAGGGTTAACACCTGCAGGGTCCATGGCCCTAGTGTAATGTCACGACAGTGACCCCTTCTTACAGAGTGTAACCCAGAGAAGAACGTATACCGGACCTTAGAGTGGCCGGACTAACGTATAGAGTAGTCAAATGGATAGCCAGAGATCAAGGGAGTACAGAAGACGGATAAACGATAAGACCTAGCCAAAGTACGGGAAACCAGAGAGCAGAGTAGTAAAAAGGGAAAGCCAAAAGTCAATAACCAGGGAATCAACACTAAAGGAGAGTATAAGCACTAGAGGTACTAACAAGAACCACACTAGGGCGCCTTGCAAGTGCCACGGGCGCCCTTTTATAATGTGGGGTATTTTGCTTTAAAACCACGCCCCCAGAAGGTCTGGGGGCGTGGTCGCATGTGACCGACGTCGGCATTTACTTGCTACAGCGCACATGCGTCGTATTATAAAAATATGTGCGGCGTGAGCGGCCCGCGTCAGAGGGGCTGTGCTGCTCGCCGGAAGAGGATGCTGTGCAGCGCGGGACCTAGGAGAAAAGGTAAGGCATCGTTACACCAGCTCCATGAGCATGGGCACATTCTTCAGTGTCGACTGGTGCACGAATCGATGGCCTGTGTCTTGGGATTGTTCAAAATCTTACTTTTTTGGCTCTTTTCCCAATTGTGGCCACTGTTGAGCTTTGGGGTGAATCACTGTCTAATAAGTGAGTCATATTTTAGATTGATAAAATGAGCATTGTTTCTGTTATCATTCATCATATCATTCCACATCAAGCTCTCCTCCAGTGCAAGCAGTATTGAGACACTTAGTGCTAAGGTTCTTAGACATTATTATTATTATCTCGGTTAAGGGGTGTCATGTTCCAGGTGAGAATAATGTCATTATTGACTCTCTTTGTACAGTGAGATTACTTTGGCAATTTGCACTAGGAGAGACAACAGTGGAACTCACTTTGCTGACCTCCTGACATTGGTCAAGGCACCATTTCGTGAAGAAATGTGTTGCTCTTATAGTCAGGTTTTGATTGCCTCGTTGAGCATAGATGAGGAAGAGTGGGATTTTCATTCACATCAGGATAGTTTATGGGCCATGCTGGCATTATCCTTGTCATTCTTTGTTTATTAAAGCACAAAAAGCACATAAAGTAGGAGTTCAAGCAGGCAAATATGTAAATAACACCAAAAATATCAATAAAATGTAGTGCAAATTAATTAGCTTCAATTAATGTGCAGCCTCCCGAGATCGTTATCCACAACAAACGACCTTTACAAAATACAGAAAACCACAAACAGAATCAGGATACGGCTGTATAATCTATAAAGAGAACATATAAAGACAAAATAGTGTAATACAGTATGCACAATAGATCTTGCGCCATTAATGAATGCACTCACGAGATGGCGTAGAAATAAGCGCTCACAAGGTGCCTCCCCTGATGATATGGGGGGCTAGTGATCTCCTTGCCACTGCGAGATAGCCAATGGTACACGGGACTCCCGGTAGATGATGGTCAAAATCAAATTATTTTATTTGTTTAAAAGGTGAAAAACACCATAAGTACAAAAGATAAGAATAAAGCGATAGGTCCAACGTGTTTCGTTCCGTTAGGAACTTCTTCAGGGACCGCAATATTAATAAAATCAAATAAAATATAAAAATTGTAAAATAACACATCCTACTCTCCCCTTAATACAATCCCTTTAAATAGGGCGAGTCCCTGTATCCAATTGGTCAATACTGTGGGTGTTTCCAGTCATCAGAATCTCCATTGGTGCAAGGGCAGCTCCTCTAAGCTGATAATATTGTCTGCGTTTTTTCTTCGATCAAATTAGGCGCTTTCATTGAAACCGGAAGTATGTGCATTCTCTTACATCCGCGTTTCAAGTGTGTTCCAGATGCGTTCCACTTGCGTGTCACGTCCATAATAGCGAAAACGGAAGTGCATAAAATCCTTCAAGTCTCACAAGTGATGTATTTATAACAAATTAATAAACTCCAGGTATAAGGCATATAATTTAACATGTCCTATGACCTGAATTAATTATTGAAACCCACACATAGTTACATCTACATCATATTGATGTGTGAATCTATGACCCACACACTTATGTAATCTAAATCTACTGTTTTAAAGTGACTCATACACTAATTGTGGATTATTTATAGAAATGTTCCCTAAAAAAGATAAATATTTATTCTTTCAATATTTATAATCTCTTTAATTAACACACACATCTGTATCAAGACAGAATTTTGTTGCTACATATAAATATTTATAGAGGATAATAAAGGGATTCGTAAAGAGAAATGTCAGATTTTAAATTGATTCCCTATCTCTAAATGATAGGAAAAGCAAAGTTAGATCAGAGCATAAAACCTGACATAGAGAGTAAAATAAAGCTGGAGCCTCCCCAGTACCTTCTGCACAGCCCGAGATCAGCCTATGCCTTGTATGCAGGGTCACTTGAATTGCTTACAAACATCCAGTAACGAAGGTACCAGAACAATGTTCAGGAAAGTGAGTGTCATAATTCCATGCAGTAGACATTTTGCCTGTGGGGTCTCGCCATTGACATCACTATCACCATCACCAGAAAGGTAGAGGATGGGTAAGTATGTGGCTGACTTAATGTCCCTCGCATGGTGGTCTTTTGCTGCAGATATCTACAGAATGGATGGAGTTGTAAACTTGATAGCTGGTTCTTCAGCCTCCACTGATGAGGGAAAGTGTAACATTTTCCGACTGCCCAGTGCATTAGTCGTGGAAAGCTTGAGCGGAGTTCCCTCACATTTAGCAACAGATAGGAGTTGCTGTGAGGGCATCGAGGGGCTACGTGATCTCTCTGTGATGCAAGTCAGGAGAGCTGCGAAAATATTCTGCTGCTTTTGGATAGTAGAGTGTGACTGGGCCACTTCAGGAGGCCTGTCTGCAATTGCTGCCATTAGAGTAGAAAGCCTTTCTTGTGTAGCTGATATGGAGCCTACGAAGGGTCTTCAGCTACCAGGATGACCTCCACTGGTCCAAAGGGGGGGAACAGGGACCCAGAGTCAGGATTGCAGCTGGTTGTGGCAGCAGGAGAGAGGCAGCTTCTGCCGTGTTTGTAGGCCACAGATGACGATTGGGTGAATTCCACAAAGGTGTCGACTTACATGGTGTTAACGTGTAATCCTACCAAGTGGCCCATATAAGTTGCGTTGGGCTGGGTGTCAGAGATAAATCGCTGACTGAGTGAGGAGTAGGAGCTTCAGTTACTCGCGTCCGCTCGGCTCAGAGGTCAGGTCTCGCTCCCACGTATGCATTTTTATGTTGCTTAGGAGATGACAGTGTGTCAGGAGGTTAGCCTAGGAGAATTTGAATGCTGTCTTTCATCTTCAAGCTTGGGTTTCCAGAATTGTGGAAATGATTTTATCTTCTATGGAAGGTAAAGAAAGGATTGAGACGTGGTGACAGCATCCCAATTTCCTGAACATCTATTTCTACTGACTTGCTACAATGTCTTCCCTGATGTCTGTAGATATGACGATAAGGTGTTTCTTTTTTGTTTGGCTTTTTCTTTTATGTGGATGTCTCGGGTTTGGGCGTTTGGATCTGGATCCAGAAGGCTAAAACTAATCAATCAGGCAGCAATATAAAAGTTTTTATTAATGTATTAATGGTACTGCTCTTTTACTTTCTTTTTTAGATAGGCGTGTCAAACTCATCCTCTTTGCCTTTTTTTCCAGTTTATTTCCATGCTTTGTGGGGGCTTTCACTTTTTAGGGATAGACTGTTTTCTCACAGGAGCTGTCAACTGTAGGTGGTAATGACTTAGATTCATGTAAGTGTATTCTAGGTGGTATCAATCCAATATTCGTTCTCATCTTCAGTAGTTGTCTGTCCCACCTCGTCGTTCCTCTTATGGTTGATGTAATTTTTCATAGGCCCACCCCCCAATTTCATCTGGATCTTGAGTCTTTTGGACTGAGCTGCAGAGTTATGGTAGGAACCTGGGCATCCTCGTAGATGTTGCCAGAGTGTGCTGGTTGGGTGTCATGGGTGTAAGGGGGTGTCATGTTTTTCAGAATGTTGTTTCTTATTTAGCTGTGCTCCCTCAACAGTTGTGTTAGTAGTTCATGTGGGTGAGAATGATCATGGCAGGATTAGATCTGTAGATCTGATTCACTCCCTTAAGCAAGCCCTGGACTGTTGGTTTGCCATGTTTGGTGGTATCTCCTTGGTCTCATCCAAAATAAGCCAACAACCAACAAGCCAACAACCAGCTAGGGGGAGAGTTTGCTTCATTCAAGCTATGGAAACGGCAAGGAGGAAGATTTGCCCATTTCCAGATTTCTTGCTAGATTTGGTAGTATGGTAATTAGTGATGTCCCGAACGGTTTGCCGAACGGTTCGCCACGGATGGCGAAACATATGCGCTGTTCGGTCCACCCCCTATGTCATCATTGAGTAAACTTTGACCCTGTACCTCACAGTCAGCAGACACATTCCAGCCAATCAGCAGCAGACCCTCCCTCCCAGACCCTCCCACCTCCTGGACAGCATCCATTTTACATTAATTGTGAAGCTGCATTCTTAGTGAGCTGTCCAGGAGGTGGGAGGGTCTGGGAGGTCTGCTGCTGATTGGCTGGAATGTGTCTGCTGACTGTGAGGTACAGGGTCAAAGTTTACTTAATGATGACGAATAGGGGGCTGACCGAACAGCGCATATGTTCGCCGTCCGTGGTTCAGCGAACCGTTCGGACATCACTAATGGTAATTAAACATCTTGAGGTTGTAGGGGGCAATTCAAACATTATGCATTAGAATGGTGTTCACTTAAACTCCATAGGTCTGGATATTGTCAATATCAATATCATGCTTCAATAGAGTATTGAGAGGGCACTGGCAGAGAGCACAAGCCCACTTTAAAGCACTAGTACCATGGTAGTGGATGATGCCTTGTCAGCTCAGAGTTTATTGGACAAGCAGCTACAAAAGTGGGGGCACCGAGAAGATGTGTTTGAGCTAAAGGAGAAAGGGGGAGCAACAAGACTTGTCATTGATCTATACAAGTCCCAGGTTACATTTGTTGTTCACTCTGTTGTGCTCACAACTGTGCATGGTGCCTTGCCAGCTCACCGATAATTGACCAAATCACAATAAAAGTGGGATATGCATCTGATCCGAAAGAATAAGAGGAACATAGCTGTTTAATGGAGGAACTGCCTGCTGCCCTATGTAGCACCTAGTAGAATGTTTATATGCTGGTACATTCAGTCTAACAGGATTCTTTACTAAACTAAAAATTGAAAGCAAATTCAAAGTGAATTTCAAATTGAAGGTTAAAATAGATGAATTACACCACAAATGTCAACTATAATTTCAGTTTTCAGTTCTGCTACCCTAGCCTTAACTTTTAAATTCACTTTGAATTCTCACTTTCATAAAAATAACTTTGTAAGTTTAAAAAAAGCTGTAGTTTATGTAGGTTGCCCAAGAATCCTGTGTCTCGTAGTTTTATTTGGTTTGGGTTTTCTAAATGCTTTTAAGGTCCTTATTAGTCAAGAATTCCCAATGAACCAATCGGGACCGGGATTCATGACTACAGGAATTATCTGCGGACTGCCTGGTCAGTTAGTTATCTATTGTCCCCTAGTTTGGAACATAAGTCAATAGGATTGGTCAGTACTGGAGTCAAATTGCTAAAAAGGAGGGTTCACTCTCTTGGATCCAGACAGCAGGACTGTAACTGATCTTGCCCACTCTGGTTACATTTGTGGTTCAGTTTTGTATTGCCTATGTGTGTGGTGTGTGGTTTCCCTTTGTTGTCACAGCAGAGGTTGGTGCCATGCCAGCTCAGAGAAAGATTAGACAAGCCACTACAGAAGAGTCCACTGGGGAGATGGGCCTTATCCTAAAAACAAAGTGGGACATGAGTTCATGGCTGTTTAACGGGAGAACTGCCTGCTACTCTATGGAGCAGCTTCTAGCAGCGGCTCCAGTGCCAGAACAAAAAGCAGTGGAGATAATGGGCATCCCTGGCGGGTGCTGTTGTATATGGGGAATTCTTGCGTGGGGGCTCCGTTTATTATAACCTGGGCCCTTGGTTGTCTATATAGTGCCTCTATCCACCCCCTCATGTGTGACCCTAGGCCTAGCTGTGAAAGGACTTGGAATAGGTAGGTCCACCTGATCCTGTAAAAGGCCTTCTCCGCATCTGTAGATAGGAGGAGAAGGCCTCCACGTCTGACTGGTCTCCCGTGGCCTATGGAAAGTCATAGTATTATCTCTAGCCTCACGGCCCGTCATGAACCCCACCTGGTCCAAATGGACCAGGGCCGGGATGTGTGGTTGCAGGCGAGTAGCGAGTATCTTCGCTAGGAGTTTCAGCTCGCAATTAATAAGGGAAATAAGCCTATAGTTGCTACACTGCTCTCCGTCTTTACCCTCTTTTGGTATGATCGTGATGTGTGCCGTTAGAGCCTGTGTGGGCAGATGGTGTCCCTCTCTAATTGCGTTAAAGGAGGCCAGCATCGGTGGGTATAGGTTCTCTGCAAAGCATTTATAATAGCGGACTTGGAAGCCGTCTGGGCCCGGGCTCTTGCCTAGTTTTGACGCCTTGACTGCCATCACCACTTCCTCTGCGGTGATGAGTTCGTCTAGTGCTTCAGCTGCGTCCTCTTCTATGTGTGTCTGTGTGTGGGTTCGAAGGAAGTCCTGTATTCTGTGTAGTAATTTGGTTTGTGTCCGTTCGTCCCGCGGCCCTGGCAGGGAGTAAAGTTCGGAGTAGTATGAGAGTATCACTTCCTGTATTTTGTGAGGAAGGCGATGTAGGGTCCCTGATTTAGCGCGTATCTTTTCTATGTATGTATGTTGTCTGTGCTTGGCAAGCATTTTCGCTAGGGGTTTACTGCTCTTATTGCTATGTATCGTGAAGAATGTTTTGTGTTGGGCTGCTTCACTGTGGTGTCTAGCGTGCAACAATCTGGTCAAGTCTCATCTAAGTTGAAGCAGTTTTGCCTGTTGGTCTGGGCGTCTGTCTTTTTTGTTGGCTTCGTCTGTTGCCTCTATGTCATGTATAATTGCAGTGATTCGTACCTCCCTTTGGCCCTTCAGCCAGGTCCCTTTTTGTATTAACCCCTTCCCGACCGAGGACGGTTCAGAACCATCATCGGCATTTTTGCCTTGCCGACCGATGACGGTCCTGAACCGTCCTAACGGTCTGAGCTACTTACCTGATCGCCGTCGTTCCCCCGGCGGCGATCAGCGTGGCTCCGGTTGTGGGGAGACTGCCTGCAGCCCAGACAGTCTCCCCACGGCAGATTAGGACCCCTGTGGCCATGTGATCGCTTAACACAGCGATCACATGGTCACAATAGGTGTCCATGTGTCTGCCTGCAGGGGGACTGTCTGTGCTGACAGGCAGTCTCCCTGCAACTGTAAAATCAGAAAAATAAAGTTAATGTTAATAAAAAAATAATAATAATTATATAGGTGTATATATGATATATAGACATATACAGGGAGTGCAGAATTATTAGGCAAATTAGTATTTTGACCACATCATCCTCTTTATGCATGTTGTCTTACTCCAAGCTGTATAGGCTCGAAAGCCTACTACCAATTAAGCATATTAGGTGATGTGCATCTCTGTAATGAGAAGGGGTGTGGTCTAATGACATCAACACCCTATATCAGGTGTGCATAATTATTAGGCAACTTCCTTTCCTTTGGCAAAATGGGTCAAAAGAAGGACTTGACAGGCTCAGAAAAGTCAAAAATAGTGAGATATCTTGCAGAGGGATGCAGCACTCTTAAAATTGCAAAGCTTCTGAAGCGTGATCATCGAACAATCAAGCGTTTCATTCAAAATAGTCAACAGGGTCGCAAGAAGCGTGTGGAAAAACCAAGGCGCAAAATAACTGCCCATGAACTGAGAAAAGTCAAGCGTGCAGCTGCCAAGATGCCACTTGCCACCAGTTTGGCCATATTTCAGAGCTGCAACATCACTGGAGTGCCCAAAAGCACAAGGTGTGCAATACTCAGAGACATGGCCAAGGTAAGAAAGGCTGAAAGACGACCACCACTGAACAAGACACACAAGCTGAAACGTCAAGACTGGGCCAAGAAATATCTCAAGACTGATTTTTCTAAGGTTTTATGGACTGATGAAATGAGAGTGAGTCTTGATGGGCCAGATGGATGGGCCCGTGGCTGGATTGGTAAAGGGCAGAGAGCTCCAGTCCGACTCAGATGCCAGCAAGGTGGAGGTGGAGTACTGGTTTGGGCTGGTATCATCAAAGATGAGCTTGTGGGGCCTTTTCGGGTTGAGGATGGAGTCAAGCTCAACTCCCAGTCCTACTGCCAGTTCCTGGAAGACACCTTCTTCAAGCAGTGGTACAGGAAGAAGTCTGCATCCTTCAAGAAAAACATGATTTTCATGCAGGACAATGCTCCATCACACGCGTCCAAGTACTCCACAGCGTGGCTGGCAAGAAAGGGTATAAAAGAAGAAAATCTAATGACATAGCCTCCTTGTTCACCTGATCTGAACCCCATTGAGAACCTGTGGTCCATCATCAAATGTGAGATTTACAAGGAGGGAAAACAGTACACCTCTCTGAACAGTGTCTGGGAGGCTGTGGTTGCTGCTGCACGCAATGTTGATGATGAACAGATCAAAATACTGACAGAATCCATGGATGGCAGGCTTTTGAGTGTCCTTGCAAAGAAAGGTGGCTATATTGGTCACTGATTTGTTTTTGGTTTGTTTTTGAATGTCAGAAATGTATATTTGTGAATGTTGAGATGTTATATTGGTTTCACTGGTAATAATAAATAATTGAAATGGGTATATATTTGTTTTCTGTTAAGTTGCCTAATAATTATGCACAGTAATAGTCCCCTGCACACACAGATATCCCCCTAACATAGCTATAACTAAAAACAAACTAAAAACTACTTCCAAAAATATTCAGCTTTGATATTAATGAGTTTTTTGGGTTCATTGTGAACATGGTTGTTGTTCAATAATAAAATTAATCCTCAAAAATACAACTTGCCTAATAATTCTGCACTCCCTGTATTATATCTATATAATATATGTCTATATATCATATATATATATAATGCCATACTAAGTGTATTTTTATATTAATATGTACTTATATTAATATAAAAATACACTTATAATTAAATTACACACGTATATATATAATATATATAATAACTATATATATAGTATATGTATATTATTATAAAATATAAATAATAAGTAATTTAAATTAAATATTTTTTTAAAATAATAAAAATGTAAAAAAAATTATATATCTACATGAAATTTTATTCTAACTGTATTTTAAAATTAATATATATATATTTATATCAAAATACACTTAGAATGAATTTGTATATATATCTATGTATATATAAATAAAAATAATACGAAATATACATATATCCATATACAAAATTACATAAATAATTATATAAATATACACGTAGACTTAAACTATATAAATATGCATATATATTTAAATTCTACGTGCATATTTATGTAATATTTTTACATAATTCAGTAATTTTATTGATTGCAATTTGAGGGACCTGCCTGCCAACCCAGGCCGAAATTTCAGAGAATTTAATTTGCTAGCACTGTATTTTACCCTGTAACGTTCTACGACACCCTAAAACCTGTACATGGGGGGTACTGTTTTACTCGGGAGACTTCGCTGAACACAAATATTAGTGATTCACAACAGTAAAACATATCACAGCGATGATATTGTCAGTGAAAGTTACTTTTTTTGCATTTTTCACACACAAACAGCACTTTTACTGATGATATAATTGTTGTGATACGTTTTCCAGTTTTTAAACACTAATATTTGTGTTCAGCGATGTCTCCCGAGTAAAACAGTACCCCCCATGTACAGGTTTTATAGTATTTTTGAAAGTTACAGGGTCAAATATATGGGTCAAATATTTTTACATTGAAAATGGCCAGGTTGGTTACGTTGCCTTTGAGAGCGTATGGTAGCCCAGGAATGAGAATTACCCCCATGATGGCATACCATTTGCAAAAGAAGACAACCCAAGGTATTACAAATGGGGTATGTCCAGTCTTTTTTAGTAACCACTTGGTCACAAACACTGGCCAAAATTAGCGTTCAATTTAGTTTTTTTACTTTTTTCACACACAAACAAATATGAATGCTTACTTTGGCCAGTGTTTTCGACTAAGTGGCTACTAAAAAAGACTGGACATACCCCATATTGAATACCCTGGGTTGTCTACTTTAAAAAAAATATGTACATGTGGGGTGTTATTCAGAGATTTATGACAGATAATAGTGTTACAATGTCACTATTGATAAATTTTAAAAATTTATGTTTTGAAACCGCAATATCCTACTTGTACCTATAGCCCTATAACATGCAAAAAAAAGCAAAAAGCACGTAAACACTGGGTATTTTTAAACTCAGGACAAAATTTTGAATCTATTTAGCAGTTTTTTTCATTCGCTTTTGTAGATGAGTAAAAGATTTTTCAAGTAAAAGTAAAAAACATGTATTTTTTTAAATTTTTCATCATATTTTTTTATTTTTTTTAAATTAAAATACATGAGATTATATAAATAATGGTATGTAAAGAAAGCCCCTTTTGTCCTGAAAAAACAATATATAATTTGTATGGGAACAGTAAATGAGAGAGCGGAAAATTACAGCCAAACACAAACACCACAAAAGTGTAAAAATATGCCTGGTCGCAAATGTACAACATCGCAAAAACAGTCCAGTCCTTAAGGGGTTAAAGAGCCCCTTACCACACATTTGTGTGCTTCCCAGATAAGTGTGGGTAATGTTTGGCCTGTGGTGTTGTCGGTGAAGTAGTCTTCCAGTACCTTACTTGTCTCCGTGATAATGTCCGGTAGGGAAATCATGTATGCATTCAGTCTCCATTTGGAGACCTTGGGCCTATACAGTTGGGATGTCAGGTGAAGGGAGACCGGTGCGTGGTCTGACCACGTTGCGGTTCCATGTTCCACCTTTTTTTACTAGGGTCAGGTGATAGTGGGTCATAACAAGTAGTCCAGTCGTGTATATGTGTTATATGGGTGGGATAGGAATGTATAATCCCTTTCATCCGGGTGGTGAGCCTTCCAACAGTCCAGCAGCTGCGAGCGTCTGAGGAGGGCCCTGATCTGTGTCAAGTGTTGTGGCGGGACTTGTGATGTTCCGGAGGACAAGTCCCATTTTGGATCCATGGCCAGGTTAAAGTCCCCCCTAGGATCAAGATGCCCTCTGTGAAGGGCCGTAGCTCTCGTAAAGTACGGGTTAGGAACCTATAGTGCCTCTGGTTGGGGGCGTGTATATTGGCAAAAGTATAGGTGGACCCCGCTATCATGCCCTTCAAGAACAGGAACCTCCCCTCTGGGTCAGTTAACGATGCCTCTTCCCGAAACAGGACCCGTTTGTGCAGAAGGATAGCCACCCCTATCGACCTGCCCGTGTTATGGTCGTTAAAGTATCCGGTAGTGTAGCGGTGGTCTGTCATTTTAGGCCTAGATCCTGCTCGGAAGTATGTTTCCTGAATATATAGACTTTAGCGTTGTGAAAGTCTCTTACGGCGCTTGAGCGTTTCTCGGGCTTATTTAGTCCTCTACATGTGCAGGAACTAATGTTAAAGAATAAAACTTCACCTAACTAGTTATCACTTGTTAAATATTTTCATCATAATTGTGATGATCATTCAAAAATATTAGGTACAGAAAAGAGGAGATGAAGTACAAACTAATGGAAATGTTTATATTAAACATGCCCAATAAGTGGGAGGCACCATAAATAGTCCAGATACATGCAGAGCTTAGCCTTAAGATATAGGCTGAGCGATGCATGATGTAGAAAAAAGAGGGAAATAACTAACATCTGAGATGTTACTAACATCTATCCCTAGACCATTCAATGGCATAGCCCAAATCTTATACTGAATGAAGTGCTGCATCATGAATACTTGCGGGCAACAGTCCGGGCCATGCTTGTAGCCTGGATCGTAGCCAGGTGTCCCTCCAGTGTCGTCTTTTCTGAGTGCGTGTATGATCCTTGTCTCCGCTTGATCCTTGGGTAACGGCAGGGTGCCCTGCCTTATTAAGTCTTGGGGTCGGGAAGGCTCACTCCGGGAGCCCCAGGTCCAGGCCCTGCATTCTCTCGCCTAGGCCGAGGCCCCGGATGGTCGCGTGGCTTGCATGCGGGACCGACTTTGTCTCTGGGGTATTTGGGGAGGCCTCCGGGTGGTCGAGGTAAATGTGTAAAAGGCCGAGGGATCAGGCCACTTTTTGACCGGGGGGAGTTGTAGTTCCCGGGTTAATTCGATTAGGTCGTCCGCCTCTCTAACTATGAGAGGTCCAGTTGGTGTAAAGACTTGCATACCGGATGGGAAGTTCCAGTGGTACCTTATCTTATCGGATTGAAGGATCCTTGTTAGTGGGCGCATCGCCCTGCGGTAGGCCAGCTTGGCCAGGGACAGGTCCGGAAACAATTGGACCTCTGCTCCGTTCACATGTATACAATCCATTTCTCTCACTCTCCTTAGGATATCCTCCTTAATTTGAAAGTTAGCGAGGCAGCAGATGATGTCTCTTGGGGGGGTCATCTGGGGCCCCTTTTAAGTGCAGTGCGCGGTGTGGTCTAATAAAATCAATTGGCGTTGGTTCGGGCCTGCCCAATATTTTGTTGAAAACACAGTTAAGGATCTCTTTGACTGGCTCCGGGCGTGCAGTTCCGCCGTTATTGATTTCTGTAGAGCTGTATTTGCTTCTTTGAGGTCTGCTTTTGTAGGTAAGTTGCTTAGCATTGTCATCCACCCTGGTAGGGCTTCCATCGGGCCCGCCGCGCCACGCCGGACCCGACCCTCCAGGACGGTGATTGGGTGCAGTCCGTGGTCTCCGAGTCATTGGATGCCTGAGAGGTGAGGTCGGCCGGCGTGACCAGGAATTGTCCGAGTGAGTTAGCCAGGGACCCTTTCGGGGTGTCCACGGACTTAGTGGCTAGCGCGGCTCTGTGAGATTTCCCCATATTTAGACCTGACACTTGGTGCTGCGAGGAAATGTGCTGAGCCGGTTGGGAGCTCTCACACTATGCTGCCATCTTGCTCGGCGTCCTAGCAACGCCCCCAGCACATTTAATTTTAATAAAGTTGTGTCCTATGCCCTTTGCCAAAAATCCCTGTGGGTTGGGATATCAAAGTAGTTTTATGGGGGGTCCCTAGCAGCAATGTCTCTTACATGGACTTTAACTATACATTAATAATGAAAATCCAGCGCACTTGCTTATCTACTAAACAGTCATTTTAATGCTGAACAATTTTCAGTTTTATTAAAAACACCTAATCTAGGCAAAAAAAATATAATGGGGGTTTAGTTACAGTATATGATCATACATTGCATAACGCCAATGTACCCCATCTTTGGCAGGTCCTACTCTGTCTGCTAAATGAGCTTCTCACTTGGGGAAATCCTTCCATCTCGAGGTCTCTGCAGTACAAAGCTTAAATAGGATCCTGAGATGAGGCACCTGTAACAGGGAGGGGTGCAAAACCCATGGAGCCGGCTAGACTCCTAAATATATACATATATGAGAAAATAAGGGTTTGGCTGCACTCACCTACACATGCTAAATTAGGGTGCTGCTGGGGGCCAATAAGTACAATAAAAATGAAAATCCAGCGCACTCGCATATCTACTAAACAGTAATTTTAGTGCTGAACAATTTTCAGTTTTATTAAAAACACCTAATCTAGGCAAAAAAATATAATGGGGGTTTAGTTACAGTATATGATCATACATTGCATAAGCCTGCCACAACGCCAATGTACCCCATCTTTGGTAGGTCCTACTCTGTCTGCTAAATGAGCTTCTCACATGGGGAAATCCTTCCATATCGAGGTCTCTGCAGTACAATGCTTAAATAGGATCCTGAGATGAGGCACCTGTAACAGAGAGGGGTGCAAAACCCATGGAGCTGGCAAGACTCCTAAATATATACATATATGAGAAAATAAGGCTTTGGCTGCACTCACCTACACATGCTAAATTAGGGTGCTGCTGGGAGCCAATAAGTACAGTAAAAATGAAAATCCAGCGCACTCACTTATCTACTAAACAGTCATTTTAATTCTGAACAATTTTCAGTTTTATTAAAAACACCTAATCTAGGCAAAAAAAATATAATGGGGGTTTAGTTACAGTATATGATCATACATTGCATAACGCCAATGTACCCCATCTTTGGCAGGTCCTACTCTGTCTGCTAAATGAGCTTCTAACTTGGGGAAATCCTTCCATCTCGAGGTCTCTGCAGTACAAAGCTTAAATAGGATCCTGAGATGAGGCACCTGTAACAGAGAGGGGTGCAAAACCCATGGAGCTGGCAAGACTCCTAAATATATACATATATGAGAAAATAAGGCTTTGGCTGCACTCACCTACACATGCTAAATTAGGGTGCTGCTGGGAGCCAATAAGTACAGTAAAAATGAAAATCCAGCGCACTCCACTTATCTACTAAACAGTCATTTTAATTCTGAACAATTTTCAGTTTTATTAAAAACACCTAATCTAGGCAAAAAATATAATGGGGGTTTAGTTACAGTATATGATCATACATTTCATAAGCCTGCCACAACGCCAATTTAACTATACATTGAAATACTGACAGGAGCTAAATAGCTCAATATCAGTGCCCAAACTCATGAATACTCATTGGGCTGAGTGCTTACAAATCCCTAGCAATCCTCCCAAAATGGATATTGCTGTCGTAGGAACAGGGTATCTATCTCTAGCTCTTAACCAGCAGGTGTTCACATACTTTTTGACATGTGTATATAAAGTTTTGTTTATTAATTCACATAGTTTAACCCCTAAAGGGACACTAGAGGCACCAGAACAACTACAGCTTATTGAATTTGTTCTGGTGTGTAGAATCATTACCTTCAGGCTTTTTGCTATAAACACTGTCTTTTCAGAGAAAAAAACAGTGTTTACATTACAGCCTAGTGATAACTTCACTGGCCACTCCTCAGATAGCTCTGAGAGATCCTTCCTGGGTCATGGCTGCCTACAATGCATCCAAACATTCAGTATCTCCTCCCTCTGCATGCAGACACAGAACTTTCCTCATAGAGAATCATTGATTAAATTCATCTCTATGAGGAGATGCTGATTGGCCAGGGCTGTGTTTGAATCATGCTTGCTCTGCCCCTGATCTGCCTCTTTGTCAGTCTCAGCTAATTCTATGGGGAAGCATTGAGATTGGATCAGGCTACCACTTCTGATGATGTCAGCAGACTGCTTGTTTTTTTTTAGGCAAACAGCATGCAGATCTACAGGTTCTGGCTTGAATACAGGAAGATGTTGCTATATTTATGGAGGCATGAAAGGCCCAGGGGGCCTAAATGGTGATTTTAACACTATAGGGTCAGGAATACCTGTAGTGATCCTTTAAGGACTGAGGCAGTTGTTAACCACTTAATGCCGTTACAGCATTCTATGCCGTCCCGCATTAAATGGGCTTTAAAGCCGTTGTGGCGGCATAGAACGGCGTAACGGCTTTTAGCCCCAGAATCTCGGAGGTACTCACTTCCGCCGAGCCCAGACAGCTCTCCCCCGGCAAATCAGGCCCCCGGAGGCCATGGGATCGCTCTCAAAGAAAATGTCAGACAGTCCCCCTGCTGGTGGGTAGTGTAAAAAAAAATATTAGACAAGTTTAAAATAAAATAAATGTATATACATCTTATATATACGTAGTGTCATACATAGTGTATTTTAATGTTAATATAAGTACATATATTAGTATTAAAATACGCTTAGAATGACGTTACATATATACAAGATATATATAATACATCTATATATAATATATATAATGCATCTATATATATTTTATATTTATATATACACGTATAATTACAATAATAAATAAATAAAATAATAAAATAAATAAATAAAATATTTTTTATTTATTTAAATAAATTATACATACATATGTAATCTCATTCTAACTGTATTTTGTTATTAATATATATATATAGGTAACAAAATACACTTAGAATGACATTCTATATATATCTATCTATATATAAAATACAAATAACTGCAAATATTTATATATAGATAAATATATATAATTACATAAATAACTACATAAGTATACATGTAGAATTTAAATACATATATATGTATATATATTAAAATTCTACATTTAAGTAATCTTTTAACATAATTATGTGATTTAATTAATTAAAATTTGATTGATGTGCCTGACAACCCAGGCAGAAAGTGCAGAGAATTTAATTCACACGCACTATATTTAACCCTGTATCTTTCCAAGACACCACAAAACCTGTACATGGGGGGTACTGTTTTACTCGGGAGACTTTGCTGAACACAAATATTAGTGTTTCAAAATGGTAACTTGTATTACAATGATGATATATTTAGTAAAAGTTAAGTTTTTTGCATTTTTTATGGTGTTTTGGAAAGTTAGAGAGTCAAATATAAGTTTTGCATTTCATTTTTTTCACATTGAAATTTGCAAGATTGGTTACGTTGCCTTTGAGACCGTATGGTAGCCCAAGAATGAGTAAGCCCAGGAATGAGAATTACCCCCATGATTGCATACCATTTGCAAAAGTAGACAACCCAAGGTATTGCAAATGGGGTATGTCCAGTCATTTTTAGTAGCCACTCACAAACACTGGCCAAATATTTTTTTTTCACACAAAAACAAATATGAACGCTAACTTTGGCCAGTGTTTGCTACTAAGTGGCTACTAAAAAAGACTGGACATACCCCACTTGCAATACCTTGGGTTGTCTACTTTTGTAGATGGTATGCCATCATGGAGGTAATTCTTATTCCCGGGCTACCACATGGTCTCAAAGGTAACATTACTAATCTGGCAAATTTCAATTTGAAAAAAACTGAAAAATAGAATGTGCTATATTTGACCCTGTAACTTTCCAAAACACCGTAAAAACTGTTAATGTACTCGTGAGACTTTGCTGAATCCAAATATGCAGTTAAAGCTAACAGTATTATGCCATTTACAGCTAAAATGTCTACAATTTTTTTTATCTTAATTTCCCACAGTTTTTTTTTAAATTTATTCATAATAAATTATGTTTCAATTATGAATAGTTCATCAGAACGTGCACTATTGACTCCGCCCTGAAGGGGTTAAGGACTGAGGCAGTTGTACAAGTTGTGATCAAAACAAAATGTAAACAAAACCTTGAATGTGCACTATATATCTGTTCAACCATAATTCACCTCTGTCATATTAAATGCACCCACACTTATTATATATCATTTTGTTCAGGAGAAATAGGGCTTCATGTCACATCAAAATTTATATGTTAAACATAATTTAATATGAATAAAATATAAAACAAATATGAGCAATTAAGATGTTACTGCAATAAAGTATACAAATTTTTGTATTCAGCGATGTCTCCCAAGTAAAACAGTACCCCCATGTACAGGTTTTATGGTGTTTTGGAAAGTTACAGGGTCAAGTATGGCACATATTAGTGTTTATGACTAAGGGGCTACTAAAAAAACTGGACATACTCCATTTGCAATTTCTTGGGTTGCCTACTTTTGCAAATGGTATGCCATCATGGGGGGTTTTCTCATTCCTGGGCTACCATACGGTCTCAAAGACAACATAACCAGTCTGGCAAATTTCAATGTGAAAAAAAGGAAATTCAAGTGTTATATTTGACACATTAACTTTTGAAAACACAATAAAACCTGTACATGAAGGGGTACTGTTATACTCGGGAGACTTCGCTGAACATAATTATTAGTGTTTCAAAATAGTAAAACGTTTCACAACAATGATATCGTCAGTGAAAGTGCCATTTGAGTGTGAAAAATGCAAAAAACTGCACTTTCACTGATGATATCATTGTTGTGATATGTTTTACTGATTTTAAACACTAATATTTGTGTTCAGCGAAGTCTCCCAAATAAAACAAACCCCCCCATGTACAGGTTTTATGGTGTCTTGGATAGTTACAAGGTTAAATATAGGGCTTGCAAGCCAAATTCTCTGGACTTTTTGCCTGGGTTGTCAGGCAGGTCCCCCAAATTCTAATAAATAAAATGACAATTATATAAATTATATATATGTGTGTGTGTGTGTATGTATATATATATATATATATATATATATATATATATATAGATCTATATATTAATACAAATATGTATTTATAACGTCATTCTAAAATGTATTTTGAATACATACAATCAAAATACAGTTAGAACTAATTTAAACTGGTACATAATTTTTTTTACATTTATTTTTATTATCTTTTTATTTTATGTTTTTCAATGTATTTATTGATTATTTGTTATATATATATATATATATATATATATATATATATATATATATGAAGCAAAATCATGGTGGGGAAAAATTGTGATTGAAAACCCCTTCCACCTGAAGTCTGGGGATAGTTAATACAATGTTAAACAAAAATCTGCACACCAGTCTAGCCATAAGACTTGCTTTTCCCACAGAAATCCCAAATCTACAGTGATATTACAACCGCAAAGGATTCTGGGTGGGCATATGCAAATTAGATTAAAAGGAATCCATGTTTAAAATGGAATGAGGCAAAAATTTGATTCTTTGTTAAACTAATTTGCATATGCCCACCCAGAATCCTTTGCGGTTGCAACATCACTGCAGATTTGGGATTTCTGTGGGAAAAGCAAGTCTTATGGCTTGACTGGTGTGCAGATTTTTGTTTAACATTGTATTAACTATATATATATATATAGTTAATGTCTTTCTAAGTGTATTTTAATATATATGGATAATATGTGCTTATGTATATAAATATACATATAAATATAAACACAGATACAAAAACAACACAATGCAACACTTTTATGTATGCAATTGCATATTATGTGCAGAATATAATAATTTACTGAGCATACTTCTCTGTATGGAATAAAGTTAAAACATTCATGTAATAAAATTTTTTTGAAGGGATTATGGGATATGAGTAGAAAAGAACATTGTTAGGGTTATTTACTAAAGTAGAAATTTCAACTGTCTTCTCAAAACTACTTTTTAATATAATAATCCTTTCAGCAATTTTTGAAAGAAAATATATATTTTAAATTAAGTATTTGTAAAATAAATACATAAAAAATTAGAAATACTCATCCCTATCTTTAAAATCTGACAGGATCCATCCGCCATATACATGCACCTTTGGTTGGACAGTGTTTGAAAACTGCCAACTTTAGAAGCAGAGAAGACCATAGAGAATAATTGTGGGTAAAAATAACATATGGTTTAATTAGAGACAAGAAAAAAGCCAATGGTACATTTTCTCATTAAATACTTTGATATTACTATTATTATTATTATTATTATTATTATTTTTATGACTGTTTGATATTGGTGTGAAACAAGCCATGATACCTCATATGAAGTTATTGACAAAGCTCCCCTGCTCCCCTCTGCCACCAGATGTCCCTAGAACAACAGATGTGTGTTTCAAATTTTACCTCAGGCCATGCGTACTTTCTTGTGCCCAGGACAAAGGCAAGTGTGCTCAATGTTTATACTTTCGGTTAAAGTTTGACCTACAGTCAATGCATGCAAAAAACATTTGACCTGAAAACTGAAAAAAAAACATATAGATTAGAGAAAATATGCTGTATTGGAAAACACTTTATTGAACATATTGCCATTTCAAAATGGATGATGCTTACATGTATTCAAAACAACAGCACAATATTTAAGTTTAATATTACAATTGTATAATATTAACAAACTTAAGGCAGCAAAGCATTGTGACATTGAAATCTGACTGAAATCCAAGGAAAAGTTAAGAAAATTAGACAAATTTACAATTCATATCATTATCTTATCATCTGCTACAACTTTCCCCCTAAATTTCATCTTATAAGGGGCTCTATTTAATACCACAGCACATGCAAATAAGCAGCTACCAGCTGTTTTTATACTCTATCTCCTTCACAAAGCTACGTTAACTTGTGAAAAACTAACTACAGAAAAAGAATGGAAAAAACATCTATAGATATCAATATTATAGAAAACCATTACACCTGCCGTAGCTATATTTAAACCTGAGTAGGGAGACTCAAATCAGAAAAAAAATTAAATATCTTGCCACTGCTGCACAAATAAACTAACAATGCTAAGTAACACCGTCACTTTGCAATTTTTAAAAAAAAATTTTTTGTCCCTCTATTTAACATCATCGTTTTAGATTTGCATTAGTTTAATATATGAAAAAAATAGGACACTGTAGTCACTTGAGGTATTTTCATGCAAACACTGCCTTTTCAAGTGTAGTAGTGTTCCTTTAAAGTGGCTCTCTCACAAAAAGACATTTTCTCATCGGTTCCTAATGTTGTTGCCGTCTTTATTGGGGAAAAAATACCAGCTATGCTAATTTGTAAAATTATTATACATGTGCGCAACATCATTGCATATTAAACACAGAAACATAGAAACATAGAATGTGACGGCAGATAAGAACCATTCGGCCCATCTAGTCTGCCCAATTTTCTAAATATTTTCATTAGTCCCTGGCCTTATCTTATAGTTAGGATAGCCTTATGCCTATCCCACGCATGCTTAAACTCCTTTACTGTGTTAACCTCTACCACTTCAGCTGGAGGCTATTCCATGCATCCACTACCCTCTCAGTAAAGTAATACTTCCTGATATTATTTTTAAACCTTTGTCCCTCTAATTTAAGACTATGTCCTCTTGTTGTGGTAGTTTTTCTTCTTTTAAATATAGTCTCCTCCTTTACTGTGTTAATTCCCTTTATGTATTTAAATGTTTCTATCATATCCCCCCTGTCTCGTCTTTCCTCCAAACTATACATGTTAAGATCCTTTAACCTTTCCTGGTAAGTTTTATCCCGCAATCCATGAACCAGTTTAGTAGCCCTTCTCTGAACTCTCTCTAAGGTATAAATATCCTTTTGAAGATACGGTCTCCAGTACTGTGTACAATACTCCAAGTGAGGTCTTCTGTACAATGGCATGAGCAGCTCTTTCTACTGCTAATACCTCTCCCTATACAACCAAGCATTCTGCTAGCATTTCCTGCTGCTCTATTACATTGTCTGCCTACCTTTAAGTCATCAGAAATAATCACCCCTAAATCCCTTTCCTCAGATGTTAACGTTAGGACTCTATCAAATATTCTGTACTCTGCCCTGGGGTTTTTACGTCCAAGATGCATTGTCTTGCACTTATCCACATTAAATGTCAGTTGCCACAATTCTGACCATTTTTCTAGTTTACCTAAATCATTTGCCATTTGGCTTATCCCTCCCGGAACATCAATCCTGTTACATATCTTAGTATCATCATCAAAAAGACATACCTTACCATCAAGACCTTCTGCAATATCACTAATAAAAATATTAAAGAGAATGGGTCCAAATACAGATCCCTGAGGTACCCCACTAGTGACAAGTCCAAGCTTCGAATATATTCCATTGACTACAACCCTCTGTTGCCTGTCACTCAGCCACTGCCTTACCCATTCAACAATATTGGAATCCAAACTTAAAGATTGCAGTTTATTGATAAGACTTCTATGTGCAACAGTGTCAAAAGCCTTACTGAAATCTAGGTAAGCAATGTCTACTGCACCACCCTGATCTATAATTTTAGTTACCCAATCAAAAAAATCAATAAGATTAGTTTGGCATCATCTTCCTAAACCCATGTTGTCTCTGATCTTGAAATCCATGTGTTTTTAGATGTTCAACAATCCTATCCTTTAACATGGTTTCCATAACTTTCCCCACTACTGAAGTAAGGCTTACTGGCCTATAGTTGCCCGACTCCTCCCTATTACCTTTCTTGTAAATGGGCACAACATTCGCTAACTTCCAATCTTCTGGGACTACTCCTATTAACAATGATTGGTTAAATAAATCTGTTAATGGTTTTGCTAGTACACCACTAAGCTCTTTTAATAGCTTTGGGTGTATTCCATCAGGTCCCATTGACTTATTTGTCTTTACTTTTGACAGTTGAAATAGAACCTCTTCCTCTGTAAACTCGTGTAATAAATGACTCATTTATCCTTTTTCTCAACTGAGGTCCCTTTCCTTCATTTTCATCTGTAAATACAGAACAAAAATATTAATTGAGGCAGTCAGCTAGACCTTTATCCTCTTCTACATACCTTCCTTCTTTGGTTTTTAATCTAACTAATCCTTGTTTTACTTTTTTTTTCTCATTTATGTATCTAAAAAAAGTTTTGTCCCCCTTTTTTACTGCCTGCGATATTTTCTCCTCTGTGTGTGATTTGGAAGCTCTTATAACTCCTTAGCCTCTTTCTGCCTAATCTTATAGATCATTTTGTCTTTCTCATTCTGTTTTTTTTTATAATTACTAAATGCTAACTTTTTGTTTTTACCTATTTTGGTCACATCTGCGGAGTACCACAGTGGTTTCTTGAATTTTTTGCTTTTACTGACAAGTTATGTAACATCACAGGGAGTAGCATCCGAAAAAAAATTGGAAGGAAAAAAGTCCCTAAATTACTAAAACTACTTGCAATGTGTGTTCTCTGTTTGACTGTAGGTGTAGCATTGTGCATGTACAGCAGTGTGTGTATATATTGTTTCTGAGTGTGTGTGTATAGCAGTCTGTGTCAGTGTGTATACTGTGCGTACTTGTGACAGGGCATTCTATGTATGATTCTTTGTGTATTATTTTCCTCTGTACATTGTATAAAATAATATGTATCATTATGTATATACTACCTAAATGATTGTATGAGTGCATGTATAGCAGTGTGTGTGTATAGCAATGTGTCATTGTGTGTATACTTACTTTGGGGGTGTGTGTATAGCAATGTGTCATTGTGTGTATACTTCTTTTAACGATGTGTATAGAAGTCTGTACACACTCTGTGTGTCATTGTGTGTACATATATCAGTATTTGTATCTGCCATTTATGGCTGAAGAGTACCCCATGGAAGAAGATGTCACCAGCTGGGAGGAACAGGTTCAGGTAAAAAAAAAACAACACTTTTGTCTGCAGCCCATGAACACCACACAAAGTCACCATCGGGGCTTTGCAAAATATCCAAAGACCCCAGAAGTTTTCAGAGCAGCTTTAAATGAATATAAGTCACCAGAGCCCCTTTAAACTAGGTCAATAAAAAACTTCAATAATATAAAAAAGAAAAAGAAAAAAACGGTTACAAATGTATAAATAAAAAAATACATCAATTTACTGGATATCTTTTTAAAGGGTTACTCGAAGCACTATAACCATTTCACTGATTTCATTTTGCTATGACATTTTGCACATACAGAGTTTATCTCCACCTATGGCCATGTCATTAGGGTGACATTTGCTAGCCTTAATTCCCGGGAGGTTAATGCAAGTCCTGTGCAAATTTGTCACACCAGACGTACAGCAAGTTGGCACCAGACAGAAAATGCCTCCTATTTCCTCCCCTCAGCCTTCCCTCACAAATTTTTCCCATCCCCTCTGGCGAGTGAGATTGATATGAAGTGTGGAGTAACTGGCTGCAGGGAGAACTACACCTTGTTGCTGAATTAGGGTGAGTTTTAGCTTTTTTTTTTTTTTTAATTGAGTGGTTAGACCAGGGGCTCTCAACCCAGTCCTCAAGTCCTTTATGATTTAGGGATTACCCTGTTGTGTCTAACGTGTTTGTAACGGATCGCCTGGCACCCCGAACTCCCTGTACTGTCACATACAGTCTCTTTTATTCCCAATCCACAAACATAGTACAGCCCACAGGGCGTTACAAAACAACCAATCAATCCGTACAATATACCCAGACACAAAATCCTCCCCTCTGCCTGTGATAGGATTACTGAACACAATCTCATTATCACCGGCAGAGGAATACAGTTTTTACACAATATTTATAACTTCTAAAATATACATGTCACAAACATAAAACATACATTTTCATAATCAATCCATTCAGGGGAACAACATATTAAAAAATGGCACGAATCAGACCAGGGGTTCAAAAGTTAAGGGAAAGTCCTTTGTGACTAAATGAAGCATGGCTTTCCGGCCCAAACCAGTTTCAGAGTCTTCTATCCTGGAGATAATTGAGAGTAATTCAATTATCCCCCAGGACAGACTCAAGACTCCATTATGCACATGGTGAGCACAAAGCATTAACATATTATAAAATACACAAAGTCACATTTTATACATAAAACACAGACATGTCACATATCCCCAGATAGCTGGGATCTGAGTGCACAAAACTACCGAATAGCACTCAGATCCTATTCACACAGTTCAATTGCCATGGAGCCGAAGTCTTTAACTACACGAATGGGCTCCATGGCATAGCTATCTGGGTTAACACATTCACATAAAGTTTGGTCCATAGTCCAAAGGCAAGAGGCGGGCAAGCAGCCCCCTCCAAGGACACGTGGCGCGGTCGGTTTCGCCACATTTCTCCCCTTTACCATCCAGACTAACAGGGTATCTGACCTCCTGCCGGTCAGTGCCCTGGTTAGTCCAGCAACCCACCCACGAAGCACAAACAGCAATACAGCCCACCCACAATAACTGGTTACTACACCTGGATAAAATAGCAACTTGTCCATGTCCAGGTTCCTCACCACGGCTGTGCGGGGGGCTGGTAGACTGCCTTGGTGGGTTAAAATAAGAAAAATAAGAAAAAAGGCTGCGCACACAGATAAAATTGAAAAAAATAAATAAATAAAAAAATTATTTTTAAATAAAATAAAGTCCAATTAGAAAGAAGGAAAAGTCCAATGTTATTGTCCTTACAGATAGTCTTTGCTGTTGACGTCTTCTACTTTGTAGTGAATCCACTTATATGAAAGATAAAAAGAGAGAGGGGGACAACCAATAGTGTAGTATGTAGAGTTCTAATATGGATGTGTAGAAATAATAATATAAAACTCACATTTATCAGAGCTAATGTCCTAGCTCTGGAATAAAGCGCATACGGCGGTTTGATCCCCGCTTATGGGATATAGATGGGTTCCTCTCTGTGATACGTGTCCAGTTTCTCGAAATAAAAGAGACAGCCAATAGTGCTCACTGTATAGCAATATTGATAAAATAATAAAAGAATGTACTTACAAAACCAGAGCAAACCAACTGCTCCGTGATGACAGCTTGGGTGGATTGATCCCCACCTTGGATTTCTTTAAATGCAGGAAACTTCCAGGGGTTTTCAGGTTTTTTTTAAAAACCAATAAAAATAATAATTAAAAAGCCAGGGTAAAAAGAGTATTATGTGTCTATAAAAAAAGATTATTAGCACAAACAAATGACCAAAAAATACTTTAATATATTTACAAACACAATAATTAAATATCCATAACGCGTTTCGTCTAAGACTTTATCAAATGGAATAACAGATGATACCTGGCTTGTAGGTGTTATATAGGAACATAACTCATTTGAATGGTTAGAAATCAAAAACGAGGGTTGAAAAGTATAATTTAGAACCATTAGAAACAAGTTATATTACTATAAATTATATACTGACTAAGTTTTGAACATATTTTAAGTTTTAAATGTGATTCTGTTTCTGATTGGACGGACCAATTTTTGGCGCCAAATTCAAATGAGTTATGTTCCTATATAACACCTACAAGCCAGGTATCATCTGTTATTCCATTTGATAAAGTCTTAGACGAAACGCGTTATGGATATTTAATTATTGTGTTTGTAAATATATTAAAGTATTTTTGGTCATTTGTTTGTGCCAATAATCTTTTTTTATAGACACATAATACTCTTTTTACCTTGGCTTTTTAATTATTATTTTTATTGGTTTTTAAAAAAAAACCTGAAAACCCCTGGAAGTTTCCTGCATTTAAAGAAATCCAAGGTGGGGATCAATCCACCCAAGCTGTCATCACGGAGCAGTTGGTCTGCTCTGGTTTTGTAAGTACATTCTTTTATTATTTTATCAATATTGCTATACAGTGAGCACTATTGGCTGTCTCTTTTATTTCGAGAAACTGGACACGTATCACAGAGAGGAACCCATCTATATCCTATAAGCGGGGATCAAACCGCCGTATGCGCTTTATTCCAGAGCTAGGACATTAGCTCTGATAAATGTGAGTTTTATATTATTATTTCTACACATCCATATTAGAACTCTACATACTACACTATTGGTTGTCCCCCTCTCTCTTTTTATCTTTCATATAAGTGGACTCACTACAAAGTAGAAGACGTCAACAACAAAGACTATCTGTAAGGACAATAATATTGGACTTTTCCTTCTTTCCAATTGGACTCTATTTTATTTAAAAATAACTTTTTTATTTAATTTTTTTCCAATTTTATCTGAGTGCGCAGCCTTTTTTCTTCTTTTTCTTATTTTATCCAAATTAAAGGGTTTGAGGGATCCCCTTTAAAAGGTTGCTGCCTATAAGTTATCTAGCGCTGTCTTTCTCTTTTTCCTTGTTACCATTTCTCCAATTTCCCTTTTGGGATAGCTGCTTTTTAACTTTTTACAATGTCTATCTTTGAATTCAGAAACAAATATACTATTGATGTAAATAATGTATTTAATACAGAGATAATTGATACTATACAAACAATTCCTCAATACTCCAACCAACAAGATCTCTTTATGAAATTAGAGAAAGCCCTATCCACAGAAATAAAGCTTAAATGGGAAATTGCCACTTTTAAAAAATATATAGATGAGCAAATTACCCCCCGTGGTTTAAGGCTTCTAAAATTACCCACCTCTGATCAAGATGATCTTGAGTTTATGGAGGAGTGGAACAATAAATTAGAGCTATGCACTTTCGGTTTAATGGAAACACTAATAGTCAAGAAAAGTAAAAAATTGTCTGTTCTAGACATCGAGATAAACGAACTTAGAGAACAACTTTTACCATTCACCGAAACTAAGGCTTATAAACAAAACTCCATACTTATTCAAAATAAAATTGAAAAAGTTGAAGTTGACACAAAACACCTAAAAATCAAAAAATACATTCGAGATAAAACTGACTACTCTAACAAACAAGTAAGAACTTACCATTACAAAAAAAAGTACACTTCAGAAAATTACTCCTCTAGACCTAATCACCAAAACTATGCGTATAAAAATGCTTATTCTTACAACAATATGTCACAACACCCACCCCAAAATTATCAGAACAATACTACACGGAGATCCTATCACCAATCCCCACTCACATTAAAAACTTTTCCCCATCAATCTCACGTTTCTTCCAAATTTCCATTTCAAGGTAACACTAATGCATACCAACTACCCTCACACAAACAAAGAAAATTTCCTCATCGAAATTATAATCCTGCACCCCGATCACCTAAATATCAAAATTTTTCTGGTTTCAACTTTTCACCAAAACCACAAAGACCCAGGTATACCAATGATCATAATACATATTCCAATTACTCTAAATCACCTACTATTCCAAATCACACTAATAGGTATCAATTACTATCAGTCGATTCAGACTTTGACAACGAGGATCATTTTTTAGAGATACGTACTCACCAACCAGCATTAGCCCAGACACCACACCCATCACGCTCCCAAAAAAGAATTTTAAGTTTAGAGGAAGACGAAGTGGAAGACGGCAACAAAAGAGAAAGACTAGAAAGACAATAATACCCTCTACCAACTCGTGCAATGGCATTTTTAATCTCTCTCAAAAAGTTTTAACAGCTGCACAACTGTCTGTTTTAAGTAAAGGTCTTAAATTTGCCCCTACCTCATCTTTTAATTCATTTCAAGCCTTTCTTGATGTAAACAAATTTGTTAGAAAGGCTACACTTAAAAGATTTTTTATAAGTAAAGATGACAAAGAACCAATTTTAACCACTTCACCCCCTTTACAAAACACAGATAAAAGTCCATTTTTAAATACACACCTCAGAGAAAAATCTAAGTTTTACCCATCTCATTTTAAATCAGCCCCTTTGATTTTATTTGAGAAACTTGTTCACAAAGATTTAGAAAAAATTAAATATAAGAAATATGATACTAATAATCTCACAAATGCCCGAAAGACAGGCAATCAAAGAACTCCAAAATGATAAAAACATTGTTATTAAATCAGCCGACAAAGGAGGTGGAGTAGTCATTCAGTCTAGCAAAATGTACATTGATGAAGCTCACAGACAATTGAAAGATATTAAAATATACGAACAACTTGTATCTGACCCTACTAAAAATATACAAACTATTTTACTTAATTTTTTAAACAAAGGTCTTAATCTAAATATTTTAAACAAACATGAATTTAATTTTTTAAACAAAAAATTCCCGATTACTCCTGTCATCTACTTTCTCCCCAAAATTCA
>OW240912.1:115294173-115315327 GCA_933207985.1 Pelobates cultripes
GAGGAGAAGGAGGGGACTGAGAAGAACACAGGGAGGGTGGGTGGTGAGGAGAACACAGGGAGGAGAGCGGATAAGAAGAACACAGGGAGGGGGGAGGTGACGAGAACACAGAGAGGGGGGAGGTGAGGAGAACACAGGGAGGGGGGATGAGAAGAGCACAGGGAGTGTGGGGCAGAGGAGAGCTAGAAGGGACAGCTCTATAGGACAGGGGGCAAGACAGGGAGCTCTTTCACACTACGCGCACACACACAATGCATCCCTATACATACACAGAAACACACAATGCAAACCCTTACACATACACTGCTTTTCTTACATACACACAGAAACACAATGCATCTCTAACACACACTCAATGCACACACTTACAGACACACACCTTGCATCCCTTATGCATACAAACACAGATTCACCGCAATGCAGCCCTTACACACAACCAGAAACACACAATACATCCGTTATACACAAATACACACTGCTTCCACTACACACAAACACACTGCATCACCTGCACAAACTGGTATCCCTATACACTACATACCATAAGCACACATATTAGATCCTCTACAATAACACATAACACAACCCCTACACACTCCACTCCCTGTGAGCGAAGTCATGGGTGGGTGGAACATATGAGTGGGCCTTGTGGGCATACCCACCGTCAGGCCCTGGGGCCCAGAACTTGAGCTGTGTAAGGGGCCCCCAAAAAATGGAGCTGCTTCCAATTCAACCAGAACATTGAATTTTGTGACTACAGTTGCAAACAGCCTCCAGAGATCCTGTTCTACACCAGACTAGTGGAGCCAAACTGCAGCCCATCATCATCCTCATCTTGTTGTAAGTAGGCAATCTAGTATATTATTAGTGACACTAATCTATAATTTACCTCACATTAAAGGGACACTATAGTCCCCAGAACGATTGCAGCTTAATGAAGTGGTTCTGGTGTCTATAGCTGGTCCCTGCAGGCTTTTTAATGTAAACATACACTGTGGCAGCACTGGCGTTTGTTCGTATGGTAGCTCATATAGGTGGGGCATTGTGATGTCACATGGGGGGCGGCAAATACAGCTGTTCCCCTTGCAGCCACAAGTGCCGCTGTGCTGGGAGATTGTGATTACTCTTCACTTCCTCCCAGCCTACAGAGCAGCGCATGGGAGAGAGAGAGAGGAGGAGGCATGATTTAATCTTACAACAAATCCAGTAAGCAAATCTTTATAAATTTGGGGGGGGGTCAGCTCTGTTTCCACAGTTTATTGGTGTTTACTCTGATGTCTGTATTAATATTGAGGGATTTCTAAGTAGTAACATCAGTCACGCAGGGTGCCATCACAATAGAGGCGCCCCGCGGACAACACAGCTCACAAGTTGGGGACACCAGCCTATTCAATTTAAACGATTTGCTGGTGGTCCACTGGTGCGCACCAGCAGTAGGTGCAGTCAGATTATAGCCTCTCCCTCATGGTTCCGACGTTCAGTTAGTGAGTCAGAGCACAGGCTCAGAGATTCTCAGCCTGCGCTCTGACAACATTGAAAGTCAGAGCCGTGAAGGAGTGGGTATGGCAAAGAGCTACTGATTAGCATAACATCAATATCCGTTATAAAACCAGGAAAAGGTGGGCACCATTGAACTGATTTGGTGGTGCAATGGGCCACTTGACTGGTTTTGCCCCCCAGGCCTAAGGCTGCCAGCCCTCCCCTGCAGGCAAGGCCTAGACAGAACAGGAACAAGTGAGAGTGAAGGTAGTGGGGTGTGACTGTATAAATAGGAGGGCATTTTGCAGGCCAAGCAGCCATTTTAAATAGTCAGTTGCTAACAGCTTGGTAGCTGCATTAGTATCTTCTTGTCTTGCTTGTACCTGCTTTCCAGCCAGGGCCTGAGTATGGATGTTGAGGCTGTCCTTTCTACCCTCAGGACTGAGGCCCTACAAGCTGGGGGTCTGCACCTACAGGCTCAGCTGGCTCGTCTGCAGGCCTCCACCATGATTGACACCTCCCCTCCTGGTGGTCATGGGGGTTCCCTCTGGGGAGGTTGAGGGCTTTCCTAGCCCAGGTCTGCGGCCGCGAGGCCTAGATCCCCTCCCCTGAAGGCACCCGTGGCTACTCTGGCACAGTCTGTGCCCAGTTCCAGTCCCCTTCACCGGCCCCTTAAAGCAGGAACCACAGTCCCACCTTGTGCGCTGATGGATGCGGTTCCTGCGCAGGCTGTATCTCCTTCTCGGGCTGCTGTAGGATTGCCACGGGCCAATCATCTGGTGTGGGCCTTCTGCATGTGGCCCATGGCCCAGGTGAGCAGAATGGTAGACGTGCCTCCAGGCGGGTGAGTAGGCCTCAGGGTTCATCCTGGGGGGCAGAGACTTCCCTTCCTGGTGTGGGGGGGCTGACTGGGAGTTGTGGGAGTCGGCTGCCCCCTCCTGTTCCCAGCTCTGATAGCTCCCTTCCTTCCCTGGGTTTTTCTCCTGGACCTACAGGCCAAGCCCTACCTTCCCCGTCCGCCTGGGGTGGGCCTCCCATTCTTGGTCCGGGTGGGTGGAGTATGAACTTACCTGTTTTATCTTCCCAGGTGACTCTGGACCAGGCATCCTTGGATTCTGTTCCTTATTCCTACCCTCTGGTTGCTGCAGCTACGGCCCAGCCTTCTACTGTTATGGCTCAACTGCTCCAGTCGACTCCTGCACCATCCGGTGAGTCTGGTTCGGTGGTTGGGGACAGACGGGTGGAGGCTGGGGGTGGTGATGGCACTGCGCTGCAGCTTGACTGGGAATCTCTGGTTAGTTGTACATAGGGGTTCATAGATCAGTGGAAGCATAGCTCGGGGGTGCTGGTCTCGGAGGGGATGTCTATCACCCCATCTCCAGTGGTGTCCGCGTCCTTCTCCACCGCGTCCGCTGGCTCTTTACTGGTTCACTGTGATTCTAGTTTCCTGTCCCATTTCCAATTTATCCGTGTTTTCCGCATGGCGCTGGAGGCCATGGGGATACCTAGTGCTGAGTTTGGGGGTCACTCTTTCCAGATAGGGGCTGCCACTGAGTTTTCTGAGGTGGCTATCCGGCGGATTGGGAGATGGGAATCTAGGAGGTTCCATTCTCATGTTCCGGAAGGCGAGTGTGGGTGATCAGCTATTCATATGTTTAGTGTGCAGTGTGCCGAAGTTCATCCTGGGGGACTGTGACTGGGTCTGTCGCCGGTGTTACCTACTGCCCGAAATGTTCATCTGGGGGTAATGATCTTGGCACTATTCTGGTGTGGGATCCGTATGAAACAATCCAGAGGGATTTGGCACAATTCTGGTTTATGTTCCTGAAACTTTGCATTGTGTGGTCGGAGGTGTTGTCCTGGAGTTATTGGCACCCCACAAGGGTGCTTGAGCAGAGTAGGATCAAGCTCAACAAGAGGGTGTCTAAATTTGTCAAAGGGATGGGGGGGGCTTCACTGAATCTTTTAGCAAAACATTGCTATGTATTTCAGGAGTGACGGGGTTCACCTTACGGAGGTAGGCCTGGATTTGTTTAACATTGCATTGCAGGATGTTTTAGAGGTGGCCATGGTTTTGGTGTTGGGGTGGTACCGCTGATTTAGAGGGTAAACCAGCAGGGCTTGTGACAGTAAATGGCCCTTGCCAACCAGGGGTTGGACCAGCAGTCCATGGAAAGATGTATGGTCGAGGCTGATCCCTCCCCTAACTTCAGGTACAGGTATAGATTACATACATGCCTACTGAGCCAATGATCGGCTAGTGGTTAGTATTATGAGAATGAAAGGCCCAAGAAAAGCCTTTGTGCTGGTTGTGACGAGGGGGGAGAGGAGTTGCCCAAGTGATTGTGTTTGGTTGGCAAGGTGGTACTCAGTGACATTTACTTATTTACCTAGTAAGTTATATTTTATGTTAATATGTTATTAAGTTGATGTTGAAGATATATATACATATATATATATATAATTATATTGAAGAAAGATGCACTCTCCGGTCTTTTTAAGAATATTAACAGTCTTTAATCCCTCAAAAGTTTAAATTATAATATTTAATATCGCTGTGGCCTATTTTCACCAAGTAGGTCTGTGGTTTGGTTATTCCGGATAAGTAAAGGGGTGGGGATCAGTGGATGGGTTTACTAGTTGTATTGTCCATACACAATACCTTCTACCTACGCACAAGGGATTGACGCATAGCATGATACTGATGGATACTGGCACCCCCTGTAATTTGATGCCCTAAGTGCTCCCTCACTGAGAGTGTATTGGGTTGCTGGGAGAACTTTGCATTTGTGCAGGACTGACAGTAAGTTGTGCATTTATATCTTTTTTTTGTTTTACAGGGGGTGGGAAGCATGCAAGGAAGGGGTACTCTATCCAATAAAGTGTGCTGTGCCTTTAAAAACATGACATTAATATTGTAAATTCAATTGCCATAAAACCATGTTCAAACAACATCAAAATTGCTTTTCAATATTGTTCAAACAACATCAAAAGTGCTATAGCAGTTTTTTTAGGTTCTAAATGTGCGTCATGTGGTGTATTTTTTTAACCCCTTAAGGACACATGACATGTGTGACATGTCATGATTCCCTTTTATTCCAGAAGTTTGGTCCTTAAGGGGTTAAGGTAGGAGGCTTGACGGATCAATAGGCCTCTTATAACAGGCTTATGGGCCATCCATAGTGTCATTGGGAATATGTTGTCAGTGTCGTTGGCTTCAAAATATGAGTGTAAGTCGTGTTGTAGAGTTTGGACGAAGTGGGGGACGTTTAAAAGTAGCTTCTTTAGTCTCCAATGGCTTTGATTCTTATAATCATAATGATCTGCTACCATTAGCATTACAGGGTTGTGGTCTGACCAGGAGGATGTCTCTATTTTGCATGTTATTACTCTTTTGAGATGTGCACTTTGCATCAGGAACCCGTCTATTCTCGAGTACTCTTCTAATCTCGAGTAAGTGTCATGTACCTGCGAGTAGTGTGTGTACTCTTTATCGTTCGGATGGATTGTACGCCATATGTTGTAAAGACCAAATGCTTGTAAGAACTTAGTCAGGGATCTGTACTGCTTATAGAGTGTTTTGGACCTACGGGCCCTATGGTTTGCTGACAAATCCATAGATTGGTCTTGGAACTGATTGAAATCTCCACAGATAATTGTGGTACCAGTTTGCATCTGTGTGGTTGGCTGCAATAACCTCCCTTGGTTTGTATTAGGTAAGTATGCATTCACTATAGTGTATGTAAAGCTGTTTATTGTGCATAGTAGGATGATGTATCTGCCCTGTGGGTCTAGCTTCACCGTGATTTTGACGAACGTCAAGTTTCATTGCACGGAACTGATGAGGATAAGCTGTTTTACCTACGGCGCGGTTTGAGTTTGTTTGGAAGTGTGTTTCTTGTAAGCATATTATGTTGGCTTGTGTGGTCCTGAGCTCTTTGAGAAGAGTGTGTCATTTTTGTGGGGTGTTTAACCCCCTAACATTCTGGACTGCTGGTCCTGATGCTTTCAGTAGTGGTGTCATAATATTGGCATTTCCTGGTATAGAGTGGGGATGGATGGCCTCGTCCTTCATGCGCTTTGCAAGCTTAGTAGGGTAAAAGAGTTTTGTTGAAAGGACATTTTCATGGTATAGTAGAGCATATTTTGGACATTAGCAAACAGAGGACATTCCAATATAAAACTTAACTTTAAGAACATTAACCAAAAACAATAACCAAACACTACATTTGGTGTGTTCATGGAACTTGACTTAAAGGTAGTAAATGATTCTCCTTGAGTAGGGGTCAGGTGGTCAGATCCAACCAAACTAAGCCCGGATCAAGTCTACTCTATGTGTCGAGACTCTTCTCTTGCTAGCACTGTTGTCAGTCTGGGGGGATCTGATATATTCATGTGGGCCTTGGTATGTTTGGTGATTGTTAGGGAGATTCTAGCCCAGCTGCATGTTTGTCCACGGTCCCATGTTTATCCGGGCCGTGGGCCGGAACCTCCAGGGATCCCCTTTTCTCAACAAGAAATAATAATAGAAGAACCCAGCCCTTCAGACGCTTCCCTTTCCCTCCCTTTTTTGTTTTTGTTTTTTGAGTCGATTTTATGAAAATAAAACTTTTCTTTGTCTCCCCAGCTGAATGTGCGGGTATAAAGCCGATCCCCTCTTTTAAAACGGTCATGGTCTGCCAAAGACCTGTCATTCCATGGTTTGGGCGTTGTGACTACAATGTCCCCCTTGCAGTATGGTCTATCTCCCACCTGGCCCTTGTTGATAGGCCCCATGCAAACCTGCCTTTTGAGTGGGCGATTTAACCTCTCACTGATTTTTGGTCTGTGTGGGGACTGAGGGGGGATAGGATGTTACCTTCCATGGCGTCTTTTAGTGTGTGTCATCCCAGTGGAGTGAACTGCCCGTCAGTTGGTCCTGGCTAATGCATTTACACACCATGTAAACATTCACAGTGCAGGTGGAAAAAGTATGTGAACCCTTGCATTTAATAACTGGTTGAACCTCCTTTGGCAGCAATAACTTCAACCAAACGTTTCCTGTAGTTGCAGATCAGACGTGCACGACGGTCAGGAGTAATTCTTGACCATTCCTCTTGTTTCAGTTCAGCAATATTCTTGGGATGTCTAGTGTGAATTGCTTTCTTGAGGTCATGCCACAGCATCTCAGTCGGGTTGAGGTCTGTTTAAGCCATTCTGTTGTTGATTTACTTCTATGCTTTGGGTCATTGTCCTGTTGCAACACCCATCATCTGTTCAGCTTCAGCTGGTAGACAGATGGCCTTAAGTTCTCCTGCAAAATGTATTGATAAACTTTGGAATTCATTTTTCCTACGATGATAGCAATCCGCCCAGGCCCTGACGCAGCAAAGCAGCCTCAAACCATGATGCCCCCACCACCATACTTCACAGTTGGGATGAGGTTTTGATGTTGGTGTGCTTTACCTTTTTTTCACCACACATAGTGGTGTGTGTTTCTTCCAAACAACTCAACTTTGGTTTCATCTGTCCACAGAATATTTTGCCAGTACTGCTGTGAAACATCCAGGTGCTCTTGTGCAAACTGTAAATGTGCAGCAATGTTTTGTTTGGACAGCAGTGGCTTCCTCTGTGGTATCCTCCCATGAAATCCATTCTTGTTTAGTGTTTTACATATTGTAGATTCGCTAACAGGGATGTTAGCATTTGCCAGTGACTTTTGTAAGTCTTTAGCTGACACTCTAGGATTCTTTTTCACCTCATTGAGCAGTCTGTGCTGTGCTCTTGCAGTCTTCTTCACAGGACAGCCACTCCTAGGGAGAGTAGCAGCAGTGCTGAACTTTCTCCATTTATAGACAATTTGTCTTACTGTGGACAGATGAACAGCAAGGCTTTTGGAGATACTTTTATAACCGGGACCTACTGTTTTGCCTCTGAGCCACTATTCAGCTTTAGTAATTACCTGAAGTATAATCTTGCCTTGTTTGTCCAGCACTGGGGGTGGGACGTTATTCTGTGGCTGCACCAACATTCTCAAGCACACCTGAAGTTGATGGACTCATTAGCCAGGTATAAGACACTGCCTCTCCCAGAGGGCAGTGTCAGTTCATTGACTCTCGTATTGCTGTTTCGTGTTCCAGTGTTCTCTTGTTGATTCCTGGCCTTGGCTTGTTATTTCATGTATCCTGACTTCTGGCATCCTCTGACACCGGCTCTCTACTCGTTTATCCTGATTTCTAGCACCCACTGACCTTTGGCTTATCAACGACGATTCTCCTGTTTATGTCCATATCTGTACTGCGAGTTGAATCATCATCCTGCACAGCCCCCTTGCACAGACTCACAGGCCAGGTGAGTTCTCACCTGACCACCTTGGCATGTGTTTAATTGCAAGGGTGAGCATATCTCTGCATACCGGACTCCCACTAAGGTAAGCCATGACAGTAACCAAGAAAATATTGATTCTAGAGAAGAAATCATGAACTGGAGAGTGGAATGTATATTCTCGTTCCCCACCATGGGTCATGCAAATTATATGAAGTGGCAAAGTGAAAGAGCCTATGATTACCATCCTTGGGAGGCAAGAATTCCAATGAGAATCTGTCTCGGGGAGGGTCAAGGACTGCATTAAAAACTCCCCCCACTATAAGTTGGTCAACATCAGTTTGGGTAAGCAATGTTAGGAGCTTTGTAAAAAAAGGAGCAGTACAAACAAGAGTTTAGAACAGTGCAGAGGTCAATGTGTGGCTTAAGTCTTGGTGCAGCAAAGAGGATTTTAGGTTTTTAGAGCATTGGGCCAACTTTGTGCTTGTGTACAACCTTTATAGCAGTGATGGGTTGCACCTAAACGGGAGAGGGTCTGCAGTGCTGGGGGATAGAATGGCTAGAAGGTTGGAGGAGATTTTAAACTAGTAGTAGGAGGGGAGGGTCATAGCAATCTACAAAAAGGAGATAGGACAAAAAGGAGATGGGCTTTAGCTCAGTATAAGGGGGGTGGAGACAGGGGGAGGGCAAGCTCAGAATAGAGAAGGTATGTAATGTTGATAATTCACAAAAAGTACAAGTGACTCATGATATTAAATGTATGCTTACTAATGCAAACTACTAATAAATAACAAAATGGGGGAACTAGAGGCAATAGCATACACTTAACAATATGACATTATAGGCATAACTGAAACATGGTGGGATGAGACACATGACTGGGCAATTAACTTAAATGGGAGGGGATATGATAACATTTTACAAATATATTCGGGGCCAATACAAACCATTGTGTGGAAATCTATTCACAAACCGAACTTTACATAGGATACGAGGTCATGCGTTTAGACTGGAAGAAAGACGATTTCCACTAAGGCAAAGCAAAGGTTTCTTTACTGTAAGAACAATAAGGATGTGGAATTCTCTGCCTGACAAAGTGATTTTATCAGAGTCCATGCAGATGTTCAAACAGCAACTAGATGCATACTTGCAAAAACAGAATATTCAAAGCTATAATTTTTCACAGTTGGGCAATAGCTGCTTGATCCAAGGATAAATCTGACTGCCATTCTGGGGTCAAGAAGGAATTTTTTTCTTAGTTTGTTGCAAAATTGGAAGTGCTTCAAACTGTTTTTTTTTCCTTCTTTTGGATCATCAGCAAAAACAAATGTGAGGAAGGCTGAACTTGATGGACACAAGTCTCTTTTCAGCTATGTAAATATGTAAACTATGTAAGAAGTACTGTTAATGGTAAGACATAAAATGATGTGTGTGACCTCTGGATCAGTATCACAGATGTGGATCACATATTGCATGCTGTAATGTAGGAGCATCAACACAGCCCTAGACTTGGAGTTGTATTTGGCAGCTAGGCAGGATCGAATCAATAGAGTTTTGAGTTCGGTGGTCTCAGAGCGGGACCAATTAGTTTCCTGTAGAAGGACAATGTGACACTGATGCTTGGAGAGGTATGTGAAAAAAATGTTTCTCTTGATAGGAGTGTTCACTCCCTTCATATTCCAAGAGAGGAGCTTAAGAGTTGTAGGCTGCAAGGATGCAAAATGTATCATGGAAGATTAGAAATTTGGGTTGTGATCTTGATGTATTGCCAGAGTTGTTAGGACCCAGTCTGTGTGCTCGTTCAATGATGGGAGAAGTGTCAGAGTTGGTTGCAATTTGTAAAGTGTCCAAGATCCAGGACTGAAGAGTGGCAATAATATTCACCAGTTTTATGGGTTCTGGTAATGCAACAACTTGGAGGTTGCTCCATTTGCTTCTGTTTTCTAACTCATCCAATCTGTGTGGTAAGTAGGTCAAAGTGTTAGGTTGTTGAGGAATCATGGATTGTAATTGGTGTAATTCATCTTCAGCAGAGCTCTGTCTTGTTTCCAGTAAGGTAAGTTGAGAAGAGTGTGTTTAGAGTAGAATGACTGCTCTATATATAGATTCTGTAGGCTTGTTGTGAAACATAGGTAGTAGAGGGAATTGTTTTGGGAGGGTTCCTTGTCTACATCTGTCTCTGTAAGTGAAAAGTGAGGAGTAAAATGAGCTGTAGGATCCTTGAGGTGTGACATTTTGGCTGGTCTTAGTATTTTTCCTTGCGCCCTTTTTGAAGGCGTTTTGTCAATAAATTTATCCATGATCGTGTATATGTAAGCTTCCTCCTCCCACCAAATCTCCCCTGTAATATGAGTGGAGTTGAAGCAGCAAAGCTGGAGTGGTATTAGGTACTTTTGTGAAGTCAGTGGTGTGAGCAATTGAAGACTTAGCTCTGTCAGAACAGAATAGTGACGTACATAAAATACAACTCAGCAATAAGAGGAACTATGGTAAATACAAGTAAATCAGCTGGGAAACATCAGGGCTCTATCTGAGAGTGCAACCATAGGAGAATAGGAAACCAGCTGATGGACAGCAATGTCTAGTGATATTGGTCCAGAGCACTTCTTGACAGTGAGGCTGTTAAGCAGATTGTAGCAATGAGCATTCAAAGTAGGTAGATAAGAAGAAATCCAATGGTCCTTAGAGTGGCACAGGCAGTTGTGAGGGCTGGTATATGAGCCTGTCAAAAGCAGCCACATGTAGATGCGAGGCAAAAGCTCTACAAGGAATCAGCCCCACCACACAGGTATGTCTTGTGGGAGTAGTAGTGTTAGCTTCAATGATTAAAAATAGGAAAAAATATATACTTATATATATATGATTTACACAAAAACAACAAACGCATATACAGTGGATCCAGCCACAGCACGACTTGAGTACAGAGCTGATTGCAGGGAGGTAGGCAACTGGACAGGTCAGGAAGGCCCTGGACTGAACCGAGTATAAAGGGTTTTCACCTGCTGTAAGAAGTGAGCTTCTCAGGACCTTAGAGTGGCTCAGGTTGTTGTGGCTGAGCTGAGCCTGTATTGTGAGGCTTAGAGATGTAAGGAAGGCTCATAGGAAACTGCTGCCGGATGTGTGGGGTGGTACCTAGCATGGCGTCTGCTGCGATAAATATGGACCCACTGAGATAGGAAGCCTAAGAGTCCCAGTCTGCCAGTGGTGAGGAGGTGTTGGATGGAGAGGTTTTGACTCCTCTGATGTGTGTAATGTGGAAGTCATGGCTAGGCGGTTGCAGCCTATTTCAAAGGCATTGATTTCCCACCTTCACTCCTACAATGTATGTGAGGCATACCGACCCCTGATCAGAACTCCAAACAGTGGCTTATCAGTCCCTCTAGGTTAGGGAAAGTGGGACAAATGCACAAAGTAATCCTCTACAGTCCAGAATCGCCAGATGTTGATAGATTGAGGTTTGGGGAGAGGAGCTAATTCAAATCGCAACCAGCTAACATGACAGCCGACCGGGAAAATCTAATCTTTTACAATTTTAATTTCCTGAAGATGCAATTTTATATATATAATATTATATATATATATATATAAACGTTAGCTAATAACAGCTAATGGTTTATTATATATTTTGTCACTCTATTATTTATGTAAGCTCTAACTGTATTGTATTATTTGTGTTCTCTAGGGTATACTTGAGAACAAGAAAGATCTCAATGTATTATTCCTGGTAAAACAATTTCAAACTAAATAAATAAAAAAGAGATGTCAATGGTCATCGTCCCTACTCTGCAAAGAGAGTATGTTCAGTGGTTCTATGGGAATTCTGGTAGTGAACGTTTGTATAGAACTATAAATATATTGATAAGTTACTTTTTCATTGCTGCACAATGTCAACGTCTCTCTCTCCCTTTATTTCCACTTATTTTAGAAGATTTCACTGCTCAAATAAAAATCTGTACCCTCAACCAGTAACAGTAACAGTTTTTATGTAATGATAACTGAGTTCCAATTCATTACTTATTTCTCCAGACTTGTATTAATTCAGAACACTGTGCATTATTCTGATATCTTTAAGAATTAAAAATAAATTTTTATACATTAAAACAAATCTATTTTTTTTACAATTCTGTTTATGTTATATTTCAGAAAAGGGAGATTGGCAAAGTAAGCCTGTATGTTAACAGACGTATATTTGAAATGTAAAGAGTCACTTTAAAATACTAAAATAAGAGGAGCAAATGCATTTTAATACAGTAAATGCAAAAAAAATCAAATTTATTAAATGTACACTATAGGCACTATAACAACTTTAGCTTAATGATGTAGCAATCCTCTAGATTGTAAGCTCTTTTGAGCAGGGTCCTCATAAACTCTACTGTTCTTGTAACATTTTGAAATTGTTTAATTCATTGTTAAATTTCCTCCTTCATAATATTGTGAACTGCTGCGGAATAAGTTGGTGCTATATAAATGCAAATAATAATTAAAATTGTAATAAAAGTTTTGGTGCATAGATCATGTCCCCTGGATTCACATTGATCAAATCTCAGTGACATTCATTGCCTGTGACTCACACTCCTTACACACTTCCTGAAAATAAGTTTTATTTTCAAACCTTGAAATAAATCTTAGGAGAGTGTGTTTACTTTAGAAGACATTTTATTCTTCTCTGGTACTTGCCTACTAGTGCACAGTATCCTTCTCTGGGAAATTAGCATAATGAAGAAATCAAAATGTAACTGGACAATTGTTTGAAAGCTGGTAGAAGATTATTTTGGGGTGAGTGTTTTATTTTATTCATATTAAATTGTAAATGTATTTAATAATTTGAATATATATGCTTGTGCACAGCTGAAAAGGTGCATCCAACTCTTTCACTGTTCAGTAGTGGAGTAAAGGAGCGATTCGCATTGGACCCCAGGTAAGAAGATAAATCATTCTAAAAAATATAGTTGTTATGGTGCTTGGAATGTTCCTTTAAAGTTTTGAAGACTGACAGTGTCTGCATAAGGTGTCTGTTGCAAATGTTGTAAGTACCGGGTCTACTTTCTACGTGGTTGCCAGGCCATGCTGGTGAATTTATATTACATTTCCCAACATATTCTGCCAGCCTCCCGCTATGATTAAATTTAACTAATTTCTGCTGCCATGATAATATCTTGCTGGGTCCATGCTTTGTATGTACCATTCTACATGGATTTCAGTCCAACCATATTTAGAAGGATTAAGGTTGAACACATCTGTCAAATAAGCTTATCGCAGGGAGAATTTGCAACTCAGAAGTTGGTGGCCCAGAATAGGGGTGTTGCAAGGCTCCAAAGAAAAATGTAGTTTCAGACCAAAGCAAAACTTAATGAAACCCAACATACCTTTGTTCCCTTCCTTGAACCAACCCGTGGTCCATCAAAAGACATCCCTAGGGGCGTGGCTGACTAAGAGACAGAATAGACATGTTCTTGTGGAGCTCTGCTACGGCCCAGAGATTATACCTAATTCACCTAGGTTGTCAGCATCGCAGAAGTGCCTCTGCAATTTCACCCCCCAGACACATAAAGGGGCACAAGCACCACAAGTTCCATGTACCTGACCCCCCTAAATCACAAGATATAAGGATCTCGTTTGAGTGGCCTGCAACTTCCAAAATGGCGCCCGTGGCAAGACACATGGAGGAAGCCTCTGTGGAATCCCTAGAGGATAAGTAACTACTTACCTCTCCCCAATGGAGTGAAATATACCTGGAAGCAGACTCATCTCACTCCTGGAAATACACAAAGTGTGGAAAGCTGACCACCTGGAGACACAGCATGAGATGGGACTATCCAGAAGCAGCTCAAAGACTTGGAGGTGAGGGAAACAGATTGAGATGCACAGCTGCAAACCACTAGGTCCCACATAGACTGACTTACCTCGCAGGTCCAGAGACTGCACCACATAGTGGCCTCACTGGAATCCCGACACAGGTGCAGCAACATCCGCCTGAGGGGGAATTCCTGAGGACGTAAAGGGGAAATCAGTGCTACCTTATGCTCAAAGGCTGATTGCATCCATAGGTCTAAAGGGAGGCTCGGACCCCTCCATACTACTCACAGCATTCATAGTCAGAAAGGCTGCATCAGCACCAGCTGCAGCCCCCCACAGACACCATTATAGTGGCCAGAGATCTAGCAGCAAGATTTGCTATTATGGCTCATTCCAGAGCACTGGGAAGCTCGAAGTTCGAAGGTGCCTCCATCATGTTCTTCAGTGACATCCCATTTTCTGCACTGGTAGAGAAACGAAAACTGGCTCCAGTAGCTAGGAAGCTGAGGGACCACTCAGTTCGATATTGCTGGGGAGCAGACGTGCCCTGATGGTGTCACTTGGTGAACAATGTTTATATTAATCTGAGAAGAGGACTCAGAGAAGCTTTTCCGATGTCTAGACAGGCTAGATACATCTGAAGAGGGAGAAGAGAGTGGAAATACCTGAGAGGGGGCACATGGAGACCCCACGGCAGGCATAACACTGACCCAGCTCAAACCTACCAGATTTGGAGTCCTTAGACTTTGAAATGTTATCCGTTATAACAGGCAGTTCACACATGAGCCACTCACATAGGCCCATTCCATACATTCTAGGCCACCATACCACAGCCTTTACCCCCATTTATTTATCCATCAAGGCACCTGACACCCTGTATTAGCAATGACAATCAACAATACCAGTATCCCTGGGTTTTGAGCGATGGGGGGACCTAGACACTTATCCCTAGACACATCCCTTCACATGAATGCAAAAGTTGCCTTAGCACCCACAGAGTTTTGTCCCAAAAACTATATTTTGTTATGTTTTATACTCAAACAATATACACTAAAGTGGATTAACGGTTTTGTGTACAAAAAAATAGAAATTGAAAAAAAAAAAATCAGTTTGGGGACCAAATTAAGGTCTCTGAATAAAACTCAAAGATGTGCTGAGGAAATAATAGGGGAAAGAATAGTTGAAGATAAATTCGCAATTTCCATTAATTTATTTTTACTCATCAGTATCTTCCCCACAGAGTTCTTCCCATGGTTCTCCCCCTCCATTCTCTGTTGTTATTTCATTTAAAAATGAAGCACCCTTTTATAGTTTTGCTGGTATTTGGTGTTGATGAAATAGTATTTCTTTCACTAGTAGAGTCACTTTCCTCTCCTTAAGGTTTCATACTCTGAAGATGTATTGAAGTATGATTTTTTTTTTCTGACTATACAGCCAGAGTTCCTAAAGACCCTCCCAGTCTTATAGATTTCTTACAAACTTGTGATTTTTGCTTGTTTTAATTCAAGATATAATTTTTTTTAAAGCTGATTTTAAGCTTACCTTTCAGATCTTCAAAGTGTTTTTATTTTTCAAATTTCTTAATGTTCTCTGTCTCCTTATCCACTTGTATAATTATATAACTACAGTTTTTGCTGTTGATCGAAAAGAAAGCCAAAAACACAAAAAATGTTTGGAGCGCTCTCCAGTTTTGCAAAAAAACTAGGAAAAAATTCCTTCTTGACCCCAGAATGGCAGTCAGATCTCTCCTTGGATTCTCTGATCTCCTGTGTCGGCCTCAACCCATGCCCAGTGCAGCCCACAAGGCATTTGCACGGTTTGCCTGAGCCTGACACACATATTAAAAATGATTTCCTTGAATGTTATGAGTTTGCAAGTATTCATCCAGTTGATGTGTAAACATCTGTACAGACACTGTTAAAACTATTTCTTCATGCAAGAAATCCCACATCCTTATTGTATTTGATGCAAAAAAAAAATGTTGTTTGCTTAGACCAAATCTCAATTCTTCAAGACTAAATGTGTGACTATGTGTCCTATACATAGTCCTGTTTATAAATAGATTTCTAGACAATGGTTTGTATTGACACTGAATATATTTGCTTAATGCTATCATATCCACTTAACATTGCATATGCATAAAATCAACTGAGAATAACAAAAAAAAAAAAAGGTATCCCTAGACTTTGTGATATCCCCAGTTTACTGCATTGTCACCTATCTAGAGTCACTGTGTGGTCCTACAGTGCACAAATATAGAATTTTTTTAAATCACTATTTACTAGACAATGACAATATGTATGTATTTAATTATGCATTTTGTCATGTCGGAGTGGTTGGATTCCCACTTACATAATTTGGTTTTCTCCGAGATTCAACACAAGTGCTGGCATAGTTTGAGGCATTTCACAGGATGGCAATTTAGAAATGAGTTGGTCTGTATGTCTGTTCTATTTACTCTTCCATTCCACATCTTCAGGGTGTCGATGCAGTGGCAACATTTCTGTTGAAGTTTGGGGATTTGTCTTGTGAGTTACAGTCATTCATAAATAATTGTTTTGTTTTTTTTCTACTTACTCACAATTACTTTGTTTTTTATGGCAATATGATGTGTCAATATGATGGGAGAAAAATCTACACCCTCATATGCTAATATTTAAATGATTATGTGAGCATTTTTGTGGAGATGGTAACTCATACTGCCAATTCATTGTCGTATACACTCGGTACATGGTACACTGACAATCTCCTCTTGGTGTGGAATGGAGGACAACAGGACCTTAATTTATTTTTGATGTCTTTAAACAACAATGATCTAAACCTTAAATTCACATTGTGTGTGGAAACATAACTGATCAACTTTTTGGACCTCAATGTAATGGCAAATGGTAAAATTATATCTAAAAATGATGGAAAACTGACAGCAGGAAATATGCTTCTTTTAGAAAGCAGCTATCACACTTCACATATTTAGATTTAAATCTGGTCAACTGGGTGAGTCTATGAGATTAAGAAGAAGCTGGTCCTCGGTTTAGGACTTTGAAGTCCATTCTCAGAATCTTAAAAAAAGTCTGACCCAGAGTTGCTATAATTATTTCACAATTGAAAGGGAGTATAGTATTGCTAAACAGATGTTTTTTCCATGGGATAACACAAAGAAAGTAAATAAGATCATAAGCAGGAAGTCTAGTTTTGATAGTACATCTACTTTATCCATTATGGCATTGGAAACGTAGATATTCAGCTGTTTTTAGCACTGATGATTTCTTTTTTACAATCTTCATTTATGTATTTAGAAGCAAAGTACTCTAGGTACGAGACAAGACTAAAATAGAATGCTAAAGGTTTACAGCGAAGCATATTCAGTCCATGTGAACATATACTTATCTGTAATTTTTTGCAATGGATTGTTGAGTACCAGTTATAACTTGTCTAGTTTGGGATTAGGTAAAAGGAAAGAGAGAGATAATATATATAGAGAGACACACACACACACGCGCGTGCGTGCACACACGCACACGCACACACACACACACACACCTATATATATATATATATATATATATATATATATATATATATATATATATATATATATATATATATATATATATACACACACTATAAAAACCAAAGAAAAAAGGTACTGGCACACTATCCCAATTATGTATGCACATTTAAATAACTGAAGGTTATATTATATATACTACTATAATATTTTCATGATGGGGTGGGGGGCACTCATGATTTATATAGAAATTATAGAAATCTCTGTAAAATTAGGTTTAATTGTACAGTAAGGAAGCCCAAATCCATAGCCTCTAACATATTTTCAAGTCACTTTACATCTGGAAAGAACAAGATGATGAAAATCAATTGGTTACATAATTCAGGCACCTTTACAAGTCCTAAAACTTGCAATTATTTGATCAAATGAAAGAATGTAACATCTTCAGTTACCTCTACAAGATTTACTTATCAGAAGTTTAATAATTTGTGCATTTAAGACAGTCATTTATCCAATACCCTGTCTCAAATGTAAAACACAATATGTAGAGCAAAAAACATGCAATCTTAGAATCAGTATTGCATAGCAATAATATCACTTCAGCTAAAAGACACACTTCCTTTTTGCGACATTTTCAAATTTGTGTAATTGGTACTTTATCTTGTTTTGAAATCCATTTTCCTTGGTCCCGGAGGGGGAGATTTGTTTAAATTATTGAGGAAAAGGGAAGGACATAACTAAATTATAATTGAGGATTATATAATGTATAGTTGGACATACAGTTAACATACAAGAATATTGTCAATATTTCACCGCTTCTCTTTTCTTACATTGAAAGTCCATTACAAATGCTAATAAAAATAGATGTTTTGCTTTTCTACAATCTGGGATGAGGTAATGGTCATTAGGGCATATTATTGATATTGATAAATATAATCTTACAATGAAGGTTTATTTTAAATGTCAATAAACAGATATGTTTGCTTTATTAAACAATAAATATAATGTCTTTTAGGATAACCCATGTGCCATTTTGGGTTCACCCTCCATTTTGTTTCTTACTGCTCAAAACTGTTTATAATACTCATTCATATCTAAGGATAGTATTACATTATATATTATTCAATTGTTGTAACCTCCTAACTCGTAACAGATGTTTCCACTTTAGGATAATATTTTAGGGAACAAATAATACCGCAAATAATTCCTTTCTTGACCTTTATATTTTATAACAGCTTTCCTCTTTTATTAATGCCAAGTTTAAATGTAATATCTTCTGATAATGAGTAATCTTTGACAATTATCCAATGTGAAATAATTTGATTAGTTATACCAATAAATTCAGAATTGATTTGGACATGACACAGGTGTTGTGTCTAAGTCATTTTTTCAGGCCTGTAGGTGTGGTGTGCTGATTGGACTGCAACAACTAGGATACCCTGGAGAAAAAAAAATAGCCCTAACAGTGTCTATATGTCCTTCAGAGGAGCAGGGCAACAATGTTTATACTTACTTTGGTAATAATCTGTGATGTATCGCTTTATTAGCATACTCCTTACCATAAATAGCATGTCTATATGTTGTGCAGGGGGAGCAAGGCAATAGTATTCATACTTTGGTCATAATCCACAATAAATTGATTTATTATCAACATTGTATATAATGTATGCTTCCCTAGATATAGCTCATCGTACCAGGGTGACATTGGCAATTATTTAGATAATGGAGACATGTGGATGGCTTTGAGCATTCTTGATCAAACATATATACAGTATAACATATTCTGCATATATTGGGCGTTAAAGGATATAAATTATTTTTGTTTTTTATTTTATATATTTTGTGTTCAGGGATAATATTTGTGTCTGTCATTCTAGAAGCTCTGCGGTCTCATTGATATATATACATATATATATATATATTTGTGTTCGGGGCAAATAGCCGTATATGGAGTAAGGTTCCAGCATAAGCGTAGGATAGTATAAAGGGAGCAAGTCGGTTGTGGTGTGCCAAGACCGACGATACGGTAGGCCTGTAAATAAAGAGGGCCCACCAAGGAGTAAGTAAGTAAAGTAAATGGAAAGAAAAGAGAAAGTGTTGAAATGAGGAGTGGGTGGGAGGGTCATTCTGATGCTGACCTCAAGCGATATGAGTCAGGTAAGGGGTGACCCTTATATAGGGGAGTGAATTAATTTAAGCCCCTCCCACAAATACAGGCCAAATGGCCTTAAAACTTGTGTTCGGGGCAAATAGCCGTATATGGAGTAAGGTTCCAGCATAAGCGTAGGATAGTATAAAGGGAGCAAGTCGGTTGTGGTGTGCCGAGACCGACGATACGGTAGGCCTGTAAATAAAGAGGGCAAAAAGAATAATCAAAGATTTAATACAGTCAACAATATATACAAATTAACCAGACATTTCCTTAAATGCATTACGGTATTTCCTTGAAGGATTTTTGAAGGTAGGAATCTAGGACCGCAACTGGACACCATTTGTTGTGGGTAGGATAGTATGTTATCTCTACTGTTGGTGCGTGTTGACTCGTTTCGGAATGTGGTAGAGCCAATAGGTAATGATATATGTGTTTACACACGTGGGATCGTTGAAGACAATGATCTGTCTGAGTGGTGGTTATGGTAGTGGATTCTCTGGCCTGAGAAAGGCATAAAAGGCAGTGTGCATGGCTGGTAATGGCCAACTTGGTAGTATAATTGAAAGGTTGTAGCTCTAATAGGTCCAATAAGGATGGAAAAGTTGGATGGCTATTGGTAATATCTGAGAGGAACGTGGGGGGATGGATTCCTGAAAACCTCTGAGTATATTCTTGTCTGGTATGATAGCATGAAGTTATGGTAGTTTTGGCCATAGGTTATCCTGTGTTGTTGAATGCCTGTAAAATATATAATTATTGGTGTGTGAGATGTTTTTAGTTTAAGGTGGCAAAAAATGAAGCAAAACCTAGGAGAAATGTTATGACACAGGTTGAGCTATGTCGTGTTCCAATGAGATTCTTTAAAGCCAGGTGAATAGGTGCGTTCTACAAGTATGGGATGAAAGTGCTAGGTGGGATAGTGCATGCTATGCTGCATGAGTATGTCTAATCCATGATTTTGTCTCTGGAACGAAAGAGTGGCCGTGACTGTATACAAGGCTGTAGGAAGTGTATGATAAACGTGCCTGGAATATAAATGAGACAATTGTCGGCAAGGATGTATACCAACGCCTGGTACATGAAAGTAAAAGAAATGTGGTAAGTGGCCAACCAAGTGAGTTCCCCAGCAATACCATGATCGTATGGATGATGAGTGGCATTTGTTGATGATATGACATGTGCTCAGTTGTCTGAGTAACAACGGATTGATGACCCTGACCATGATTTACCCCATGCCACAGCAGCTGCTTTTAGCGGGAAAGGATTGCCCATTTTATGCCATGTAAGTGCCAGTTTGTAGGGTAGATGGTAGCCATTTACTGTGTTGATGATATTGGTCTTACTTAACGAAGCTTCAACCCCTGCTTGAGTGATAGCTGTAAAGGTAGATCAATGGTGTGTATAGTAAGGAAACTCCTCGGAGGGTATGAGGGAGTTGAGACTTGGGGTAGCGAAGGGGTGTGGTGCCAATAAGTCTATGGTTAGTCTTTGTTTAAGGGAAGATTCCCTTGTGACAATACCAATGCGTTTGTGTTTGGTGCCATGCTGTAAATGGTGGAGATTGGAAACCCAAGTAAAAACCCCTCTGCAAATCTTGGCTATGAGTGTGTTTACAGCCGACAGTTCTGTTGTGCTGACTAAGTGAGGGCATGCTATATTCCTTGAGAGTTTATTTATGATACCTGTATGGGAGCCCTTTGAAGCTCCAGAGCCTTAGTAACTCTACTACAAGTCTGGAAGGGTGATGAGTCAGTAGTGTTGAACATGCATTGGTGTGTACAGATGGAGAGTACGTTATTTGTAAGTTGTATTGGGACACATGGTTTGTCATGTGCCCTGAATGATTTGAACATATATGCAACAGTCTATATGCAATGCAACTACTAATACCAATTGTCTATGGTAGTTCAGAGGTG
>OW240912.1:115315427-115389359 GCA_933207985.1 Pelobates cultripes
TGTGTATATATATATATATATATATATATATATATATATATATATATATATATATATATATACACACACACACACACACACACACACACGCGCGCGCGGCGTGTGTTTGTGCTTTAGGGTGCACACCCTAATGCAATAGGCTACGCACGCCTATGATCTTACTTAGAGACATGGCCAAGCGGACGTTCCCGCTAAAACTAAATAGACATACAATGTTCAAACCATGACAGAACCACTCGACCATGCACTTCCGAGCCACGCACCAATGCAGTTATAAAAACTGCTACCTATCTAGCCTTTAACGGCTTTCTCAGGCCAAAACAATAACTCACTATCAGCGGCCAACATCATAAACAAGAGTGCCTGTTGACCTCTTATCTTCTAAAACACACAGACCACTATGTCCGGTCCCTTCCTAAAACTAAGATGAGTCAGAGGGGCGATCCAGTGCATATAACCTACTACCTTACAAGCAATACTGGGTGCCTGGTTAAGGTACTGATTATGTTCTTGGGCACGCTACCATACGCACCAATGAACCATTACTGTCGCTGTACGATACTGTCCTTACCACAGGTAAGTTCATGCACTATGTCCACCTACTCACTCAACGTGCTCGAACTAAACCCTAGCGACTACTCAGGGCACTCCTTTAGAATAGGAGCAGCTTACACAGCCTATAGCCAAGACATCCCCGCACACGTTAAGACACAGGGCCGCTGGGAATCATAGGCTTATGCGACGTACATACCACATCCGATTCAGGAATTAGGACGCTTTCATTAAAATGTCTAACTGATGGTTAACAAATGCACTATGATCCTGTATAATGTTTTGCATTAATATGTCTCTTTTTGCCCACTTTTTACCGGCCTACAGCATACGTCGGTTTCGGCACACCTCAACCGATTATTCCTAAAGCTACATCTCTACAACCCATCTTATTCTATATCATATGAGAATGCCCTGAACACAAATTGGAAGGCATGGCCTGAAGTTGTGGTAGGGGCTATAGACCTATAAAAGGGACTCCCCCCCTCTCCCTACTTACCTTTTGATGGTCAGACGAATAGCCCCACCCTCCACTCCCATTGTTCATATTTCCTCTATGTAAGCCCACTTTTTACCGGCCTACAGCATACGTCGGTTTCGGCACACCTCAACCGATTATTCCTAAAGCTACATCTCTACAACCCATCTTATTCTATATCATATGAGAATGCCCCGAACACAAGTATACATACAGGGAGTGCAGAATTATTAGGCAAGTTGTATTTTTGAGGATTAATTTTATTATTGAACAACAACCATGTTCTCAATGAACCCAAAAAACTCATTAATATCAAAGCTGAATATTTTTGGAAGTAGTTTTTAGTTTGTTTTTAGTTATAGCTATGTTAGGGGGATATCTGTGTGTGCAGGTGACTATTACTGTGCATAATTATTAGGCAACTTAACAAAAAACAAATACCGTATATACTCGAGTATAAGCCGAGTTTTTCGGCACGTTTTTTGTGCTGAAAAACCCCAACTCGGCTTATACTCGAGTCACTGTCTGTATTATGGCAATTTACATTGCCATAATACAGACTGGGGGCTGGCAGAGAGCTGTTACCTCTCCTGCAGCTCCTGTCAGCTCTCTCCTCCTCCGCGCCGGTCCGGTCAGCACCTCAGTCAGCTCCCAGTGTAAGTCTCGCGAGAGCCGCGGGGTCATAGTGCGGCTCTCGCGAGACTTACAGTGTGAGCTGAGAGACGAGCTGACCGGACCGGCGCGGAGGAGGAGAGAGCTGACAGGAGCTGCAGGAGAGGTAAGTAACAGCTCTGCCAGCCCCCCTCCTCCCCCCACTGAACTGCCAATGCCACTGGACCACCAGGAAGGGAGAGCCCCCCTCCCTGTCATGTATCAAGCAGGGAGGGGGGACAACAAAATAAATTAATTAATAATATAATAATAAAAATAATAATAAAAAAATAATTAAAAAAATAATAATATAACAAAAAAAATTAAAAAATAATACATTTTTTTTATAAAAATGCCCACCACCCACCAAGGCTCTGCAACACAAACACACACTGCATCACACACACTGCATCACACTGCATTCATACACACACACTGCACTCATACACACACACACACACACACACACACACACACACTGCACTCATACACACACTGCATTCATACACACACACTGCATTCATCATATACACACACTGTAAATAAATATTCAATTAATATAATTTTTTTAGGATCTAATTTTATTTAGAAATTTACCAGTAGCTGCTGCATTTCCCACCCTAGTCTTATACTCGAGTCAATACGTTTTCCAAGTTTTTTGTTGTAAAATTAGGGGCCTCGGCTTATATTCGGGTCGGCTTATACTCGAGTATATACCCATTTCAATTATTTATTATTACCAGTGAAACCAATATAACATCTCAACATTCACAAATATACATTTCTGACATTCAAAAACAAAACAAAAACAAATCAGTGACCAATATAGCCACCTTTCTTTGCAAGGACACTAAAAAGCCTGCCATCCATGGATTCTGTCAGTGTTTTGATCTGTTCACCATCAACATTACATGCAGCAGCAACCACAGCCTCCCAGACACTGTTCAGAGAGGTGTACTGTTTTCCCTCCTTGTAAATCTCACATTTGATGATGGACCACAGGTTCTCAATGGGGTTCAGATCAGGTGAACAAGGAGGCCATGTCATTAGATTTTCTTCTTTTATACTCTTTCTTGCCAGCCACGCTGTGGAGTACTTGGATGGAGCATTGTCCTGCATGAAAATCATGTTTTTCTTGAAGGATGCAGACTTCTTCCTGTACCACTGTTTGAAGAAGGTGTCTTCCAGGAACTGGCAGTAGGACTGGGAGTTGAGCTTGACTCCATCCTCAACCCGAAAAGGCCCCACAAGCTCATCTTTGATGATACCAGCCCAAACCAGTACTCCACCTCCACCTTGCTGGCGTCTGAGTCGGACTGGAGCTCTCTGCCCTTTACCAATCCAGCCACGGGCCCATCCATCTGGCCCATCAAGACTCACTCTCATTCATCAGTCCATAAAACCTTAGAAAAATCAGTCTTGAGATATTTCTTGGCCCAGTCTTGACGTTTCAGCTTGTGTGTCTTGTTCAGTGGTGGTCGTCTTTCAGCCTTTCTTACCTTGGCCATGTCTCTGGTATTGCACTCCAGTGATGCTGCAGCTCTGAAATATGGCCAAACTGGTGGCAAGTGGCATCGTGGCAGCTACGCTTGACTTTCTCGGTTCATGGGCGGTTATTTTAGCCTTGGTTTTTCCACACGCTTCTTGCGACCCTGTTGACTATTTTGAATGAAACGCTTGATTGTTCGATGATCACGCTTCAGAAGCTTTGCAATTTTAAGAGTGCTGCATCCCTCTGCAAGATATCTCACTATTTTTGACTTTTCTGAGCCTGTCAAGTCCTTCTTTTGACCCATTTTGCCAAAGGAAAGGAAGTTGCCTAATAATTATGCACACCTGATATAGGGTGTTGATGTCATTAGACCACACCCCTTCTCATTACAGAGATGCACATCACCTAATATGCTTAATTGGTAGTAGGCTTTCGAGCCTATACAGCTTGGAGTAAGACAACATGCATAAAGAGGATGATGTGGTCAAAATACTCATTTGCCTAATAATTCTGGAGAGAGAGAGAGAGAGAGAGAGAGAGAGAGAGAGAGAGAGAGAGAGAGAGAGAGAGAGAGAGAGAGAGAGAGAGAGAGAGAGAGAGAGAGAGAGAATATATATATATATATATATATATATACACACACACATATATTGTGACGAAATGCCTTTTGTCCCTGGATTGTTAGGTGACAAGCTGCCCTTTGCCCCCGGCTTTTGGAGGAGCCTGATTGCCAGCCTCCTTCCTCATGACTATGGCCCTGGGGTGTATTGCCATTTAAAAAGACTATTTGGGGCTTATTGGCTTCTAAAGACAGTTTCTTCCCATTGGAATCCATGGGAAGGTGTGTTTCTTCCCCTTCCCCCGTTTCCTGTCTATTGTTCACCTAGATTGGGCGCTCAGATCCGAGCTATCTGGGGATAGGTTAAATGTGGGGGTTCTGTGTAATAAAATAAGAATTATGTATTTTTATGTACTTTTACGTATTTTTGCTGTTAGTGTTAAATGTAGATATTTTCTGTACCTGGAGATAATTGAGTTTACTGCAGTGCCTTAAGCCAATTATCTCCAGGATGGAGAGGAGGGATTTCATTGTGTATGTGAGAGTGTTATTATGTTAATTAGTGTTCCCATTGGTTTGTGTCCCTTTTGTCACAGTTTACCACCAGGTCCAAGGGGTGTGCCTCTGACCTGAAAACTTGTATAAAAGGAGTAATAAACGCTCATTGGAGTCAGATCATCTTGTACCTTCATGAAGTTTTGGCTCATGTTTGGGGGATTGGAGAAACTACACTCTGGGGATTGCTATAATCACTATACTCCCCAGGGTATAATCACTAAGCTCTGCTAAGAGCTTGTTCCTGTTCCTGCTCTCTGGAATTCGGAGAGAGGTCGACCTACTGGAATCTGGACCCTGGTCTTCGGTCCAGAGTGGGTGGAGACGGCGAGACCCCAACCAAGCTGCGTCGGTTCGTGGGGTCTGCAGTGGTTATGGTGTCGGGCAGAGTGCTTGGAGTCCTCGGTAAGCACTAGGAGCATCCGTCGGCGGAAGGTACCCGGTCGGGGTGCCAGTGGTTCCGATATATATATATATATATATATATATATATATATATATATATACACACACATATATATGTATGTTTTAAGGCCATTTGGCCTGTATTTGTGGGAGGGGCTTAAATTAATTCACTCACCTATATAAGGGACACCCCTTACCTGACTCATATCGCTTGAGGTCAGCATCAGAATGATTTCCACTTCCGGGTCATCCAGATGCCATTTTACCTGATTACTCCATGAGGTTTTCTAAGCTGAGCTGTGTCAGGAATTCAGCCACAGGCTTTTCCGGCCTACCACCTTCTTTCTTCAATATATTGCTGTGGATGGTGTCCAAGTGACTCACAAACTGTAAGTCGCCCTACCCGTTACGCCAGGCATCAGTCCCACGGCACCATGCACGGGTCAGGTCCTCACTTGACGGCTGCATTTGGTCTAAATCTGTCCTAAAACCATTGCATGTTCATGCATATCATTCGTTTAAATTCACTTGTTTATATCTGTCACTGGCTCATTTCGAGCATTAGCATACTCCCAAACGGGAACACATTCTGTTTCAATTGCCTAAACCTACTAGGCAATACTGTGCGTGCATTTCGAATCTCACTGTTCGTTTCGTTTTGTTTTCCTGACATACCAGGCTCACGGTTCGTGCAATTTTCTACCAAACGGGTACTAGTTCATGCATTTACTATTGTACTACACACACGTTTCATGTGTTTACAACCCATGAACAGAACTTTGGTTTGTTACAATGACTGTTATTACGCTATTATGTTCACTTATTGTATATTGTCAAACGGGCACTGTTTGTTTCACAACTATAATGCTGGGGCATAGCTCACAAACAATGTTTCACATAAACCACACTGACCCCTACAGGTCACTCTCAAAATCTCACGTTAACCTTGCATTTGGATTAACCCCTTAAGGACCAAACTCTGGAATAAATTATGTCACACATGTCATGTATCCTTCAGGGGTTAAAGGGTATTTTACCATGCAATCAGCATTTCTGACCCCTACTGGTCAACAGCAAAACTGTCTTCACATGTCATATACAATTACCAGCCAATATAAATTACACATAAGATTGTTTTAAACATAACCATAAACCATAAATTAGACTCCAACAAGGGCTCAACTTCAGGTTTAATTCACAATAATTTACATTTCACATTAACACTAACAGTGGTTCTATCAACACTGCCACCTACAGGTCTGTCAAGTACATTGACAATTTTCATGGGGTTTTACAAACACCAAAACACTGACCCCTATAGGTCAACAGACAAACAACATTTCACATACCAATCAGTATCAACTACACTGCCACCTATAGGGCACTCAGCAGATCTCCAGTGCACTTGCATTTTGCAACTCCATGTTCACTTGCCATTCAATAAGGCATACAACAATTCACATAGCAAGCAGTATATCAATATCTGTTATAAATACACATATTATTACACAATAGTACACGCATCTGTATATACGTAACTGGTAATATGGTTCACATACATACGGCACTTAATGGGTTAAGATTGATACATATTTAACCAGTATGGATATGATGTTTAATATTTACATATCACGGCACTTTACTTTCACATATACTGTATGTTTTAAGATAAGCTTGGTCTATGCCATATTTCCTTATGCCATACGATTTTATCCATTCAGGTTACAGTTACTACTAAAAAACCTATAAGGATTGTCAGGTTCAATACCATACTACCAGGTACGTACACCTGCTCACGTAGTTATCCATCTCTTACCTTCCCTGGAATAGTAATAGTGTACCGGCAATTAGGGTTCTAGGGCCCAATAGGTATTACCCCCTTTTTTCTCTGCATTATGCTTCAGTTAGTGGTCCCGCGAGGCCAACACCCCGCCTCACACTCGGAGGCATACACCCCTCGGGCCACTCGTGAGCTAGCCGCCTCGCATTGTATCATAGAGAGGGCCTCACCTGTCACTCCCCTTCCTATTTTTCTGGTTACTGTCACCGAGAGGCCAACATCCTGCCACAACGTTCGGTGGCCACACAAAATCCCCTCGCGCCAAGCATAGATAGAGCCTCTCAAGCCACTTGGCAACTAGCAGGGCCTCACCAGTCACCAAAAAACACCAAGCCTAATCGTTTCGCCTTACGGCTTAGCTAGCAAGCCAGTACAAGACCCCTGGGTACAAATAATAATTGCAATCTTTATTGTTATTTAAGTATTTCTCAAAAAGATGGTGAAGAATCACCTCTTCCTGGCACCCCGGCTAGAAGTGATACACCTTCAAGCAGAGGAGATGTGGCTCCGACCTAAGGAGGCGACAAATCCCCTACCCTGCCACAGCAAGGAAAGCAGAGTTATTCAAACTCCTCCATACATCAACGGACAACACGGAGGCAGGGGAAGGCCCAGCAACACCAACTCAGGTGACACCCAGGCCATGCTAGCCTCACTCATAAACTCATGAGCCAAAAAATTTACGACAGACTGGCAATTTCGAGTCAGTCACAGCCCTCACAAGGCTGGGCCTCACGCTACTGTACAACCAGCACCAACCGAAACTCGGTTACTTGGTACAAGACGTTAACCCTGCACATATGATCCCGGCACATTGGGGAAACAAGGCATATATATGTATGATGATGTATCTATGATGGTCAGACCCAGGGATTCTAGGTAAATCGGGAACTGACCATCCCTTGGTTGTGTTGGCATTTGGAATATGTAGAGATGCTTATTTGTGCAGGTACCCATACAGAAGGGATTTTCTCCCAAACAAACGGGTGAGCACTCTCAGGCTCCAGGTACCAGCACCTCTGAACTACCAGAGACAATTGGTATTAGTAGTTGCATTGCATATAGACTGTTGCATATATGTTCAAATCATTCAGGGCACATGACAAACCATGTGTCCCAATACAACTTACAAATAACGTACTCACCATCTGTACACACCAATGCATTTTCAACACTACTGTCTCATCACCCTTCCAGACTTGTAGTAGAGTTACTAAGGCTTTGGAGCTTCAAAGGGCTCCCATACAGGTATCATAAATAAACTCTCAAGGAATATAGCATGCCCTCACTTACAGTCAGCACAACAGAACCGTCGGCTGTAAACACACTCATAGCCAAGATTTGCAGAGGGGTTTTTACTTGGGTTTTCCAATCTCCACCATTTACAGCATGGCATCAAACACAAACGCATTGGTATTGTCACAAGGGAATCTTTTCTTAAACAAGACTAACCATAGACTTATTGGCACCACACACCTTCGCTACCCCAAGTCTCAACTCCCTCATACCCTCCGAGGAGTTTCCTTACTATACACACCATTGATCTACCTTTACAGCTATCACTCAAGCATGGGTTGAAGCTTGGTTAAGTAAGACCAATATAATCAACACAGTAAACGGCTACCATCTACCCTACAAACTGGCACTTACATGGCATAAAATGGGCAATCCTTTCCCCGCTAAAAGCAGCTGCTGTGGCATGGGGTAAATCATGGTCAGGGTCATCAATCCGTTGTTACTCAGACAACTAAGCACATGTCATATCATCAACAAATGCCACTCATCATCCATACGATCATGGTATTGCTGGGGAACTCACTTGGTTGGCCACTTACCACATTTCTTTTACTTTCATGTACCAGGCGGTGGTATACCTCCTTGCCGACAATTGTCTCATTTATATTCCAGGCACGTTCATCATACGCTTCCTACAGCCACCCATGCAGTCACGGCCACTCTTTCGTTCCAGAGACAAAATCATGGATTAGACATACTCATGCAGCATAGCATGCACTATCCCACCTAGCACTTTCATCCCATACTTGTAGAACGCACCTATTCACCTGGATTTAAAGAATCTCATTGGAACACGACATAGATCAACCTGTGTCATAACATTTCTCCTAGGTTTTGCTTCATTTTTTGCCACCTTAAACTAAAACCATCTCACACACCATTAATTATATATTTTACAGGCATTCAACAACACAGGATAACCTATGGCCCAAACTACCATAACTTCATGCTATCATACCAGACAAGAATATACTCAGAGGTTTTCAGGAATCCATCCCCCCACGTTCCTCTCAGATATTAGCAATAGCCAATCAACTTTTCCATCCTTATCGGACCTATTAGAGCTACAACCTTTCAATTATACTACCAAGTTGGCCATTACCACCATGCACACTGCCTTTTATGCCTTTCTCAGGCCAGAGAATCAACTACCATAACCACCACTCAGACAGATCATTGTCTTCAACGATCCCACGTGTGTAAACACATATATCATTACCTATTGGCTTTATAGAGCTTTATAGAGCTTCGATGGCAGTGGCTTATTATCCATTAGTATGACCTTTTGCAAATATTGATATTAGGTAGTGTATTTAGGGATGGTTATAATAATCTTCCTATACATCATGTCCTCTGCATTTGGTAGGATATAGCCTTTTTCGATTTGGTGTTTACATTATATTTATATTATTAGGGAGTAGTGTCTGGATTTTTACAGCATAATTGATACTTTTCATATCTGCCATTAGATATGATTCTTTTCTTGATTTGCTGGTTGTATACTGCTATTTAATATTTATTGTCCACTTAATATGGGGATTTTCCTCTCTTTAGAAGATTATTTAGGTGTTTCTTGGAAGAGGTCTCTTTAATTATCCCTTTTTCCTTTTCTGTGTAAATTGTTAAGTGGTATTTAACATGTATCCCCAGCTATACTGTTTGTTTTTATGTGTTGCTAGGAAGCTATTCTCCCTAGCAACATACTCCCCATGATGCCGCCGGCTGGTCGATCACGTGATGACGTCATGACGCCGGCACCTCGCGATGACGTCATGAATGTGCGTCCGGATGCCGGCTGAACCCACGTGGACTCCAGACCGAGCTGACAGGGAGATTCTATCTTTGTGGTGGTGGGTAAGTTAATTACTAATTTATATTTTACTATATATTGAATATCTGTATGTGTATGTATTGATCCTGATGAAAGTCTGCGATTAGCAGACTGAAACGTTGATTCTTTTTTCTGCATAAGCTAATTAAAAGTTAAGTTTTATATTTTTATAGACCTGAGAGTGCTATCATATTTTCCTTTTGTATTTTGCTGGATGAGCACCGGGCATTTAAATTGAATTTTTGATGGAGTGCAAGATCCTTTCTTCTAATATATATTAGAATTAGTGGATAGGTGAGTGCGCTGGATCTTGTGTATTGTATTATTTGGCCCCCAGCAGAACCCCCATTTATGCATGTTAAGGTGAGTGCAGCCAACCCCCTCTTGTTTTATATATATTTGGGAGTCTAGCCAACTCCTTGGTTTTGCACCCCTCCCTGTCACAGGTGCCTCATCCCAGGGCCCTATTTAGCCTTGTACTGCAGAGAGCCCCAGATGGAATTATTGTCCCCAAGTAGGTTAATCTCATAAGAGCAGACATTAGGCTGTTAGTATAGGACCTGCCAAAGATGGGGTACATTGACGTTGTGGCAGGCTTATGCAATGTATGATCATATAATGTAACTAAACCCCCATTATTTTTGCCTAGATTAGGTGTTTTAAAAAAACAAATAAAATCTTTCAACATTGAAGTTGCTGTTTAGTGGATAGGTGAGTGCGCTGGATCTTGTGTTTTGTATTATTTGGCCCCAGCAGCACCCCCATTTATGCATGTTCAGGTGAGTGCAGCCAACCCCCCCTTGTTTCATATGTATATATTTGGGAGTCTAGCCAACTCCTTGGTTTTGCACCCCTCCCTGTCACAGGTGCCTCATCCCAGGGACCTATTTAGCCTTGTACTGCAGAGAGCCCCAGATGGAATTTCTTTCCCCAAGTAGGTTAATCTCATAAGAGCAGACATTAGGCTGTTAGTGTAGGACCTGCCAAAGATGGGGTACATTGACGTTGTGGCAGGCTTATGCAATGTATGATCATATAATGTAGCTAAACCCCCATTATTTTTGCCTAGATTAGGTGTTTTTAAAAAAACAAATAAAATCTTTCAACATTGAAGTTGCTGTTTAGTGGATAGGTGAGTGCGCTGGATCTTGTGTAAAATATATATATATATATATATATATATATATATATATATATATATATATATATATATATATATATATGTATGTGTGTGTGTGTATATGTATATATTACACATATGTGTGTGTATATGTATATATTACACATATGTGTGTGTATATGTATATATTACACATATGTGTGTGTATATGTATATATTACACATATGTGTGTGTATATGTATATATTACACATATGTGTGTGTATATGTATATATTACGTGTGTGTGTGTGTGTGTGTGTGTGTGTGTGTATGTATATATATATATATATATATATATGATCAATAGCAGCACATTAATGTATACAATCTCATATCAGTTCACTTTATTGCATATAATATTGTTGCACTTAACACTTTAATGTATATAATAGTAACCAGTATTTTTTCAGGTAGCACTTTATTGTGTATATATATTCATATCTAGGCACTTTAATGTGTAGCATGTATTTATGATATTTAATTATTATTATAATATCTGAGTAGATTAATACTACCATTATTGTATATCTATGTACATTAGTTATAAGCTATTTGCATATAATAGGCTAAGATTCAGTGCTTATGCACATATGAGTTGCTGTAGTTTTACAATAGAGTTTAAATTTAATCAAGATGTTTTGCCCATACCATGCTGTCTGTGGTTTCAACTTGTGTATAGTAATTGTTTTAATTTAATCTAAGTGGTTTGATCACCGTGCACCCACCCGAGCGTCCTGTAGGATCATCCCGTTGCCTGGGAGCTTGTAAACATAGCGGGTAACCCAGGCAACGGATGATGACGCGAGCACGCCACTTCCGGGTATCGGCGTGTTCGCGCATGCGCAGTACAATGTGAGAGACGCCGGGAGATCGGTCGCACAGGTGGTGAGTATTTTCAAAGATTTAGTGATCAGTCTGTTTAGCTATTTAAATGCAATTGTTTGTAAATGTAATTTTTGTATTGAACTGATCCTGATGAAAGCCACAAGTGATGGCTGAAACGTTGATGACTACAGATATGTTTTAAGAATATTGGAATAAAGAAGAAATATATTTGTAACATTACTACAGACCGTGAGTGCAAGCCTTATTTTTGGTGTGTGTGTGTGTATATATATATATATATATATATATATATATATATATATATATATATATATCTCTATCTATATATATATCTCTCTCTCTGAAGGATAATCCAAAATGCACAATTGTGCATTTTGGATTATCCTTCAGTTATATATGGAACGCACACCATTTGCACCCAGGCGGATATAAGGAAGTCCATGAAGGAGAGTGCCAAGCTACTTATTTATATTATTTATATATATATATATATATATATAAACAAAAATAGTTCCTGCACTCACGCTGAAATGTCCCTTTGTGACCGGGTGCCAACCATGCATAGCCCAGAGAATACAAAAATACAAAAAGGTGGTTGCACTCACGGTTTTTGAGTTAAAAGTCCAAAGTCTCAGCTTTTATTATGTGACATTAAACTTTGGACTTTTAACTCAAACCGTGAGTGCAACCACCTTTTTTTATATATATATATATATATAATATATATTGTTGCGGAGCTGCAATTTTATAATCCCAGGATCTCTGCTGGTAGAATGCAATAACCAAGTACAAAGCTGGAAGCAGGCAATATTCCCAAATCCTCCCAAGAACCAGACGAAACACAGTCTGAGAGTCAACTGCCACTTTATTCAAAAAGACTGATATTTAAAGCAGGTTACTCAACAGGGGTTTCCAAAGATGGGCAGCAGGGGTTTTGGTTGAGGGGACTGGAGGGAGACTACCGTATCCAGGTCCTCCTCCCAACAGCCCCTGCTGTAACATACAGTAATGAAAACTACGAGGACATAAACCGTTACCTTTCTACTTCAAAATATACAACGTAGTCAGTTTTAATAGCAATGCTAACGAATGGGGAGGATTCGAACAGACATACACAGTACAGCATAAATTAAACATAGCCGGAGACGCCACACTATACCGGCGCGCAGTACACAACAGAAAATAGGCACAACCATTCTATCTTAGGCAGTCCCAAGTGGCTAGGTTTGAGATAGATAGATAGATAGAGATATATATATATATATATATATATATATATATATATTTGTGTTCGGGGCAAATAGCCGTATATGGAGTAAGGTTCCAGCATAAGCGTAGGATAGTATAAAGGGAGCAAGTCGGTTGTGGTGTGCCAAGACCGACGATACGGTAGGCCTGTAAATAAAGAGGGCCCACCAAGGAGTAAGTAAGTAAAGTAAATGGAAAGAAAAGAGAAAGTGTTGAAATGAGGAGTGGGTGGGAGGGTCATTCTGATGCTGACCTCAAGCGATATGAGTCAGGTAAGGGGTGTCCCTTATATAGGGGAGTGAATTAATTTAAGCCCCTCCCACAAATACAGGCCAAATGGCCTTAAAACTTGTGTTCGGGGCAAATAGCCGTATATGGAGTAAGGTTCCAGCATAAGCGTAGGATAGTATAAAGGGAGCAAGTCGGTTGTGGTGTGCCGAGACCGACGATACGGTAGGCCTGTAAATAAAGAGGGCAAAAAAGAATAATCAAAGATTTAATACAGTCAACAATATATACAAATTAACCAGACATTTCCTTAAATGCATTACGGTATTTAATTCCTTGAAGGATTTTTGAAGGTAGGAATCTAGGACTGCAACTGGACACCATTTGTTGTGGGTAGGATAGTATGTTATCTCATTACTGTTGGTGCGTGTTGACTCGTTTCGGAATGTGGTAGAGCCAATAGGTAATGATATATGTGTTTACACACGTGGGATCGTTGAAGACAAATGATCTGTCTGAGTGGTGGTTATGGTAGTGGATTCTCTGGCCTGAGAAAGGCATAAAAGGCAGTGTGCATGGCTGGTAATGGCCAACTTGGTAGTATAATTGAAAGGTTGTAGCTCTAATAGGTCCAATAAGGATGGAAAAGTTGGATGGCTATTGGTAATATCTGAGAGGAACGTGAGGGGATGGATTCCTGAAAACCTCTGAGTATATTCTTGTCTGGTATGATAGCATGAAGTTATGGTAGTTTTGGCCATAGGTTATCCTGTGTTGTTGAATGCCTGTAAAATATATAATTAATGGTGTGTGAGATGTTTTTAGTTTAAGGTGGCAAAAAATGAAGCAAAACCTAGGAGAAATGTTATGACACAGGTTGAGCTATGTCGTGTTCCAATTAGATTCTTTAAAGCCAGGTGAATAGGTGCGTTCTACAAGTATGGGATGAAAGTGCTAGGTGGGATAGTGCATGCTATGCTGCATGAGTATGTCTAATCCATGATTTTGTCTCTGGAACGAAAGAGTGGCCGTGACTGTATATAAGGCTGTAGGAAGCGTATGATAAACGTGCCTGGAATATAAATTAGACAATTGTCGGCAAGGATGTATACCAACGCCTGGTACATGAAAGTAAAAGAAATGTGGTAAGTGGCCAACCAAGTGAGTTCCCCAGCAATACCATGATCGTATGGATGATGAGTGGCATTTGTTGATGATATGACATGTGCTCAGTTGTCTGAGTAACAACGGATTGATGACCCTGACCATGATTTACCCCATGCCACAGCAGCTGCTTTTAGCGGGGAAAGGATTGCCCATTTTATGCCATGTAAGCGCCAGTTTGTAGGGTAGATGGTAGCCGTTTACTGTGTTGATGATATTGGTCTTACTTAACGAAGCTTCAACCCATGCTTGAGTGATAGCTGTAAAGGCAATGGTGTGTATAGTAAGGAAACTCCTCGGAGGGTATGAGGGAGTTGAGACTTGGGGTAGCGAAGGTGTGTGGTGCCAATAAGTCTATGGTTAGTCTTTGTTTAAGGGAAGATTCCCTTGTGACAATACCAATGCATTTGTGTTTGGTGCCATGCTGTAAATGGTGGAGATTGGAAAACCCAAGTAAAAACCCCTCTGCAAATCTTGGCTATGTGTGTTTACAGCCGACAGTTCTGTTGTGCTGACTAAGTGAGGGCATGCTATATTCCTTGAGAGTTTATTTATGATACCTGTATGGGAGCCCTTTGAAGCTCCAGAGCCTCAGTAACTCTACTACAAGTCTGGAAGGGTGATGAGTCAGTAGTGTTGAAAATGCATTGGTGTGTACAGATGGAGAGTACGTTATTTGTAAGTTGTATTGGGACACATGGTTTGTCATGTGCCCTGAATGATTTGAACATATATGCAACAGTCTATATGCAATGCAACTACTAATACCAATTGTCTATGGTAGTTCAGAGGTGCTGGTACCTGGAGCCTGAGAGTACTCACCCGTTTGTTTGGGAGAAAATCCCTTCTGTATGGGTACCTGCACAAATAAGCATCTCTACATATTCCAAATGCCAACACAACCAAGGGATGGTCAGTTCCCGTTTTACCTAGAATCCCTGGGTCTGACCATCATAGATACATCATCATACATATATATGCCTTGTTTCCCCAATGTGCCGGGATCATATGTGCAGGGTTAATGTCTTGTACCAAGTAACCGAGTTTCGGTTGGTGCTGGTTGTACAGTAGCGTGAGGCCCAGCCTTGTGAGGGCTGTGACTGACTCGAAATTGCCAGTCTGTCGTAAATTTTTTGGCTCATGAGTTTATGAGTGAGGCTAGCATGGCCTGAGTGTCACCTGAGTTGGTGTTGCTGGGCCTTCCCCTGCCTCCGTGTTGTCCATTGATGTATGGAGGATTTTGAATAACTCTGCTTTCCTTGCTGTGGCAGGGTAGGGTATTTGTCGCCTCCTTAGGTCAGAGCCACATCTCCTCTGCTTGAAGGTGTATCACTTCTAGCCGGGGTGCCAGGAAGAGGTGATTCTTCACCATCTTTTTGAGAAATACTTAAATAACAATAAAGATTGCAATTATTATTTGTACCCAGGGGTCTTGTACTGGCTTGCTAGCTAAGCCGTAAGGCGAAACGATTTGGCTTGGTGTTTTTTGGTGACTGGTGAGGGAAATTTTTTTTTGTGGCCACCGAACGTTGTGGCAGGATGTTGGCCTCTCGGTGACAGTAACCAGAAAAATAGGAGGGGGAGTGACAGGTGAGGCCCTCTCTATGATACAATGCGAGGCGGCTAGCTCACGAGTGGCCCGAGGGGTGTATGCCTCCGAGTGTGAGGCGGGGTGTTGGCCTCGCGGGACCACTAACTGAAGCATAAAGCAGAGAAACAGGGGGTAATACCTATTGGGCCATAGAACCCTAATTGCCAGTACATTACTACTATTCCAGGGAAGGTAAGAGATGAAGGTGTATCACTTCTAGCCGTGGTGCTAGGAAGAGGTGATTTTTTTTACCATCTTTTTGAGAAATACTTAAATAACAATAAAGATTGCAATTATATATTTGTACCCAGGGGTCTTGTACCGGCTGGCTAGCTAAGCCGTAAGGCGAAACGATTAGGTTTGGTGGTTTTTTTTTTTTGGTGACTGGTGAGGCCCTGCTAGTTGCCAAGTGGCTTGAGAGGCTCTATCTATGCTTGGCGCGAGGGGATTTTGTGTGGCCACCGAACGTTGTGGCAGGATGTTGGCCTCTCGGTGACAGTAACCAGAAAAAATAGGAAGGGGAGTGACAGGTGAGGCCCTCTCTATGATACAATGCGAGGCGGCTAGCTCACGAGTGGCCCGAGGGGTGTATGCCTCCGAGTGTGAGGCGGGGTGTTGGCCTCGCGGGACCACTAACTGAAGCATAATGCAGAGAAAAAAGGGGGTAATACCTATTGGGCCCTAGAACCCTAATTGCCAGTACACCATTACTATTCCAGGGAAGGTAAGAGATGGATAACTACATGAGCAGGTGTATGTACCTGGTAGTATGGTATTGAACCTGACAATCCGTATAGGTTTTTTAGTAGTAACTGTAACCTGAATGGATAAAATCGTATGGCATAAGGAAATATGGCATAGACCAAGCTTATCTTAAAACATACAGTATATGTGAAAGTAAAGTGCCGTGATATGAAAATATTAAACATCATATCCATACTGGTTAAATATGTATCAATCTTAACCCATTAAGTGCCGTATGTATGTGAACCATATTACCAGTTACGTATATACAGATGCGTGTGCTACTGTGTAATAATATGTGTATTTATAACAGATATTGATATACTGCTTGCTATGTGAATTGTTGTATGCCTTATTGAATGGCAAGTGAACATGGAGTTGCAAAATGCAAGGGCACTGGAGATCTGCTGAGTGCCCTATAGGTGGCAGTGTAGTTGATACTGATTGGTATGTGAAATGTTGTTTGTCTGTTGACCTATAGGGGTCAGTGTTTTGGTGTTTGTAAAACCCCATGAAAATTGTCAATGTACTTGACAGACCTGTAGGTGGCAGTGTTGATAGAACCACCGTTGGTCTTGATGTGAAATGTAAATTATTGTGAATTAAACCTGAAGTTGAGCCCGTGCTGGAGTTTAATTTATGGTTTATGGTTATGTTTAAAACAATCTTATGTGTAATTTATATTGGTTGGTAAATTGTATATGACATGTGAAGACAGTTTTGCTGTTGACCAGTAGGGGTCAGAAATGCTGATTGTATGGTAAAATACCCTTTAACCCCTGAAGGATACATGACATGTGTGACATATCATTTATTCCAGAGTTTGGTCCTTAAGGGGTTAATCCAAATGCAAGGTTAACGTGAGATTTTGAGAGTGACCTGTAGGGATCAGTGTGGTTTATGTGAAACATTGTTCGTGAGCTATGCCCCAGCATTATAGTTGTGAAACAAACAGTGCCCGTTTGACAATATACAATAAGTGAACATAATAGCTTAATAACAATCATTGTAACAAACCAAAGTTCTGTTCACGGGTTGTAAACACACGAAATGTGTGTGTAGTACAATAGTAAATGCATGAACTAGTACCCGTTTGGTAGAAAATTGCACGAATCGTGAGCCTGGTATGTCAGGGAAACAAAACGAAACGAGCAGTGAGATTCGAAATGCACGCACAGAATTGCCTAGTATGTTTAGGCAATTGAAACAGAATGTGTTCCCGTTCGGGAGTATGCTAATGCTCGAAATGAGCCAGTGACAGATATAAACAAGTGAGTTTAAACGAATGATATGCATGAACATGCAATGGTTTTAGGACAGATTTAGACCAAATGCAGCCGTAAAGTGAGGACCTGACCCGTGCATGGTGCCGTGGGACTGATGCCTGGCGTAACGGGTAGGTCGACTTACGGTTTGTGAGTCACTTGGACACCATCCACAGCAATAGATTGAAGAAAGAAGGTGGTAGGCCGGAAAAGCCTGTGGCTGGATTCCTGACACAGCTCAGCTTAGAAAACCTCATGGAGTAATCAGGTAAAATGGCGTCTGGATGACCTGGAAGTGGAAATCATTCTGATGCTGACCTCAAGCGATATGAGTCAGGTAAGGGGTGTCCCTTATATAGGGGAGTGAATTAATTTAAGCCCCTCCCACAAATACAGGCCAAATGGCCTTAAAACATATATATATATTGTTTACTGACAATGCATTGTTATAATAAAGTGTATCATTCTATAAAATCTATGAATCATTATTATTATTATTATTATTAATAATTACCATGTACTAAAAAAATTGGTTACATTATTTATAACACATTCCTCTTGAAATACTAATTAGCATATTAAACATTTGGAACACAAAGTCACTAAAGTTTTTTTGTCTTTACGGCCTACAAATGTAAAGTGTCCCTTGTTCCTTTCATTTGACTCAGAGCATGGTTTTGTTATTTACATCTTAAATAAGAAGTTATTAATTTATAAAAGCTCTATCAATCTCATTAATAATTACTCTACATATATTGGGTTTTAATACCCAGAATTATTGTGTGTTTCAGATCTACTTCAAAGGCAAACTGTTGCTCCAATATAACTAGGTGTGTAGTTTCTTTATTCATGTCTATTTGCATATCGGTACATGGTGGATTGGCTAATTTATATATCTCCTTAATGTACCGCATAAGAAGCCAAGTTATTTTATGTAACTCCTGAAGATCTTGCAAAATATGACAAGTTTTTTTTAACAATATGCTACGACATTGTAAAAATATTAATATTTAATATTTTTCTTAGTATTTTGAATACTAATTTACTCATGTAGTTTATGTTTGACTTCATTGGTTTAATACATTCCAGTATTCTGTCTGCTGACTTTATAATAGCATAGCTTAATTTGCCCAATTACTTTTCCTATGCCTTTTTTAAAACCTTCTCATTGCTTGTGGGGATCTATTCCCAAGGGAGCCTTTGTTGTTAATCAATTAATGGTGATCCCACCCAGGGGGAGGTTGAACCTGAGCTCTATAAAGGGATAGATACCAAATGGAAAACCTTTTGTTGTAGTATCTTAATCAGTTCCCCTACCTAGTCACATATATTCTGTGTAGAGGCATGTAGTGTTTGTAAAGGGGGCTTTATTAAATTAATAATTAATTTTAAAAAAGCAAAAACAATATTCATTCTCCTTTCTCTGTGGTTAACATGTGGGGTAGGGGGCATGCTGATCTCTGGTGGTCCAGTGTGCTGGTAATCTGGTCTGCACCTCCGCCTCTGTGTGTGATGTTTGTTAAGGTTGTATTGTGTGTGACATATGTGTTTATTGAGTGTGATAATTGTGATCTGTATTTAATGCATGTTAAAAAACAAATATGCATGGGGGTCCATGTGTGAATGCAGATGTGTATTTTTGCAGTGTCACATACACACAGTCCCACAGTAAGACACACAATCAGATGCACACAGTTATACACATATATCATCAAACGCCGTCACAGGCATATAATCCCAGGCAGATAGTCACTCACACAGTCACAGGCAGACAGTCACACAATCACAAGCAGACAGTTACACAGTTAAAGGAAGTCACAAATACACAGTCATATGCAGACAGTCATCCACATCTGGTGACAGGCAGTCACACACAGAGCCACACAAAATGCAGCCAATCGCACAAACAGTCACAGACACAGTCATAGGCAGACAGTCACACAACACACACACATACACTCAGTCAGTCACACAACAGTTACAGGTGGACAGTCACACACACAGTCAAGCAAAATGCAGACAATCACACAAACAGTCACACACTCAGTTACTGACAGACAATCAAACACGTGCATTACAGGTAGTCATGCACAGTCACAGGCAGACAGTCACTCACACACAGACACACACTCACACACAGTTGCAGACAGATGTCACACACACACACAGTTATAGGAAGACAGTCACACACAATCACATGCTGGTAGTCACACACAGTCACAGGCAGGCAGTCACACACACACACACACAGTCACATGAAGACACACATACAGTTACAGGCAGCCAGTCATACATACACACACACACACAGTCACAGGCAATCACACACAGTCACTGGCAGGCAGTCACACACCCACACACAAACAATCACTGGCATACAGTCACACACATACAAACAGTCACAGGCATACAGTCACACAGATGCACACAGTTACAGGCAGACAGTCACACACATAGTAACAGACAGATTCTGCATTGCTGGCTCCTGCATGTGTGAGCTATGTCAGCTGTCTGGCACCCCTGCTGTGGTGGGGCCCTGTGTGGCCGCACAGCTCAAACATCCATAAGGCCGGCCTTTATCCAAATGCGAGGAAGCAGTGGATTTGATTTTTAATTTAAAAAAGTGTCAATTTCCATTGAAATTTATACAATTACGCAAAGAAAGACACAAACACTTCTAAACAGACAGAGTGACAGAAATGGTTATAATCAGACAGGAATACACAAATGTGCTCATCCAAACACATTCATGCAGGGTCAGAGATATGCATACAGACCCATATATGCAAAGATACAAAAAATTTACAGATACTCTATAACATGGATATAGATACATACAAATGCACAGATAGTGGCACATATGTAGGCACATTCAAGTGTACACAGAATAATGCATACTGACATATTAATGGGGATAAACATGAGAAATGTCATGTACAGATAGTGAAACATGCAGACATATTCAGGAAGAGAGGCACAAGGGGAGGAAACCATATTAAACAAAGACAAAAAAGGGAAAGACGTTAAATACATTATCAAAAGGAATTTTTAATTTAAGTGAAAAGAAACTAACAGATAGACATGTGCAATTCATTTTGGTTCCGAATTTGAATTCGGATGAATTTTGCAATTCGGACATTCAGATGCTTCCAAATGTCCGAATTGCCGAAGTGACGAATTTCGGAAGTGCCGAACCGAACTGAATTGCCGAAGTCCAGAATTGCTGAAGTTCCGAATTGCCGAAGTGCTTTGGATTTCTGAAAAGTGGCAAAACAGGAGGAAAATTAAGGTAATGATGATAGGAATCTACCCCTAACCCTACTCCTAATCCTTACCCCAACCTTCCTCTAACCCTACCCTAGGGTTAGGGCTAGGGTCAGGGCAGGGGTAGGGATAGGGGTAGGGTCAGGGTAGAGGTAGGGTTAGGGGTAGGGTCAGGGTAGAGTTTAGGGTAGAGGTAGGGTTAGTGGTAGGGTCAAGGTAGGGGTAGGGTCAGGGTAGGGTTAGTTGTAGGGTTAGGTCTAGCGTAAGGGGTAGATGTAGGGTTAGGGTTGGGGGTAGGGTTAGGGAATTGCATTCCCGAATTGCCAAAGTCACGAATTTTGGAAGTGCCAAACCTAATTCTTTGCCCATGCATATCCCTACTAACAGAGAATCATAACAGCGTTTTAAACAAAGGCCTTAAATTTGTCCCAAGCAAACGTAAATTTGATCTCTATATAGATTTAAATAAATTTAAGAGAACTCTTTGTCTTAAATAAAACATTTTAAAAGAGCCCTATTGAGAGGGAATTAGACTATACATCGCAGTATCGACACACAGAACTTAAAAAAAACATTCTACATTTTTTCCTAAACACATGATCTCTGACAAGATGGTCTCATTCGAAACCATGGTCATGACAGAAGTAAATAAAATAACCCCTAAGGACAATTTTAAGTATAATTTAACTATTAATGAAAAGAAAGCCCTAAAAGATTTACAACAGGACCCCAATTTAGTTGTAAAACCCACAGACAAAGATGGGTGGATTATTCTTATGTCTAAAGATTTTTATAACAAAGAAACGTAGAGAGTTTTAAATGATAAAAAGTACATATGAAAAAAAATAAAAATCCTAGTGTGGAGACCAATAAGTTGTTTTCAGATTTTTTTGATAAACGTTTTAAAAATAATATTTTAAGAAAAAAGAAATTTGACTTTTAAAACATACAATTTCCCAAATTACCATAAGTACATAAGGATGTTAGCAATCCTCCAGATAAACCCATTATAGAGGGGATAGATGCCATCTATAGCCATTTATCTCAATATATAGATGTACATCTACAACTGCTTGTCCAAAAGACAAGATCTAATTTAAAGGACACAATATTGGTTTTAAATTTTCTAAATGAATGGAAATGGGAAAAAGATTATCTTTTAGTTACTTGTGATGTGGCGGCTCTATATAGCAGCATATCTAATTAGTACTGTTGTAAAGCTGTAGAGCACTTTTTATACATGTCACAAGATTTTTTACCTCTCCAGATTGAATTCATTTTACAAGGTATTAGATTTATTTAAAATAATTTTTCCTCCAAATTAATGTAACGGCTATGGGGACTAAGTTTGCTCCCAGTTATGCAAATCTTTTCATGGCATATTGGGAGGAACCTTTTATTTATAGCCATTGTAACTGGGTCAAAACTTGGTCACCTACAGTCATTGCATAGACGATATTTTGTTTATTTGGGAAGGAGAGGAAGAGAGTCTTAAAGATTTTATTGAATTTCTTAATGCTAAAGTACTTGGAGTTCAGAGATAGTTTCTTTGGATTTTAATATATATGTCAAAGATGGGGTTATCAAAACTAAAAACCACTTCAAACCAATCGACTCTAACATCTCTATTGAAGGACTTAGTTGTTATTTCACTCCTTGGTTAGAGAATGCCCCTAAAGGGCAATTCTTAAGAATTTGTAGGAATTTCACTGACAAAGACATTTTTGAACAGCAGTCCCTATAAATCAAAAATGATCTTTTAGAGAAAGGATATGATTGAAGGAAACTGGAGGAATGCAGAATTGAAATTAGAGATAAAGAAAGAAGTGCAATGCTGAAATATAAAGACAAGTCAAACACAAAAACCACACATGGCGTTCCCTTTATATGTAACTTTAGTACAGATAATAAGAAGGTAAGGGGAATTGTAAAGAAGTATTGGCCAATTTTATTACAATATCCCTAGAGGTGTCAATAATCTTAAAGACACCCTAGTAAAAAGTTTTTTAAAAGATGAAAATAAAAATTCTACAATCTTTAATAATGAGAAGGGCTTTTACGGATGTGGACAGTGCCTAGCATGCAAGAGAATGGAAAGTAAGAGAAGAACCCATGAACATTTAGAAATTAAAGAGGGAGAAAGGACACAGATCAAAGTTTTTATAACATGCTATTCGAAAAATATTATCTATTCAATTCAATGTCCTTGTGGCCTTAAGTATATAGGCAGGACAACTAGAGCCCTACACACTCGAATTGAAGAACATATTCGCAATATTTTAAGAGGCTTCGATAACCATAGTGTGTCTTCCCATTTTAAACTTGCACACCATCAAGATCTTAAAGGAATGTCTTTTATGGGGTTTAAAAAAGTAATGAATAATTGGAGGGGAGGAGACTTTAACCAAAAGATTGGTAGAACAGAGATGGAGTGGATCTACAGATTATATACCCTCACTCCACTCGGGTTAAATTCTGATTTTGAGCTACATCATTTCTAATAATAAATATATTCTTAATTATTTCTATTTTAAATATATATTTTTGCACCACTTTTTATTATATAATTTTTTGTGCTTGTGGAGAAGTGTTATAAATTGTTTTTTATTCTTTCAAAACAATTTGGCTACATACAACAGTTTCACCAGGATATTAGTCAATATATATTTATGTATATGTATAATCCAATAGAGAGAAGGTGCACTCAAAGGTCTTTTTTTCTTCAAACTATTTTGTTTATTTAAATCACATCAAATTTGTCCCAATCAACGTTTTGACCCACACAATGGTTTTTTTCAAGATCAAAATATAAGTGTAACAAGTGCAAATATATATGAAATATCAAATATCAACTTACCAATGTGAAGTGAGGAGCAATCCCACACCCGACTGAACCCGAAAGTGCACAGGAGGGACACGTGACCAAATGTGATGACATCTAACGTGTGTAAGTGTTGCTAAGCAACATGTATATACATAGACTACAGTGTTTTCCCGTGCTGTGTCCACGAAGATAAGGTGCTGTGAACAAGTGCCGATATTATAATCACCAATATCATAGTACAAACAATGGAGGATATATAGAGAAATAGGTTCATAATTTATAGTGCCCAGATTCAAATGTTATATATGTACATTAATTCAAGGTGGAATGTCGGAGCTCTGCAAGTGCAAATACTACAGTGAAAAAACATGAAGTGATAAGTATGTGTAGAACAAGTGAAAAATATGTGACACACTCATTATAATACAGAGCTCAGGGTTCATATTCGACCATGTCTGACAACAGATAAATATCTGTATCTAATTAACCAAAATATAATAACTATGATTAATATTCTTCACTCTTAAACAACATATTACTAGGCACTAAAAATACAATTGAAAAAATATATATGGGTAAGTCTACTATAATATAATAGTTATAAGATACAGCATATTATAGGACTAAATAGTATATCATGTGTAATCTACTTCTACTTGGTATGAATCTCAGGATAAATCAAAACTCAACGAAAAAAGTCAAAAAAATGTAAAAAAAAATATACAAAAACATTTAATAAATATATATAATTTGCATACTGGACCTAGAATATAATGTAAATAATGTTATAATACCTTACTCAAGTACATATTGAAAAAACTAACTAAACTATAAGAACATAGAATATACAATTTGCTCATTCAGACCTCTGGGTACCACTGTATTCAAATGGTGGATTCAGTAGGCTTCTCTTTGGAGCAATACTCTCAACCTATCACCTCCACGGCATAAAGTGGGGATATGGTCAATGGCAATGAACCGGAGAGTAGGTAGTCTGTTTGATAATGCTAAGAAATGCTTAGCAACCAGTTTATCGGTCTTCTGGTCCCTGAATGCCGTCGTGATACCAGACCTGTGACCTCTCATACGGTCCCATAGAGTTAAATCTGTCTTCACTACATAGGACAGTCCACAGGGGCACGTAATTAAATATATAACGTGGTCCGTTGTACAGGTGATATATTGTTTGATCAGCATTCTTTTGCCATTGTGAGGATGAGCGAAGGAACTTCCAGGATTCATATGGCCGCACGTGACACAGGGTCGCTACGAACCAAAATGTCTCTCAGATTCTTGTTTCTCTTGTAACTGACTATGGGTTGTCTTTGAAATATGGGTGGTAGATTTTTATCTGAGTTTAAGATATCCCAGTGTTTGTAGATTGATTTACATATTTTAGTTGTTCCAGCGTGGAATGTTAAGGGCAAATACATCCGAGCTACGTCGCGTGTTAAATCTACTGATTCTTGTGTCTCATGGGTCCAATTCTCCCTAGATTTAGTCAGTGCAACTTCCTATACCTCTCGGGTATATCTTCTAACTCGGAATCTCTCTGTCATTTCCCGTATTTGCTCTTCACAGTTATTAGGGTCACTGTTATACCATAACACTCGCATAAATTGTGATATCGATAACGATTCTCTTAATTTTCTTGGATGGTAACTATTGGCAGATAACATATTTCTATCAGTTTTTTTTACGATGTAGGGTGTAGCCTAATTTTCCTCCATCCTTATACAAAGTAATATCCAAGAATTGTATTTTGGTAGAATCATGTGTGAGTGTCAGTTTAACTGGAATTGGTAACAGATTGATTTTAATCAGCTCCTCCAATTCTTCTGGGGAGCCATGCCCTAGCAGGAACACGTCGTCCACAAACCGGTAATATGCAATAATTTGAAATTAAAGGGGTGAGTGCCAAGATATAATTTTTGTGTGTGTATATATATATAATACACAAGATCCAGCGCACTCACCTATCCACTAAACAGCAACTTCAATGTTGAAAGATTTTATTAGTTTTTTTAAAAACACCTAATCTAGGCAAAAATAATGGGGGTTTAGTTACATTATATGATCATACATTGCATAAGCCTGCCACAACGTCAATGTACCCCATCTTTGGCAGGACCTACACTAACAGCCTAATGTCTGCTCTTATGAGATTAACCTACTTGGGGAAAGAAATTCCATCTGGGGCTCTCTGCAGTACAAGGCTAAATAGGGCCCTGGGATGAGGCACCTGTGACAGGGAGGGGTGCAAAACCAAGGAGTTGGCTAGACTCCCAAATATATATAAAACAAGAGGGGTTGGCTGCACTCACCTTAACATGCATAAATGGGGGTGCTGCTGGGGGCCAAATAATACAATACACAAGATCCAGCGCACTCACCTATCCACTAAACAGCAACTTCAATGTTGAAAGATTTTGGTTTTTTTAAAACACCTAATCTAGGCAAAAATAATGGGGTTTAGTTACATTATATGATCATACATTGCATAAGCCTGCCACAACGTCAATGTACCCCATCTTTGGCAGGTCCTACACTAACAGCCTAATGTCTGCTCTTATGAGATTAACCTACTTGGGGAAAATAATTCCATCTGGGGCTCTCTGCAGTACAAGGCTAAATAGGGCCCTGGGATGAGGCACCTGTGACAGGGAGGGGTGCAAAACCAAGGAGCTGGCTAGACTCCCAAATATATATAAAACAAGAGGGGGTTGGCTGCACTCATAAGAGCAGACATTAGGCTGTTAGTGTAGGACCTGCCAAAGATGGGGTACATTGACGTTGTGGCAGGCTTATGCAATGTATGATCATATAATGTAACTAAACCCCCATTATTTTTGCCTAGATTGGGTGTTTTTAAAAAAACAAATAAAATCTTTCAACATTGAAGTTGCTGTTTAGTGGATAGGTGAGTGCGCTGGATCTTGTGTATTGTATTATTTGGCCCCCAGCAGCACCCCCATTTATGCATGTTAAGGTGAGTGCAGCCAAACCCCTCTTGTTTTATATATATTTGGGAGTCTAGCCAGCTCCTTGGTTTTGCACCCCTCCCTGTCACAGGTGCCTCATCCCAGGGCCCTATTTAGCCTTGTACTGCAGAGAGCCCCAGATGGAATTTCTTTCCCCAAGTAGGTTAATCTCATAAGGGCAGACATTAGGCTGTTAGTGTAGGACCTGCCAAAGATGGGGTACATTGACGTTGTGGCAGGCTTATGCAATGTATGATCATATAATGTAACTAAACCCCCATTATTTTGCCTAGATTAGGTGTTTTTAAAAAAACTAATAAAATCTTTCAACATTGAAGTTGCTGTTTAGTGGATAGGTGAGTGCGCTGGATCTTGTGTTTTGTATTATTTGGCCCCAGCAGCACCCCCATTTATGCATGTTCAGGTGAGTGCAGCCAACCCCCCCTTGTTTCATATGTATATATTTGGGAGTCTAGCCAACTCCTTGGTTTTGCACCCCTCCCTGTCACAGGTGCCTCATCCCAGGGCCCTATTTAGCCTTGTACTGCAGAGAGCCCCAGATGGAATTTTTTTCCCCAAGTAAGTGGGTTAATCTCATAAGAGCAGACATTAGGCTGTTAGTGTAGGACCTGCCAAAGATGGGGTACATTGACGTTGTGGCAGGCTTATGCACTGTATGATCATATAATGTAACTAAACCCCCATTATTTTTACCTAGATTAGGTGTTTTTAAAAAACAAATAAAATCTTTCAACATTGAGGTTGCTGTTTAGTGGATAGGTGAGTGCGCTGGATCTTGTGTATTGTATTATTTGGCCCCCAGCAGCACCCCCATTTATGCATGTTAAGGTGAGTGCAGCCAACCCCCTCTTGTTTTATGTATATATATATATATATATATACATTTTTATTAATTAAATATGTGTTTTTTCTCCTCCCTTTGAGTTGGGGTTAATTACTTTTTTCCTTTTGTTTTTTCCAAATTAGGTAGTTTATCTAATATATTTAATCTTAATTGTTTTAACAAATTTTGATATATTATTTCCATTTATCAAATCATGATATATTATTTCTGTTTTTTGTACAAGGCAATGTATGTATGTTTATGTTCTTTCTTTCTCATGTTTTCATGCACACATGCACTACAATATGGCTGAACTTTTTAATAAGATTTAATAAGGATAAAGAAGGTCGGATTGAAGAAATCGTGGTCTGACAAGCACGTACGTATATGCGTCTGAGGATGTGGGCGAAGCCTGCCGTCACTATGGCGTCACTTTTCCAAAACAAGGCTTGGACCATGGCAACACTCCGAGTGTGAGTAGCTGTCGCATAAAACATATGTTTGATCAGTTTTGGACCACGGCACATTCCATAATTAGTTGACGTGGCACCAAGGTGGACCTACATGAGTTGATTACCCCCCTATTAAGGGGTCTATAAACATGATCCAAGCAAACAAAAGGACACTTGGATTTTTACCCTGCTGAGGAAGCCACTTGAGGTGGCGAAACGTGTTCTGGGACTATATATATTTGCACTGCTCTTTTTTTATTTGTATATTTTAAAGTGTATTAATAAATTTAACTTTATTTTACCTTGGTTGCCGGTATCACCAATAAAAAGAAGGAGTGTAGTCCTGAACTACACAATACGTTACTTCAGAGCCATAAGGGCTCTACGTTTGTAAGTATTTCTTTTGCTTACAATTTAATATCACTGGTTGTAACTACTCTATTTGGGTTACATTTACTTTCCCTAGGACTGGATATTCATCTCCTATAGGGGTGGGTCGCCATAACAGACCCAACGTGAATCACACCGGAGCTAGGTTTCATAGTTCCTCGTTTGTGAGTGTCCAGTACATATTCTTTTTTATTCTAATTTCCGTTGTATATGGTCTGCACTATGTTGTATTTTTTATACTTTTAGAAATTGGGAATCTGATTATTGGATGTACACCGAGTGTTATACTTAAGGATTAATTGGAAACTCCACTTAATATCCACAAAGCGAATAAGTAATTTGACATTTTATAACCCTTTAAATTAGCGCTACACTTCTTTTTTTTTGTTATTTGTCATTTCGGACATTGTCATTTTTAAATGTTATAACTGCGACAGTTGAAATTTACAGATACTATTTATATAAAAGACAGCATTTTAAAGCGCCAGTACTTGCCTTTACTTTTTACATGCATTTAAGGCAGATGCATATATATTTATACCCAGCAATCCCACACTCATGCAAAGATAGAAACACAAAGATACATTCATGCACAGAAAAAGACACACACTCCTTCACATACTCAAGCACCCAGTTTAGTATGACTCTCACACTCCTTTGTTTCTTTAGCCTTATTTCTCTACTTTTGTGTTTCCCTTTCTTCTGTGTCCGTCTCTTTTTTTATTTTTTTTTTTATTCTTTATTTTATTTGTGCATATGATTAACAGGTGAGTTTGCTTTGCCACAACAGCATGAGCAAATCGAACTTTACACACATAAGGATATCAATATGGCATTTTAGGCATTGCACATTTTTATGTTAGAATATTAGGATACACATAAATGTCTCAGCGATATGTGGTACAGGATGGACAAAACAACAGTGACCTCAGTGGCGTAAGATGGGTGTTCACATCAATTATCAACGTTTTAGTGTTATGATGTTGGTGTAGTTATATTCAGCTACGCTTATCTAAGCTTGAGAGAGGGGCATGCGATCTATACAGTGACATCAGGTCTAAATGGCCATTCTTTTATCCTGCGTAAGGTTATATGTCTATCTATCCGAGTAAGTTAGGTAGTAAACAGTATTTGTTATCCTTGCTAAGATTTATCTATAACATAAAATAGCTCCGTTAACAGTGGGAGTAATGAACAGGCTATAACAAGGTTATGTGGGGCTGGGATAAACACTTCCCAGTGTTTGGGTACACATGGTTCTGCAGTTTGTGTAGTGTTATATGTGCCCTACTAGATGTAGGTTGAACAAAGACATATTAAATCACGCGTGTCTCAGTCCTGCAATGCAATGGTAATTAACTAAATGTGGAACACAGAAATGTAGGTTTAACTAAGACGCACTACTTGGGGAAAGAAATTCCATCTGGGGCTCTCTGCAGTACAAGGCTAAATAGGGCCCTGGGATGAGGCACCTGTGACAGGGAGGGGTGCAAAACCAAGGAGCTGGCTAGACTCCCAAATATATATAAAACAAGAGGGGGTTGGCTGCACTCATAAGAGCAGACATTAGGCTGTTAGTGTAGGACCTGCCAAAGATGGGGTACATTGACGTTGTGGCAGGCTTATGCAATGTATGATCATATAATGTAACTAAACCCCATTATTTTTGCCTAGATTAGGTGTTTTAAAAAAACCAAAATCTTTCAACATTGAAGTTGCTGTTTAGTGGATAGGTGAGTGCGCTGGATCTTGTGTATTGTATTATTTGGCCCCCAGCAGCACCCCCATTTATGCATGTTAAGGTGAGTGCAGCCAACCCCCTCTTGTTTTATGTATATATATATATATATATATACATTTTTATTAATTAAATATGTGTTTTTTCTCCTCCCTTTGAGTTGGGGTTAATTACTTTTTTCCTTTTGTTTTTTCCAAATTAGGTAGTTTATCTAATATATTTAATCTTAATTGTTTTAACAAATTTTGATATATTATTTCCATTTATCAAATCATGATATATTATTTCTGTTTTTTGTACAAGGCAATGTATGTATGTTTATGTTCTTTCTTTCTCATGTTTTCATGCACACATGCACTACAATATGGCTGAACTTTTTAATAAGATTTAATAAGGATAAAGAAGGTCGGATTGAAGAAATCGTGGTCTGACAAGCACGTACGTATATGCGTCTGAGGATGTGGGCGAAGCCTGCCGTCACTATGGCGTCACTTTTCCAAAACAAGGCTTGGACCATGGCAACACTCCGAGTGTGAGTAGCTGTCGCATAAAACATATGTTTGATCAGTTTTGGACCACGGCACATTCCATAATTAGTTGACGTGGCACCAAGGTGGACCTACATGAGTTGATTACCCCCCTATTAAGGGGTCTATAAACATGATCCAAGCAAACAAAAGGACACTTGGATTTTTACCCTGCTGAGGAAGCCACTTGAGGTGGCGAAACGTGTTCTGGGACTATATATATTTGCACTGCTCTTTTTTTATTTGTATATTTTAAAGTGTATTAATAAATTTAACTTTATTTTACCTTGGTTGCCGGTATCACCAATAAAAAGAAGGAGTGTAGTCCTGAACTACACAATACGTTACTTCAGAGCCATAAGGGCTCTACGTTTGTAAGTATTTCTTTTGCTTACAATTTAATATCACTGGTTGTAACTACTCTATTTGGGTTACATTTACTTTCCCTAGGACTGGATATTCATCTCCTATAGGGGTGGGTCGCCATAACAGACCCAACGTGAATCACACCGGAGCTAGGTTTCATAGTTCCTCGTTTGTGAGTGTCCAGTACATATTCTTTTTTATTCTAATTTCCGTTGTATATGGTCTGCACTATGTTGTATTTTTTATACTTTTAGAAATTGGGAATCTGATTATTGGATGTACACCGAATGTTATACTTAAGGATTAATTGGAAACTCCACTTAATATCCACAAAGCGAATAAGTAATTTGACATTTTATAACCCTTTAAATTAGCGCTACACTTCTTTTTTTTTGTTATTTGTCATTTCGGACATTGTCATTTTTAAATGTTATAACTGCGACAGTTGAAATTTACAGATACTATTTATATAAAAGACAGCATTTTAAAGCGCCAGTACTTGCCTTTACTTTTTACATGCATTTAAGGCAGATGCATATATATTTATACCCAGCAATCCCACACTCATGCAAAGATAGAAACACAAAGATACATTCATGCACAGAAAAAGACACACACTCCTTCACATACTCAAGCACCCAGTTTAGTATGACTCTCACACTCCTTTGTTTCTTTAGCCTTATTTCTCTACTTTTGTGTTTCCCTTTCTTCTGTGTCCGTCTCTTTTTTTATTTTTTTTTTTATTCTTTATTTTATTTGTGCATATGATTAACAGGTGAGTTTGCTTTGCCACAACAGCATGAGCAAATCGAACTTTACACACATAAGGATATCAATATGGCATTTTAGGCATTGCACATTTTTATGTTAGAATATTAGGATACACATAAATGTCTCAGCGATATGTGGTACAGGATGGACAAAACAACAGTGACCTCAGTGGCGTAAGATGGGTGTTCACATCAATTATCAACGTTTTAGTGTTATGATGTTGGTGTAGTTATATTCAGCTACGCTTATCTAAGCTTGAGAGAGGGGCATGCGATCTATACAGTGACATCAGGTCTAAATGGCCATTCTTTTATCCTGCGTAAGGTTATATGTCTATCTATCCGAGTAAGTTAGGTAGTAAACAGTATTTGTTATCCTTGCTAAGATTTATCTATAACATAAAATAGCTCCGTTAACAGTTGGAGTAATGAACAGGCTATAACAAGGTTATGTGGGGCTGGGATAAACACTTCCCAGTGTTTGGGTACACATGGTTCTGCAGTTTGTGTAGTGTTATATGTGCCCTACTAGATGTAGGTTGAACAAAGACATATTAAATCACGCGTGTCTCAGTCCTGCAATGCAATGGTAATTAACTAAATGTGGAACACAGAAATGTAGGTTTAACTAAGACGCACGCTCGTGTTGGGGAGACAATAGAGGTGCCGTCTGGTGGCAACCATGATACCGTACAAGGGCATCTACTGCAAGGTGAGTAACCTGAGCCGCGGGTCTTTACCCGCTTTGACAGTGTCCCTTTGGGGGCGTATTGTCCAGCTGCCCTCACGTTTTAGGGCATCTCTTTCAGCGTGTGTCCACCAGGTGTATAGAATTGTCCAGTTTGGGGGGAGTCCTCGTTAATACCAAAGACTCTGGGTCAGTGTCCCTCATATGAAGATAATTTTCGCTTTAGCAAGCGGCTTATCTGATCAGCAATTTGTTTCCCTGTAGGACCGGGTAATCAATCAAGTGGTGAGTGCCACATACGGGTCGGGTGTACGACCTGTCGGTATGAACGGGATGGATCTCTCCGGGTCCCATGAAAGTTGGTGTCGGGGGGTAGCGCTCTTCTGGCCTGCCTGGATGAGGGAGTCCGGCGGTAGGCCCAGTGCCTGTAGGAACGGAGCTGCATCGGTCAGTTCCCTGATTTGGTAGGAGTGCGGCCCCTGCTGTACGGTGAGAACGTGGGTCTTCTGCCATCGGTATTTAATGTCTCTTTGGCGGAGAAGCGTGGTAAGTGGCTGGAGGGATCGCCGCCAAGCCAGGGTGTCTCTCGAGAGGTCGGTAAAGAAGCTCACCGCCATCCCCTCAAATTGGTACGGTGTTTTGCCCCTCAAGGCGGCTTGGATTGCTATTTTGTCCTGTCTGGTTTGAAAGGTAAGTATAGTGTCTCGTGTGGCTTCGGTTGGCGCTTTTGGCGATTTGGGGATCCTGAATATGTTGGCAAGGACAATCTTGTTAGCCTGTGTGGGTGACAATATAACTGCAAAGAGGCGCTTGATCACCTGTGGTAGTTCTGTGTCCGGGATCGTTTCAGGGATCCCTCTGACTTTCAGATTATCCTGTCTCCCAGCATCTTCCTGCTCCGCCATGCGGTGTTCATGTAGCTTTTGTTGCCGTTGGAGATCTTGCACGTTTTGTCTGAGTTCCCAAATGTCTCGGGTAACAGTTTCTGTTGCACTCTCTAGTGTGTTTAAGCGAGTTGTTAGCCCCTTCAGGTCGCCCCGTAGTGCCGCAATATCATTATGCAGTTCTTTATGATGATCAGCAAGAAGCTGCGTGAGGACCGATATAGTCACTGGTGCGGTGTCTGGGTTGGTGTTGGTCGGCTGTGTCTGCTTTCCCAGCTTGGGGGCTGGCATATACTCCTCTCCGGAGAAGTCTTCGGAAAAGTCGGAGCAGCCGCCGTGGAGCGCCGCCATGTTGGTCTCGTTAGCTTCGCGGGCCTGTCTCCCTGTGTCCGTCTCTTAACCACATTGTCCCCTTTCCACGTATTGACATCATGTTGGTGTGGCTACAATTCCAATTGCATCACTGTTCTTTTGTTGTAGAAGCAGTGCTATCTTTACACTAGAGAGGTGGGTACAGGACATTGCGTCATATTATTATTATTATTATTATTATTTATAAAGTGCCAGCAAATTCCACACCACTGTACAATGGGTGGACTAACAGACAAGTATTTGTAACCAGATAAGATGGACACACAAGAACAGAGGTTGCGGGCCCTGCTTAAATGAGCTTACATGCTAGAGAGAGTGGGGTATAATTACACAATAAGACAAAAGGCAAGGATAGGTTAGGAAAGTAGGTTGTCAAAATAGTATTCACTTTTTTATGACAGTTGCAGTAGAGGAATCAGAATGTGGGAAGGGGAAGCAGTTTAATTTATATACTTTCCTGAAGAAGTGTGTTTCAATTATTTTTTGAAAGAATAAAGACTGGATGAAAGTCTAACAGAGAAGGGAAGGGAGTTCCAAAGGAACGGTTCAGCCCTAGAAGAGTCTGAAGGTGATCATCAGATGTGGGAGTATGAACAGAGGATAGGCGCAGGTCTTCGACAGAGCATAAGGGGCCTAGAAAGAACATACCTGTGTATTAGGGAGGATAGGTAGTTTGTAGCGGCATTACGTAGAGATTTGAAGGCAAGTACCAGAGAGCCCTATATCTTACGGAAAGCCAAGTTAGACACTGACAGAGGGGGGAGATGTGGTTGGTGCATTCATTATAGACTGTAATAGGGCCACTAAAAAGTGTATTGCAATAGTCAAGGTGAGAGATAATAGTGTCATGGGCCAGCACCTTAGTCGCATCCCGCGTTAAATAGGGGTGGATGCGTGCTTAGTTTTTGAGATGGAAGTGGCAAGATTTGGCAATCAACTGGACATAAGAGGTGAAGGTGAGGTTGGAGTCAAAGAGAACACCTAGGCAGTTAGCATGCGAGGTAGAGCTAGTGGTGGCACCGTTGATTTGGTGGGAGACAGACATGGGAGTAGTTACACTTTAGGGAGAAAAGACCAGAAGTTCTGTTTAGGAGAGGTTAAGTTTAAGGCAGCCACCAGGTTAGAAAAAGCAGAGATGCAGTCAGAGACATGAGACAAGAGGGATGGCGAGAGATCGGGAGAGGACAGAGATTTGTGTGTCATCTGCATAGAAATGGAAACCAAAGGAGCTGAGGAGTTTACTAGGGGTGGCAGTATAGATTTAGTACAGTAGCCAACAAAGGACAGAGCCTTGGGGAACACCAACAGAGATGAGTAGTGGAAACGAGGCAGAGCTAGAAAAGAAACACTGAAAGATCACAGGGAGAGGTAGGATGAGCACTAGGAGAGAGCTGTATCTTGTAGACCGAGATTCGAGGATGATAAGAAGCTATTCATGATCAATAGTGTCAAAAGCAGCAAAAAGGTCAAGAAGAATTAGGATAGAATAGTGACCATGAGAATTTGCATAAATCATTGGATACTTTGGTCAGAGCTGTTTTGACAGAGTGATGAGTGTGGAATCCAGAGTGAAGGGGGTCAAGCAGAGACTTCAGTCAATCTCACATACATAACTCTCTTAAGGATCCTGGAGGCAAATGACAGTAGAGAGATAGGGCGGTAGAAGGATGCGGAGTTCGAGTCAAGGTTGGGCTTTTTCAGAATCGGGGTTACAGTTGCACATTTGAAAAGTGAAGAAGAGAGGGAGAAATTGTATATTTTAGTGAGAAGCAGAGCAAGAGAAGGAGACAGAGGATGAAATACGAGGGAATAGGATTGCGGGAACAGGTGGTGGGGTGGGAGAACCGGAGCAGAGCAGAAACCTCTTCCACTGTAGCAGGTGTGAAAGAGCATTGAACAGCCAGGGGTTAGGGAAAAATTGGTGGGGGAAGGAGAGAGGTGAGATACTTCTTCCCTGATTGTAGAAATCTTCTCAGTAAAGTGAGTTGCAAAGCCTGTGGCTGTTAAGTTGGTAGAAGGAGGAGCAACAGGACACAGAAGAGATTTAAAAGTTTGAAAGATGCATTTGGGTTTGCAGGAGAGCATGTTTATGAGGGTATCGAAGTAGTTGTCTTTTACAGAGGAAGAGCCAAGCTGTACGAGCATAGCATAAATATGTGGATGAAGCCAGATGCAGAATGAGACTTTCTCACAGCGTTCAGCAGTTCTGAATAATTTTTTGAGGGATCTGGTATGCCAAGGTTGTAATTGGGAGTGCTTGCTGCGTTTAAGTGTTAGGAGATGCCGGGATGTCTAGTTAACAGGAGAGGGTGGAGTTGTAGAAGAAAGTTGCAGAGCTAGGGAAGGCTAGGTATGAGATAGATAAAATGAGAGATTTTAGGTTGATGGAAAATCGCTGTAGGGCAAGACAATGAAGGTTTCTGTGAGACTGATGTGCTGAGGGTGGTGTAATATGAGTACGGGGTATGCCAATGTCAAAGGTCAGCAGATGGTGGCCAGATAGAGAAAATGGAACATTGGAGAGATTACAGGTTGTACAGAGATTGGTGCCAATGAGATCAAGAGAGTTTCCCACTTTAAGAGTTTCTGAATTAGACCATTGAGTTAGGCCAAAGGAGGAGGTTACAGAGAGCAGACGAGTGGCATCAGGGCAGTTGGGAATGTTGATTGGGATATCCCCTCCTCTCTAGTCCACACACTGCTCTCACATATTAAAACTGTAATGATACCAGTGAGCAAAGATAAAAATGCAGCAACAAAAAGAGGATGGGTTATTGTGTTACTACACTTCCCAGAAGGTTGGAAATGTATTCGGTTATCAACCAATTAAGGAGGGACTTTTACAGCCTTTCACCCAGTTATATACAAGAAATGGCACTGGCACAAATATATAGATTTTTATAAAACCATACATCTTGAGTACATGAAGTGTACTATCATGGTCATAGATGGATCCAGGTTATTATGGATCTAGATCACTTTAAATATCAATAGAAAAGCACTTGACATGCAGTGGAGTATGTAGAATATTCACTAAGGTAACATACGTTGTGCATACATTACAGTTACTTTCTTCAAAATAGTACAATTTAGTTTGTAGTTTCATAACTACGTTTATTAATCGTATTCAGCGTTTATTAATCGTATTTCTACATTTCTTAAATTTGCTTATTTTATCAAATAAAATCCAATTTTATAGTCGTTAATCCATGTTGAGATTTGTTCTTATTTACATTGAACATTAAAAGCTTATAGCATTGATTTAGTTCATTGTGTACTTTTAAGACTTTATAAGTACATTAAATGATGTTCTGCCTTTGAAGGTAAGGGTCATTGCATCACCTATAAAATTGCACTTTGGCAAAGTTTTTTTGTTTTCTTTTCTTTTCTTGTATATATCATGCTGGTCAATGGGAAAACCTGGTATAAAACACAAAATACTTTCACAGGTACCTGCACAATGTTCTACGATCAGGAAAAATGTTTCTTCTGTTGCAGAAGTTCAATGACCACAGTTTTCACATTTGAAGGAACAAAGGAGTCTCTTTTTATAGCTTATTATTAAATTCTTATGGTCAAACAGACTGGGGCTGATGGCTTTTCACTGATTTTGTGATACCTGATCCTCCAAAATATTATTTAAGTCACAGTGTAAGGTCCTACATAAAAAAACAATTATGGATATGTTGATCTCTAGTTAGGGTGTCCTCAAGTAAAACAGTAATTTATCAGAGTACTTAGTTGACTTGTCATTGCAATGAATATTCATGATGGGATAAAAAAATGAACACATGGTTAACATAATTTGGTGAAGCTCAACTTTTTAACAAAGTTTCGAAGGATGGCTTTTTGACATGGAGTTCACAGAAGCTATGTGTCTCATATATGCAAGACAGAAGAATACAGACCAGAATGAAATAAAATGAATATGTTTAAAACTTTCTGAAAGACACATCTCTACTGAATATAAAGTGTGTTGATGTTCTGTTCCTTTTTATGTGTAGTGGATTTCAGAGATAAATAAAAATGAATGAAAGGTTTTGATGGTACAGAGTTCATGCAGATCAGATCATTTACCACCCAGGCAAGCTGTTCAGTGCACAATTTGGAGAGCTTTTTGAATTTTATATTGACAAAAGTTATGGAGCAATAGCACTATAGCTAGATGAGCTATATACTTGTTTAGTAAAGGAGACATTAATACAACCCAACATGGTGAAAGGGTATGCATTACAGATTAATGCAGTCGATGCATGTATCTCTGCTAAAATGGTTCTTTCTCCCTTCATGACCCTTCTTTTTCTCACATACTCTTTTATATGTCTATTAATTTCCAAGGGCAAATGTTACAAAAAAAAAAGCATTCAGATAATGAAACACACACACACACACACACACACACATATATATATATATATATATATATATGTATATCACATGCACCTTCTGATCTTCTCTATCTTTCTTTCTCCCTATTTCTTTCTTTCCTTTCATGTCTCCCTCTTTTTGCCTTTTCACCTCTCTACCCCCTGTCTTCCTTTACATTTTTTCTGCATCAGACTTTTTTCTCTCTAATTCACTTCCCAATTCTCTGATTTCCTTCTCCCTCCTGTATACTCACAGAAACACAATTCTCTTCATTCTTTCTCTGTATTTCTGGGCTTTCCTTCTCTTTTCTTCCTATGTTGATGAACACAGTTTTTTTTTCTATGCACACTGCAGGAAAATGACAGGAAAAATACATATTTATTATATAACTTTCGAGAGCACATAAGGACAGTGTGTGTGTGTGTGTGTGGGGGGGATTGGGGAGTATGGGGGGCATTAGGACCTTAGGCCTCAAACTAAGGCTATTCCAACAACAGAAATAAAAATGATTGATTTCAGCATCCTGAAACAATGTAGCAAACAATAAAGCACCGCAGGCTGGAGAAGCAGATTTTCCAGATACTCCAGGCTTTTTGTCTTATGAATTTTTAATACCGAGGGCGTTTTGTTGATTGGAGATTAGGGTCTCGAATGAGCTTGAGAAAAGCCTTTTTGGGAGAAAGAAAAACAAGAGTGGTTCTTTGTAAGCCTGCCAAATGCTAACATCAAAACTTTGTGCAGACACCCACCATGATTCTGCTTCCCAGGCTAATCTCCCTGCAAACATGAAAATACTGCCGCCGTGTTACATAGATCTTATTGTTAGCGCTGTTGATTTTGTGCCTTATTCTGTTGTATTTGCTTTGAATTTCACCCAGCTATCTCGTGGGAAGTTTTTACATGAGGTTACTGGAGCAGGAAGTGAATGTTTATTTGTTGCACACAATATTCCACAAGATAAGGCATGGATGAATAATTCATAGCTGTATCAAGACAATAAGTTGAATGCTACAGCAAGTGAAGCATATCTTTCTCAGGTATACAGTGGGAAGGGTAAGGGGCTGACCTAGAAAAAAAAAAGGTTTGTCATATGCCAAGAATAAAATAAATATGCTGCTTATACCAGTGTCTGCCGGTGATCACAACAATATTAGTCATTGTTGGCTTAGGAAAATATAGCTTTCATGTTTTGGATTTGTGAGTGACCATTACAGTATGACCAAATTATGTATATATTTATCCTGTTATGTTTGGGCCTAAAACACTTTAGCAACCTATCTAGAGTGTGACAGCAGAACATGGTCATAGAAATACAAGATCTTCTTCCAGGTGTTGAGTAAAATTTGGACCAACTGTCTGAAATAAATGCTTGCACAATTCTAATAACAACTAATGTGTGCTGTAGTTGTTCAGTGCCTTGACATCATTTTAGAATGTTTTGACTTCTTACCAGGAGACTGGTCACTGCTCCCTGCCTTCATTACATTGCAATAAGAGTTGGAAGCTCTCTGTCTGAGCTGAACCTGACAGTACAGGTCTAGCTGATTGGTTGAGAGAGATCTACCAATGCTTTCAGCCAATGAGTTATCCCTACACTGTCAGGGTTAAATCAGTAGAAACAGGCAGCAGAGGAGAATCTCCTCATTCTACATAAAAAAAATGATGTTTTAAAGATTTTCTGCTAAGACCCTTAACGCAGTGCCGATCATTCTCATAGTTACCTTAAAGTAAATTATTTATCTGGAACTATGTTTAACACCACTGAATAAAACATAAAAATATATCTAAAACTTGTATTAACCTTTTTCATGTGGTGCTCTATTTTCTCTTTTTCATGTGGTGATCTCTGTAATAAAGATTTAGCAAATAGCATCACAATCCAATTCAGTCTAGGCACACCTATTGATGGAGTGCCTGGCCCACCTTTTTCTTTAGGCACACCTAAGGCATGTAATGCAAATGTGGAGGAGAACAGAACAATTGTTTCAGTTTATTCTCTTTGACTAAATATGTTCAAAAGGGCAACATTCATGAGTGTGATTGACTAGACCACCATGATGAAGGAGTCCATATCCACAATGTTAGTGGGACTTAATTTTATATTTCAGACCTCAAAACATATTTGCTAAATATAGGTGATAGACAAACAGTATAAAAAATCCAGAGAAATTACAGTTACCCTTTAGTAAATATGATTGATTTGAGGTCATTTATGTGTTGTAAAGTAAATGTGCAGTGATAAGACACCATTTACATACATGTTATCTGTGCTTGCCAATATTTAACCCCTTAAGGACACATGATGGGAATATTCCATCATGATTCCCTTTTATTCCAGAAGTTGTGTCCTTAAGGGGTTAAGCAATATTACTTCATGATATAGCACATCACTTTGAAAATAAACAGAGCTTAGAGGTTGGTTATAGGTGATAAAGCTGTTTGTTTGTTTTTCAAATATGCAGGGGGATAGCTATTATTTTATCTTGGATTTGTCATCAGCTACACTTCTCCACTTGACCTTCAATGTAGCAATAAGAAAGAAACTACTTTAATCAAGGTTAGGGAAAAATGTTGGATGTATGAATTGGAGGTAATCCTTCACCTTACACAATCTTTCCCATTACCAATTCATGCTTGGTTCATGCAAAAAACAAGAATATTTCATGTTGAGATGATGAGTTTTTTGTATAGAATATTCTAAAGAGGGTACAGATATTCTGCAATTAATAATGTTGACACTTTCATGTTACACATTCCTGAATGACCTTCTGTACGCATAGCTCTTTCACTTTAGAAACATAGAAACATAGAATGTGACGGCAGATAAGAACCATTCGGCCCATCTAGTCTGCCCAATTTTCTAAATACTTTCATTAGTCCCTAGCCTTATCTTATAGTTAGGTTAGCCTTATGCCTATCCCACGCATGCTTAAACTCCTTTACTGTGTTAACCTCTACCACTTCAGCTGGAAGGCTATTCCATGCATCCACTACCCTCTCAGTAAAGTAATACTTCCTGATATTATTTTTAAACCTTTGTCCCTCTAATTTAAGACTATGTCCTCTTGTTGTGGTAGTTTTTCTTCTTTTAAATATAGTCTCCTCCTTTACTGTGTTGATTCCCTTTATATATTTCAATGTTTCTATCATATTCCCCCCTGTCTCGTCTTTCCTCCAAGCTATACATGTTAAGATCCTTTAACCTTTCCTGGTAAGTTTTATCCCGCAATCCATGAACCAGTTTAGTAGCCCTTCTCTGAACCCTCTCTAAGGTATCAATATCCTTCTGAAGATACGGTCTCCAGTACTGTGTACAATACTCCAAGTGAGGTCTCACCAGTGTTCTGTACAATGGCATGAGCACTTCCCTCTTTCTACTGCTAATACCTCTCCCTATACAACCAAGCATTCTGCTAGCATTTCCTGCTGCTCTATTACATTGTCTGCCTACCTTTAAGTCATCAGAAATAATCACCCCTAAATTCCTTTCCTCATATGTTGAGGTTAGGACTCTATCAAATATTTTGTACTCTGCCCTTGGGTTTTTACGTCCAAGATGCATTATCTTGCACTTATCCACATTAAATGTCAGTTGCCACAATTCTGACCATTTTTCTAGTTTACCTAAATCATTTGCCATTTGGCTTATCCCTCCTGGAACATCAACCCTGTTACATATCTTAGTATCATCAGCAAAAAGACATACCTTACCATCAAGACCTTCTGCAATATCACTAATAAAAATATTAAAGAGAATGGGTCCAAGTACAGATCCCTGAGGTACCCCACTGGTGACAAGTCCAAGCTTCGAATATATTCCATTAACTACAACCCTCTGTTGCCTGTCACTCAGCCACTGCCTTACCCATTCAACAATATTGGAATTCAAACTTAAAGATTGCAGTTTATTGATAAGCCTTCTATGTGCAACAGTGTCAAAAGCCTTACTGAAATCTAGGTAAGCAATGTCTACTGCACCACCCTGATCTATAATTTTAGTTACCCAATCAAAAAAATCAATAAGATTAGTTTGGCATGATCTCCCTGAAGTAAACCCATGTTGTCTCTGATCTTGAAATCCATGTGTTTTTAGATGTTCATCAATCCTATCCTTTAACATGGTTTCCATCACTTTCCCCACTACTGAAGTAAGGCTTACTGGCCTATAGTTGCCCGACTCCTCCCTATTACATTTCTTGTAAATGGGCACAACATTCGCTAACTTCCAATCTTCTGGGACTACTCCTGTTAACAATGATTGGTTAAATAAATCTGTTAATAGTTTTGCTAGTACACCACTAAGCTCTTTTAATAGCTTTGGGTGTATTCCATCAGGTCCCATTGACTTGTTTGTCTTTACTTTTGGCAGTTGAAATAGAACCTCTTCCTCAGTAAACTCACGTGTAATAAATGACTCATTTATCCTTTTTCTCAACTGAGGTCCCTTTCCTTCATTTTCATCTGTAAATACAGAACATAAATATTCATTGAGGCAGTCAGCTAGACCTTTATCCTCTTCTACATACCTTCCTTCTTTTGTTTTTAATCTAACTAATCCTTGTTTTACTTTTCTTTTCTCATTTATGTATCTACAACATGTTTTCTCTGTCTATTCCCTTAGAAACAGAGATATTGTAGGGATCAACTAGAGCAATATCCTATAACAGGTATGTGTCGAAACAACAACGATATGGAGGAGAATGCAACATGATATAATGATTGTCTGTGCCTTAAAGGAATGTATTGTAGGTCTTGAAAGAACATGTTGAATCCTGATCCTGACAACCCAGGCAGCCAATCTAACACTACTATATGATCTAAGTACACACATATATATATATATATATATATTATATATTTTTTATTATATATATAATTTGATTCTAAAGGTATTTGAGATATATATATATAAATTGGGAATTCACACTCACATTTCCCAGGCTCTGGGTGGGATAAGCTCCTATGAAGAGGGAACTATTCCCACAATCTGGTGTCCCAGAGAGACCAAACGTTCTTCTGCAGCACTGTATTGGAGACAGAACCAGGAGCACACCAATGGCACAGTATAAAAGGATATTTTTATTATAAAACAATTAAACCTGCTTAATCAGCAAGCTGTGGGCTTGTGATATACAAGTTCCCATGCAAAAAGCTCAATTACAAGTCAATATCTCCAGTTACTTCCTTGTTCCGGATCCTGGCTCAACCCCTCGTGACGTGACGCGTTTCACCCACGTGACTTGGGCTGAGGAAGCCCAATATATATATATATATATATATATATATATATATATATATATATATATACACACACAGCTGTGCTCAATATATATTTGTATATATAATACACAAGATCCAGCACACTCACTTATCCACTAAACTGCAACTTCAATGTTTTGTTTTTTTTAAACACCTAACCTAGGCAAATCTAGGCTAATCTAGGGGTTTAGTTACATTATATGATCATACATTGCATAAGTCTGCCCCAACATCAATGTACAGGTCTTTGGCAGGTCTTACTCTAACACAGGGGTTCCCAATTAATTTTTCCTGTGGAACCCTTTAACATAGTGCACCAACATCATGGAACCCCTCAAACAAATTTTGTGCCGTAACACAAACCTTTTAATTAGCAGAGTGTAATGATTTCTTTTTTTTTTTTTTCAAATTTAGTTTTTTGGATAATATATACAATTATTACTACAGATAGTAAACAGATTGTAGTACTTAGGAGCAGGTGTGCTTTTGTGTGTAGAGTTGGTGTTTGTATGTAATGTTGCATTTTCGTGTAAGGATGTGATTGGATGTAGTGTTGGCTTTTAAATGCCTGTGTGCAGTATTGGTGTTTGAGTGAATGATGTGTTTCTATATAATTTGGGAGTTTGAATTCAGGGGTGTTTTTGTATGTAATGTTTGTGTTTGCAGGGGTGTGTTTGCATGCTGTGTTGGTGTTGTGATGCTGGGATGTATGCACACACACTGCTACATACATACTTGCACAGATATACATACACATTAACACAGAGATACACAAAAACACACTTCACATATACACACACATTCAGGGCCGGACTGGGAGAAAAATTCGGCCCGGGCATTTTTTTAACACAGTGGCCCACTAAAAAGGGTGCGGGCAGAGGAGGTGTGTTTTGTCATCACCAATGACAAACACGCCTCCTCTCAAAGTGAGCATGTTTGTTCAATGCTCTTCCAGGGCAGACCATGCGCAGAGCTTTGCTGAAGAGCTCTAGCATGAGGAAAAAGTCCTGTATTTGTTCTGCACAGTGCAAGCAAATTTAATAACATGCTTGCACTGTGTTTCCTTGCAACTTGTCTCTGGTGTCTCTATAAATGGATACCAGGAGACAAAAGGGCCAGGAAAGAGTATTGTGCATTAGCGATGTTGCGAACCGTTCGCGGCGAACTCCGGTCAGCTGACACATCCCGGCCAATCTCCAGCAGACCCTCCCTCCCAGACCCTCCTACTTCCTGTCCTCCTGGACCGCGGCGAACCGTTCGCGAGAAGTTCGCGGACAGTTCGCGACATCTCTATTGTGCATGTGTTTGGAGCCTGCTTGTGGTATTGCGTGTGTGTAGAGAGAGCTGGTCATGGTGTGGTATTGTGTAATAAGGTCGGTTTTAGTCGTGTTGTGTTTGTGGTGTAATGTGATGCATATGTGGCTATGGGCTGTAGAGAATGTGTGTATTGGGGATATAGCAAGTGTGTGCATACAGGCTATAGTGTGGGTGTGTGTTTAGGGGTGTAGTATGTGTTTGCTTACAAGGAATTTAGTGTGTTTATAGGGGACCCAGAGTGTGTATGTTAAGAGTGTAGTGTGTGTGTGTGTATATGCATATATTTGGAAGTATTGTGTATGTGTGTGGTGCAGTGTGTTGGGGGGGTTCTGTGTGTATGTGAGGGGTGCAGTATGTGTGTGTGTGAGTGGTGCAGTGTGTGTGAGAGTGCCGTGTGTGAGTGATGGGTGTGAGAGTGCTGTGTGAGAGTGCTGTGTGTGATGGGTGTGAGAGTGCTGTGAGAGAGTGCTGTGCATGTGAGAGTGCTGTGTGTGTGAAAGTGCTGTGTGTGATGGGTGTGAGAGTGCTGTGTGAGAAAGTGATGTGTGTGTGAGAGTGCTGTGTGTGATGGGTGTGAGAGTGCTGTGTGTGATGGGTGTGAGAGTGCTGTATAAATGTTATTGTGTGTGTGTGCGGGGGTAAATAAACAAAAAACAGGCATGTTTTATGTCCCCCCCTCCCTTCTTACCTTTAGCCTGGGAGGGGGGGGGACTGGCACGCTGAGACTGGGAGGCAGTGTTCCCTGGTGGTCCTCGTGGGTGAGTGAACTCTAGCCTGTGAGGCTAGAGTTCACTCTCGCGAGATCCGGTCATTGCCATGGCAACGCGCCGGATCTCGCGAGAGGAACCCGGCGGAGCTGCAAGTTAGAGCTCCGCCGGGTCCTCCTCTCCTGGCGGCTGTCTGTCTCCCTCTCTCCCCGCCAGCAGCCGCATTTGGGCCAGTGAGAGAGAGCTTTGATCTCCCCACCGGCCTGTTGTGGCAAATGGCGGGGCCGATGCTAGGAGAGTGCAGGGGAGATCCTGGGACCTCCCCTGCCGGCCTCGTCCCATGGCATTAGCCCGGTGTGCCCGATGGCCAGTCCGGGCCTGCACACATTCATAAACACACTGACACACAGTTACACACTGACACATGAACACATCTTGACACACAGATATACACACACTCAAATACACACAGTGACACACGCACACCTTAACACACAGATACACACACACTTACACACAAATACACACTGACACAGATAAGGCACACTGAGATACACACACTGACACATACAGGCACACAGATACACACACTGGCACATACACACACGCACACCTATACACAGATACACTGAAAGATACACACACTGACGCTCAGATACACACAGTGACCCACAGATACACATACAAATACACACTGCTACATACACACACCTATACACACATACTAATTCTCAGATACACACACTGGCGCATACACTCAAATACACACTAACACATGTACACACAGTGACATACACACAGATACACAGTGGCACATACCCACACTCAGATACATACATTGACACAAACAATGACACACAGATACACATAGTGACATACACACACACTGTCAAACACACACACATGTTATTTTTTTATATTTGCAGTCACCCTCCTGTTAGCATACCTGTTCTCTGCAGGAGGGTGACTTGCTGGCTGAGGCTAGTGTGTGTAGCTTATGCCAATTTTACATTGCCTACTAAATGACATCTGGATTTTTACCAATACAGAAAGTGTTACAAGTCATAGTCATGTATCATTACCACCTCTAATATGAGGCTTAACTCTTAGGTGGTTTTGCTGGTCAAGATTGACAAGTATACCTAAAATGTCAAAATAGATTTGTTCATTCGGCTTTATTTCATACATGTTTTACAATGCAATTACTTTAGAAGCAGAGCAAGCTTCTAAATGAACTGCAACAACATGATCAATGCAGCTAAACAGGTGTTACGCTGAAATAAAATTTATTACACTGCTACCTTTGCGCCATGTTAATACACCCTCTGGGAACCACTTAAAAAATGACTAAACTTGTTAATTTATTACAACTGCACCACACAGACAGTTGCCGGCTTCTGCCTCTCTCCCTCCAGCGCTGCATTTTCCTATATGAAGCTGGGAGGAAATGACCGTTCGTCACTTCCTATATTGATAGCACTTTATCCATATGCACTAATCACTTTGCATTGTATATGTATAAGTATGGTATACATATGACTTCCATACACTTTCTTTCATATTGATAGCACTGTCACTTTAATTTAGACGGCGTTGTTACACAGTATTACATACTGTGTATGCTCACTTGCATATCTATCTGTACAGTTCACTTAACATTCATGTTTATACTCTATCCCACTGTGTAGAGCACTTATAATTGGGTCTGTTCTGTTTTATCAGCCACAGTGATGCTTTGTTTATTAGCATCACTATGGTTACGATCGGGCCGGCATTACGTTATGACGTCATGGCGGGGGGTGGAGCTATCTTGCACATGTGCACTGAGGGGGCCAGGACGCTGGTCATATGGCGTTTTTTTCACCTGGGTTAAGCCAATCTTCTTAATAATGCTATGTATAAATGTCCTATTTGTTGGTTATATTGTTTTTATTATTTGATCCTGAAGAAAGTCCCTAAAGGACTGAAACGTTGATCGCTGGTTTTTTAATGAGTGCAGGAGCATTTGGTATTTTATATATATATATATATATATATATATATATATATATATACATATACATACATGCACACTACAGCTCCTTGATAAGCACACAATGCAACCCCAATACACATAAACTCACATTATAGTCCCTAGATGAACACGCACAGACTTTACAGGCCCTTTCAGCACACACACAATCTCAAAAAACTCCTATATATGAGCACACTATAGGCCCTAGTTACGCATAATACACTATAAACAGACTCCTATAAACACACACACTCCACCACAGACCCTTCTAATCACCATGGAAAATAATCTTGCATCTCCTGAAAAGGTTTTCATTTTCTGTGAAAAGGTGTCTTGCCTGTAATAAGTAAAGCGCAGCGGTGGAACTACAGGGAGTGCTAATGTTGATGTTACACTGTGGCCAATCAAGTGGCCTGTGCAATTACGGCCAACAGATAGGCATATGTCTTCAGGGGCCCAAAACAGTTTTTGCACCAGGGGCCACTCTATGTTAGTTCCGCCCCTGTGCAGCTTCCCCGGCACACAAGCTCTGCCCCGGCATGGAAGATCGTCTCCACGTACACAAGCTCTGGCCCCAATCTCTGACTGACACACACTGACAGACATACACACATTCTGGCAAACATAGTGGTAGGCACACACTCTCTGAATGAGACACACACTGACTGCAACATACACACACAAACATTTTCTCACACACTCACAAATTGCTATTTTTATTTTAGTTTAAAACCACCCAGCCTTTCTACCTTTAAGAGATGACTGGATCTTTCCCTGGCATCCAGTGTATCTCCTCTCAATCTTCCTGCAGTTTCTCTCTGCTCTCCTGCGCACTCTCTGTAGTGATGCTGGGGCCGGAGTGACGTCATGTCACTAAACAGCAAGTAAGGGAGCAGAGAGGAACTGCAGGAAGGTTACTGCTCCCTCACGCGCTGCCTCCATGCTCTCCGCGGTGGCCGGCTTTAATGTTTCATGTGCAGCTTAGCAAAGGGCTGACAAATGCCAGGTGCCAGGGTGAAATGTCTAGTCGCCATGGCAACCTGGCGCCTGTGATTTATATATATGTATACACACACATATATATATATATATATGAAAGAGAAAAAGGGGGTTAAGGGCTGCGCTATTTAAAAGGAGATAATAAATAATAAATATTGAAATTATAAAATAGTCTCAATATAAAAATAGTCTTTGTTAAATAAAATAAATAGATAAAACAGAGTCCATCCAACAGTAGAGATCAAATGTCCAATAAAAAGTATAAAAAACTTCTCACTGATATGTGGATAGGCCGTGTAAACAGTCCTCAGGGGTTAATCCATCCGAGTTTTGGTTAATCCGTATATGTGAAAATAAAAGCACAACAAGCTTCCAATGGTATAATATTGTAATGAGAGAGTAAGCGAAAAAGGAAAAATGGAGGATAATACACTCACATTTGTTGGAGCTTTGGACCAGCTCTTGGATGAAGGGCACTTAGCGGTATAATCCCCGCTAAAGGATAAGCTTGTGGAAATGGGTCCGTCCGTCCGACTTGAGTTCCGTGGTAATCCGCAGGATATATAAAAACAGTAATAGTGCTCTCAGTTTGAAGAGATAAAAGAATATTAAAATAAAATAAAATATACTCACAATGATAGAGGAGGAAATACTGCTCTATAGATACAGCGCTGGTGGAATAATCCCCACCTATGGATTGCTTTAAGCAGGATACAGTAAAAATGCCAGGAAAAATAAATGGATAAAAAAAAGTGTTTATTCAATAAAACAGGATTGGTCCTATAAATAAGGGTACCAAATAAACGTTTTTATTGTTAAAATACACAGTATAAAACCATTTGACGTGTTTCACCTCTTGGTCTTTTTCAAAAATGGCTAAAGACTCTGCTTTTATTTTCACATATACGGATTAACCAAAACTAGGATGGATTAACCCCTGAGGACTTTATACATGGCCTATCCACATATCAGTGAGAAGTTGTTTATACTTTTTATTGGACATTTGATCTCTACTGTTGGATGGACTCTGTTTTATCTATTTATTTTATTTAACAAAGACTATTTTTATATTGAGACTATTTTATAATTTCAATATTTATTATTTATAATCTCCTTAGCGCAGCCCTTCACCACCTTTTTCTCTTTCGTTATTTCACAAAGGGTTCTTGAGGGATTCCCTTTTAGGGTTGCAGCTTATATTCTTGTTACTTAGCGCAGACTCCACCCCCCTTCTTTATATATATATATATATACACACACGTTTTATAACTGCCCCCATTCTTTTGTTCCTGACCCCTTATGTGCTCCCCGTAAATATGAATCCTGGAGACGCCACTGGCGAGGGGGGATAAAAAATATAAAGAAATAATTGTAGATTTATTTGCTTTGATCTGCCAACACGTTTAAATACTGCCCCATACTCACACACAATTCCCCCATACTCACACACTGCCCCAATACGCACATACAATGCCCCTCACACACACACAATGTCCCTATACTCACACACAATGCCCCCATACTCACACACACTGCCCCCATATGCACACACAGTGCACTCACTCACACTGCCCCCCTCACACACACACTGCACCCATACACACACATGGCCCCTCTCACACACACACTGCCCTCCTCACACACACACACACTAACTGTCACGGTTCACGCCGTGACATCCAGTCTGCCAGACGTGGTCGTTCCGGAAGCGCCCGATAGGGGATTTGAACTGCAGTTGTTCTACACCATATCCTGCTATCTTCCCTCTGAGCCATTTCAGGACTTTGGATAACTCCTGTTTATTCTTGTATTGCCTGCAGCACTAGGGGTCTGGACTTCACCAAAGGCTCTGATCTGTCAGTTACTCTCCAGCTGAATCTGATCCTAATTAACAGGATATAAAAGCCTGCCTCACCCTGGGAGGGGTGTCAGTTCATTGACTCTGGTTCCCTTGTTTGGTTCCTGTTACTCTGTACCTGCGTTCCAGTGATTCTTGTCTATTCCGGCTTCTGACCTTGGCTTTCCTCCTGGACTACTCTGACCTCTGGCTTCCCTGATTTTGGCTTCCCTTGACCACGCTTCTGCTTATCCCTGCTGTACTGAGTCTTGGAGCACTTTTCCTGGAAAGCCCCCGTGCACAGACTCACAGGCCAGGTGGCGTCTTACCTGGTCACCCTGGTCTGTGTCTACTTTGCAAGGGTGAGCGTATAACTCTGCGAGCTGGACTCCCTATCAGGTAAGACTCCGTTACAGATGAACTGACCAATGGAGTCTGCAGAGTTATACAAGTTACTCACCTCCCTGGCCGAGCAAGTCTCCAACCTGTCCCAGAATGTTACAGAATTGCAGAGACATTCATTGGCATTGAAAGGAGCAACGCTTGCAGTCCCGGAACATGTATGCCCAGAACCGTATGTCTTTATGCCTGACAGGTTCGACGGTTCCCGTTCTGCTTTTCCGATGTTCAAGACGGATTGTGAGCTACTATTTGCCCTGAAATCGAGAACCTACGCCACCGACTTTATCAAAGTACGCTCCGCTATTAACCTATGTACCGGGCGAATTAAGGCGTGGGCACACCAGAAGTTGCAGGAGAGAAGTACTGTCTTGGACTCCTGGGAGTTGTTTATGTCCGCAATGGATTCTCAGTGTTTTGCAGCAAGAAAAGCAACTTCCAAACCCATTTCAGGTCCTCGCAGAACCCGGTTGCCTAGAGAAGAGGAATTGTTTTATGGATACAAAAATCCCATCATGTTGCAGCATGAACCCACTTTCAGGGACCCGCCTTGTAACCCTGTTTACACTCGCGCTAGCAGTGAAACTCCAGTCGACATGGAGGAACCCATGGAGATTGGCTTCACCAGAACTAGATTGCCCCCAAAGGAAAAAGATCGCAGGAGAGCCCATGGTCTATGTCTATACTGTGGGAAAAGAGGGCATTTCATATCGCTCTGCCCGACTCGTCCACCTAGGCCAAGACCCCTTCTGTCTGGTGCCATATGGACTTACCCTGTCATCCCAGCAAGACAGCCTGGACACTGCCAGAACTGTCCCCGTCCTGTGACACAAAAGGGTACCCAAACCAATACCGTTAATGTTACCAGTACCTCTGTGGAAACTTCACCTCTTGCTCTAGAAAAATTTGGACCTCTTCCTGATGACACTTCTGTTCAAGCAAGCACCATCACCACTTCCTGCCATGCCAAAACAGTTCTGCCACCTGACTGCACCTATGCCTCAAATGGCACAGTTGTGTGCAAACAGGATCTAGAAGTCTTCGAAAAAGCTTTGAAAGCTGCAAATGCCTCCCCTATAGCACCCGAAACTGGTACCATAAAATCCCAGGTCGTAAAAGGATACCTTAATTATAAAGACTATCTTAGTGATACTGAGACCGAAGATGAGGAGTACCATTTCCAAGAAGAGCCTGTTCACGCCCGGAGGGCGTTCTTGACAGGGGGGTACTGTCACGGTTCACGCCGTGACATCCAGTCTGCCAGACGTGGTCGTTCCGGAAGCGCCCGATAGGGGATTTGAACTGCGGTTGTTCTACACCGTATCCTGCTATCTTCCCTCTGAGCCATTTCAGGACTTTGGATAACTCCTGTTTATTCTTGTATTGCCTGCAGCACTAGGGGTCTGGACTTCACCAAAGGCTCTGATCTGTCAGTTACTCTCCAGCTGAATCTGATCCTAATTAACAGGATATAAAAGCCTGCCTCACCCTGGGAGGGGTGTCAGTTCATTGACTCTGGTTCCCTTGTTTGGTTCCTGTTACTCCGTACCTGCGTTCCAGTGATTCTTGTCTAATTCCGGCTTCTGACCTTGGCTTTCCTCCTGGACTACTCTGACCTCTGGCTTCCCTGATTTTGGCTTCCCTTGACCACGCTTCTTCTTATCCCTGCTGTACTGAGTCTTGGAGCACTTCCTGGAAAGCCCCCGTGCACAGACTCACAGGCCAGGTGGCGTCTTACCTGGTCACCCTGGTCTGTGTCTACTTTGCAAGGGTGAGCGTATAACTCTGCGAGCTGGACTCCCTATCAGGTAAGACTCCGTTACACTAACACTTTCCCCTTCACACACACACACACACACACACGCTGCCCCTCTAACACACACGCTGCACCCCTCACACACACACTGCACGCCTCACACAGACACTGCACCCACACACTTCATCCCTCACACACACACACACTACTCCTCATATCCCTTACTACAGACACCATCCTGGGAGACTCCAGGTAAGTTGTCCAAGTTTTCTTAAGTGGTATGACTACTTACTCTGGGACTGCGCCAAGGCGTTCTTGGCACCATAACCACTACAGAGAACTTTAGTGATTATTGTGCCTGGATTGTTCCTACCAGTGCCCCTCCTGAGATTTGGTTCTGGATCAGCCCCTGACTAACAATTCACCTTGCTTGCTTCAGCTTCAATCAAAAAATATCTTTAACGAGACAGACAGGGGTATTTTTTTTTAAAACCCTTACATACTTATTAACCCTTAAAGGACCACTATAGTGCCAGGAAAACATACTCATTTTCCTGGCACTATAGTGCCCTGAGGGTGCCCCCACCCTCAGGGTCCCCCTCCCGTCGGGCTCTAGGGTGAGGAAGGGGTTAAACTTACCTCTTTCTCCAGCACTGGGTGGGGAGCTCCTACTCGGCTGAATGCGCATGCGCGGCAAAGGCTGCGCGCGCATTCAGCCAGTCTCATAGGAAAGCATCATCAATGCTTTCCTATGGACGCTGGCGTCTTCTCACTGTGATTTTCACAGTGAGAAACGTGGAAGTGCCTGTAGCAGCTGTCAATGAGACAGCCACTAGAGGCTGGATTAACCCTAATATAAACATAGCAGTTTCTCTGAAACTGCTATGTTTATAGAAAAAAGGGTTAACCCTAGCTGGACCTGGCACCCAGACCACTTCATTAAGCTAAAGTGGTCTGGGTGCCTATAGTAGTCCTTTAATAGGGAACACATGGGGTGGGCGGTAGCACTGCATGGCTGTGCGATACAAAAGCAAATACATACACAAAAACAAGTCCTGCGCTCAGACTCCTACTACTACTGGGCGGCAGCAATGACCATCGTACACAACAACCCCAATACATACAAATAAAAACCCCAAAAAATAGTTATTTGCAAATCTCTTAGGTGGGCCCCACACTAACAATTAACCTTGTTTGCTTTAGCATCAGGCAAAAAAAAACCTCTAATTGTCAACGTAGGACCCACCAGAGGTTTGCCTTGATGTGGTAGGTGGGCTTACATCTAATGGCCATTGGAGTGGAACTAAAAACCTCCATTTATTTAAATATGCACAGGGATTTGGGGTAGTAACTTTTTTCTTTGCATTTTCCCTTTCCACTGGTACATTATCTGGTGCTATTGCACGTAAGCTGAAGATTTTACCTAAAGCCCTGAACGTATAAGTGGTCCCCGTTAGAAAAGGTGGTTTTCATTTTATTTGTATTCTAGCTATGACTAAACGTTACTCTTTTTCTTAGTAGCATGTTATCAAGCTCTGGCAGTACCCTGCTTATCAAAGCTATACATGTAATATCCTCTGGCTTTATCTCATGAGTCTCTTGCTCTTACAAACCATAGCCCAGGATGATTACAAATAGTTGCCATCTCTCTTATTGCCAATTGGTTTACTATATTGTTTGTTTCTTGTTCAGAATATTATGTGACTTCTACTGTATATTTTTCTTGCCTGCCAGGCTGATATATTCTGATTTTACGTTGTTTCTTTTATCCATATATTTTAAGCATCTCGATAAAAGAAAGATTGACAACTTACCTGAGTCCTAATGAGCTCTTGCTGCTGCTTTACCTGCTGCAGAAAACTCTTGCCATCAAGCTAAGTACTGCCATGCAGAGCTGCGCTCATTGGCTGAGAGTGCTCACTCTCAGCCATTGATCACAGACCTGCATGGTAGTGCTTACAAACTGTTTGCATGTGAAATTTCATTGCATTCTATCAACTGCCAATGTAGAAGACAATCCACTTTAAATCTTAAAGGACCACTATAGGCACCCAGACCACTTCAGCTTAATGAAGTGATCTGGGTGCCAGGTCCATCTAGGATTAACCCTTTTTTTTATAAACATAGCAGTTTCAGAGAAACTGCTATGTTTATAATATGGTTAATCCAGCCTCTAGTGGCTGTCTCTTGACAGCCGCTAGAGGCGCTTCTGTGCTTCTCACTGTGAAAATCACAGTGAGAAGATGCCAGCGTCCATAGGAAAGCATTAAAAATGCTTTCCTATGAACTGGCTGAATGCGCGTGCGGCTCTTGCCGCGCATGCGCATTCAGCCGATGACGTCGCTATGGAGGAGGAGAGCTCCCTGCCCGGCGCTGGAGAAAGGTACGATTTTAACCCCTTCCTCTCCCCAGAGCCTGGCGGGAGGGGGACCCTGAGGGTGGGTCCATCCTCAGGGCACTATAGTGCCAAGAAAGCGAGTATGACATGTCATGATTCCCTTTTATTCCAGATGTTTGGTCCTTAAGGGGTTAAAGGTACTTTGAGCACACAGTGAAATACTTGAAATAACATTTACCCAAATATTTGCTCATTATGTATCTTTATATCAATTAAATGTTTTACCAATTTTCAACAGCACATATTTGGTAGTGATTAAGGTTAGGATTTGAGAATAGATTTTTATAACGCAGGAATTGTAGAAGAATGTAAATTATTTTTATATTACTTATTTATACAGTGCATAGTTAAGAAACATACACATTGAAAGGATGAACATGATATATGTAACGTCCTGTTGTCCCATTTGTTTCCAAAAATCCACTACTTCATAAAAACTTTACTTAGAGATAGCCAAGTGCCTCTCATTCCGGAATTTGCTTAAATTGGTTTGGTCACATTTACAAATTATGGAGCTCGTACAAACTGATTTACTGAGTAGATAGGCTGCAGGATGAGCTGCATTCTCAAGTGAATATGATTTAAATTGATAGAATATTTTTCTTATTTTAAATGGTGTGCCACAAGCTTACACACAAGATGACAATTCCTTCTATGCTAAATATTGGATGTTACACATTAAGGGCCAATTAGTTTTTTCTGAGATGATAACCAGATGAGACAAGCATGAAAGTTGTCTTACCCAGGAGTTAAAATGAGCAACGCATGTAAGAATGCTACTGACAGCTTTCCTTGGGATTGTTTAAATAAGGATTAATAACCTCATGAATGTACATAAAGATTGGAACTATTGTCTGCTTACAAGATTTATATGCAGATTAGGTGTGCTGTTTACTCTCGCCATAGTTTGCTCTGACTGTACATCTAGAAATAGATTTGTTATATAAAAATGTTTTTTGTGCTACAATAAATGCAACATTTTGTTAAAATAGAAACTATGTGAACATTTTATGTATGAACTTAAATTTTTGTTTAAAAGTACCAGCCCCAATATTTGTAGACACCTTTATTTATTCTGTATCTTTACTCGTGTGCAGGGATGGGCTGTCTCTGGGTAAATTTAGAACTTAAACCCCATGAAGGTCAATATGCATATATAAAGCAATGTTTCATTCAGCTAGACAGCCAGAGGGTTGCATTAGTGCACATTTATAATGTGAGACAGAAACCTACTGATACAAACCAATTCCTGGCCTGTACTAGGATTGATAGATTTTGATTTAGGGGTGGGGACATCTATATAGGGGTAACCATCTTAGGGCTTAGGCTTTTAATATACTCACCAATGTGGGTTTGTGGACACTCTGGTGTGTACAGACTCTGTTTGGTGGGTTTTCCCTCTTTTCTTTTGCAGCATGGAGTCCCTGAAGGAGATGATCAGTGGCTTCCTGAAACCGGGGTGAAGATTGGATCTGGGAGAGGCTGGGTGCGATGCTGGTGGCATCGGCAGGACTGCAGGGTTGGCGGGAGGACTGGCCATGTGGCAGGCAAGAGGCACTCCTGTGGTAGTTCTCTTACTCCACCCGCCCGCATGCTCGGAGGCCAGCAGGGGGCCTGGATGGCAGTGACAGCACAGCCCCTTCTTCCACAGGAGCTATGCCCGGAGTGCAGGGCCCCACAAGCAGCAGTGCAGGCCTTGGAGCAGCTGGATGATGGTGCTGGCATCTCGAGGTGCACACCCTGGCAGCGGTCGGCGGAAGGCGATTGCTGGGACTCCTGGTTGTTGGCAGAGCCAGCGTGGAGGGAAGCTGGCTGGCAAACACGCAAGTGCAACTGGGAGGGCAGCAGACCCCTTACCCACTGGGGTCCTGTTCCTGAGATGCCTCACCTAATTTATTTAGGAGGTAGCAGGGTAAATCTGGGCACAATCAGCGAATGTTGGAATGGAACCCCAGAATACTGGCACCAGGGCTCAGGGGGGACTGGGGATCTTACCGAGCTATGGCTTTCCACTGGTAGTTCCCTGAAAGATGGCGGTGGAGGGCGGCGCCCTGCTAGGCGCCTTCCTGGTAGGACAGGTGGAAGATCGGTTTCGATGGGGGGGGCAAGTGAGCTCCCTGGGCCGCACTTTGGACCGGTCTGGCAAGGCTTGTAATGCTTCAGGAGGGGGAGGGGGCAGAGCAGGTGCATGAGCAGTTCCAGGAGCAGCAGGTCAACTAGTGCAGCACTGGGAGGAGACGGCAGTGCTGATAGTGTCGAGAGGCACAGCCCCAGGAGATCAGTGTGCCATGGGGCACAAGCCCTGGGTTAGTTGTGAGCAGCTCCTTCCCGGAACAGTCTGGGGAATCCCACAGAGTGTGCCTGAGCAGGCGAGGGATATACCGCAGTTGGAGTCGCAGCCTTAGGGGTTGGATCAGGGGGGCTTCCAGCACTCTGGGTGATCGTAGGAGCATAAGGAGGAGGTGAGATGCTTGGGAGTAGCTGAGGCAGTCCTGGGATTGCGGGGCAAGGGTTGGGGATGAACGGTGCAATCTGTCCAGGAATTTTCGTTCTCGTTCTAGGTCGCGGAGCAGTCCAGGTATCGTGTGGTTTCTCTGGTTGGTCCAAAGAGCACTGTGGCTACCATTTCCGGTGGTACTCATGGAGCAACCGAGGGGCCTATGGCGGCAGTGGTCTTGGGCGGGGAGTCGACCCTTGCACCACACTCACAGACATTGCTTGACAAGTTAAGGCAACTCATTGATTTTTGTAGGAGGGGTGAGTCTGGGGGGGCCAATGGGTCTTTGGGGAGTGCTCACGGGGCAGGCTTAAGTTCCATGCAGGTGTGCAAATTGGGGGGCGGCGGGTGGCTGCCGGATGGAGGGCCGTTGGGAGTTAATCTCAGGAGGTGAAAGAAAAACTGTGGAATGGTGAGTTTGTGGAGATATTCTCACTCCTGCCATTTGAGGAATACATTGACGTCAAGGACGACGACAAGAAAGACGCCAAAAAAGAGGAGGAAGAGAAGAAGAAGCAGTACCATAAGATTCCAAAGGCTTTCGGGGCGTGACTGAGGGCATTTTGCTTTCTCGCTAGTGTCCTGGGGGAAAAGACGCCCAGTTTTTGTTCCTCCCTGTTCTGTTATTTAGACGGGATCTGGGAGGTGTACCAAATGTATGGCAGGCTTGCGTGGTGGAAATACGACTAGCAGTTTCAGCAGAGGCTGGCAGCTAACCCGGAGATTAGGTGGGACCAAATGGATCTCCCACTCTGGATATAGCTGAGGATGGCTCAAAAGGTGCCTCCCTTTCAGCAAGAGGCCGGCGTGAGTGGTCAGTCAGCCGCGTCAGCCAGGTTTCAGATGGGTGTATGCTGGCTCTATAATGAGGGACAGTGTAAGTGGGGTACGACCTGTTGAATCCGCCACAAGTGTTCCGGCTGTGGGGTGGCCCACGGTCTGCAGAGATGCTTTAAGAAGGAAAAAAGGTGGGAGTGTAGGGTGTCGGCGGTCGTTAATTTTAGGCCTGTTGCTGCAGGGAACTATGCCGGTGAGGCTAGAAGAGATGTTGCCATGGCTAAACTGTTACATTAATAAAAGGTACGTCGTGTTGCTGAGGTCATGTTTCTGGAATGGGTTTTTTATCCCTTTCCAGGACTGGGAAGGGTGTGGGGGGGGTTGCATAATTTGATGTTGGCTTTGGAATTCCCAAGGCTGGTAGGGGACAGTTACTGAAGGAGGTGAGGTTGGTGGATCCATTTACAGACCCACCGCTGGATGGGCTGCGGATCTTCTCATAGAGAAGTGTGCCCAAGAAGGAACTGGGTAAGTACCATATGATCCAGGGGGACAAGCTCTACGGACTTTGGACAGCGCTGTCGGAGGTGCGGGTAGCAAAACTTGCTCGGCAAGCTCAACTTTGCTTGCCGGGTGATCCCATTTAAGGGTTTTCAGCAGAGGGCTGGCACAGGCTATGGCAGGAGTACGGTCCTGGTATCATTTTGTATGGGTGGGTATTATTTTGTATGGAGGGTTTGGGACATGTTCTTCAGGGACTTTAATGGCACTGTGTTGTTTCGGGAACCAGCAAAATCGGTGATTGACCTGGAGTTGTTTACGGATGGTTCAGGGAGTGTGGGCTTTGGCGCGTTCTTCTGAGGTAGGTGGTGGGTGGCGTACTGGCTGGTGTCGTGGCAGGGTGCGCCACTTATGCGCAACTTTTTTTTTTAACCATTCCCCTTGGTGGTTGCTTTCTCACTCGGGGGCCCCTGCTCAGACACAAGAAGGTCGTGTTTCACACGGACAATATGGACGTGGTGTGCGCAGTCAACAACCTGGCGGCATCCTCAGGGCCGGTGGTGTGCCTTCTGCGGCAGTTCGTTTTGCTGTATATGTCGTTCTAGATTGTTTTTGGCACACGGCACATCCCAGGGTATCTGAACGATGTGACTGACGCGTTTTCTCGTTCGCAGTGGTCCTGGTTTTGGTTGAGGCACCAAGGGCACAGGAAGTCAGTGAATCGTGCCCGGAGGAGATGTGGTTGCTCGGGATCGCTTGCTTGGGGGATTTGTGAGGTCATCCTTGTACCCGGGAACATGGTCTGCATATTGTAAGATTTGGGGGTTGTGGGAGAGGTCATTGGGCGAGTATAGGGGGTCCGCTTCCGAGGGTTCCCATTTGGACGCACTGTTGTGGTTTACATTCGAATTGTTGATGAAGGGCTCGTTGTCAGCGGTTGTGGACAGGCACATGGCAGCACTGGCATTCTGGTTTAAGTTCCATGGGTGGGGGGACTTGACAAAACACTTCCTTATAAGGCAGGCGCTGAAAGACTTCCGCAGGGGTCGGAGGGTTACTGATGTTGGGTGATCTGGTTAGGGTTTTGCCGGAGGTTTGCTTTAGTGACTTGGTGGGGGTTGCATGTTAGTAGGGCTGAAGCTGACTTTGCATTTTTATTTCCCTAGGTCATGTGGCTTGGAACATTTGGCCCTCTTACATCTTCTGGGCAAAGAGGTGAGCTGCAGTTCGATTTAAGGGTCAGTAGCTGGTGCCCAAACCATTTTAACACCAGTTTAGTACCGGGGGTTCGGGTGGAAGTCGGTGTGCAGGGAACTGGTTTGCTTGGTGCAGGGGGGTAGATGGCCCGATTTTATTGCCTTCCATAGAGGGGGTAATGATTTGGGGCTGGTTCCGAAGAGGCACCTGGTTAGATGGATGAAGCAAAACATCAACAGGATTAGGGATTTGGTCTCAGGGGTCATGTTCATCTGGTCAGAGATTTTCCTGCGCCTTCGATGGCAGCATTCGGGGGATGCTGCAGCGACTGATCGCTGCCGAAGGAAGGCGAACAGTTTAATGGCTAGCTTTATTCGTAAATTAGGGGGGGTTAGGCACAGGGAGCTGGAGAATAGATTGGCTGGGTATTTAATCAGGATGGAGTGCACCTCTCTGAGGTGGGTTGGGATTTGTTAAATCTGGGGTTTCAGGCAGGTCTTGGCAAGGCGCTGTTTTTGTGGGGTGGCAGAGCTCAGATGGCTTAAGGGGTCAAGGTCTGAGCATGTGGATGGGCCTGTAAGGTTTTGAGTCTGTATGTGGCTCAGGACCTCGGAGATGTGGGGGTATCCGGGTATACCCTCATGACTGAGCTGTTAAGAAAATCTTGGCACTTTATTGGTTAAGTGTTATATATTGTTATATATTATTATATGTTATTTATGTTAGTCATTGCCCTATTTATTATTGGGTCTGTGAAAATATAAGATGGAAATAGGTGGGGGGCAATGACTTTTATTATTGTATTATGTTCAATAAAGCTGTGGACAAATTTTTCCATACATAGTGGTGTTGTGTTTTATTAAAGGGAGTGGGTGGGGTTTGACAAGTACAAATTCACCTGCCCATATGGCGACACTGCACCTGTCATGTGTTCTGTCTCTGTTACTTCCAAGAAGGCTTCTTGCTTCTCTCTCCTGTGAGCACTGTAGCCCCATCCCCTGGTTCGTGGGCACCACTTCCACTTCTAGTGGAAACAGCGAAGCCCCTAACCCCTGACGTACGTTTCGCTAGATCAGCTCATCAGAGTGGAATCTAGCCGGTTTATAAAGGGGAGGCTTAGACCTGATTGGTGCTTGCAAATTTGAATGCACCAATTGTCTTAACGATATGTCGGGAAGTGTCTATGGAAGAAATTCCTGTCCAATATGGATGGGAAGGGGAGAACGTAAGTTTGAGAGTTCACCTTGTGTGGGAAAACTGGGTATTTGTTCTAATTTTGCATAGTTTATGTCATGTGTTTGGTTGAATTTTACTGTGATTTAAACTAGTTGCCTGTTTGAGTTTATTCATTATGTCTTAACGTACTGCAGTACTAATGTGTTGTGTATGATATTCTGCCTTGGCAGTTTACTTTCACTATGTTTCCTTGCAGTGTAATCTGGATTTCTTTTGGTTCTGGCAGCTTCTCATTTAATTGTGCCTCCTACAGATCGACTTAGTTGGATTTTATGCTCTCCTGCTCGACCTCATCAAAGAAAGAGGAAGTGGAAAGGTCTGCCTGAGAGTTTTGTTCTACTGTTCTTTGTTCTGATTGGTTGTTTCTGAAAGGTTTTGTTAACTATTTATTTGCTGCTGGAGATTTCACTAAGAAGGTAAAGCAAATATTTGCCTCCTGCCTTTTGATAAATTTTGATTATTCCTTCCCCAAGGCTAGAATAATACCTAATTATATGTCAATTCCCCTTTTCTAAAATGTGATATTACTAATGACTTAAAAGTAAAAACAAAAAATGAGACACAAAAATCTAATCTAATCTAATCTATTGCTATTCCTTATATTATCACATGTGGCAGCCTATTATACCAACATAGGCTAGCTGATATTTTGGGATGTATTTTGCAGCAATAGTAGCATTTCATGCTACATCAAACTGGTTGAATTTAATCAAACACCTGTTAGTTTGTTCACCTTTTGTACACGAGCACCCAGCTTTTATTTTATTATTATTATTATATTTAATAAATTGTATTTACTTTCTCTTTTATTACTTTTTCTCTTCCTAAGTTCCTAGTCGGGTAGCTACTTCATGGTTCTATCCTGTAGCAAGCTGGTACTCTTATCAGAGTATACTTAATCTATCCCAGTCCCTACCGGTACACTTTTTCTTGTTTATGATTTGGAGACATTTACGTTCAGAGTTCTGGAATTCGACTCATAAACCCGATTTGCAGTTCATACTGAAACAAATCTCCAAGTCTAATAGGATTACAATATTTTGAATGCTTGTGTTCATCCAACATGTACGTGCTACAGAGCATTTTGTCTTTATCTTATTACTCAGCATTTTAGAATCTTTTCACCCCATATGGTTTTTTTTAAATGGCATTATTGTGATGCTCTGCAAGCTTCTAGTCTTCTAAGAGATGTTGTTATATACATCACTAAAATATATATTTCCTGTTATAATGTGTTGTAGCAAAGCTTTACAATAAATAATGCAACATCATGTATCAAACACAGCCAATAAATTATATCTATAAATATTAGCTTTGTAATTTAATTTCTGACAAGCTCATTGCTCTGTGTATATATATATTTATATATATAGTATTTATATTTGAAGTTCACAAGTCCTGTCATGATCCGTTGAGGATAAGTATAATGAATATGTCATCTATGACCACACTGATGCAAGTAGAATAAAAATGCATATTTCATAATTTGTTCTTAATTTGGTTATGGCAACCAGATATGTAATGTTTGCTATATATAATTGGGATGTTTTGTGACTGACAGAGTATTTTAATTTACGCAGAGAAGACAATGATAGAGAGTGAGCTAATTTTGAAGAACTCTTGATACAAATATAAATGAAAGGTGTACTCCTCCAGTATATTTAATCAAAAATCCATCAAAATTATATCACTCATAATATTATCCACGGGGATCATTCATGGTGAACCACAGACTTTGTTAAGGCGGAATGAATAATTATGAGCCTCTTGTCATAAAAATATATATTTATACAGCCTTTGCGCTTTCATTGAAAAATAATTAGGCAGCAAATGTTTTTTAGCAGAGTTTCACAAGGACAAATTTCATGATCACCATAAATGACCATATGTCATTTGCACATGGGGATGTGATGTAAGCATCAATTAATGATTGATTTTCCTGTGTTTAAGTGAGGCAATCCTAAAATCTTAATTTTTTTAGCTCACCATGTTGAAGAACAGATGTTGTGAATCTCAGGTACGTTAATGGTAAAAATTGACATTCGTAAAAAATGTTGACTGCAGATACAGGCTAGCAAAAAGTGGATTGGATGGAAAGTGTCAATAAATGTTTTTATATATGCAGTAATACTCTTAATGTTCTTTTTTTTCCCTCCAAAAGGGAACACTCCAAGCACAATAACCAATATACCTTAGTGGATATGGTGCCAGGAGTGCCCTTAGAACCCCCTAAAAAATTTTTCAACGTTCAGCTGTTACTCCCCACCTTCACTACAAACATTGGAGAGCTGGAAGTTCCTGAGCAGGAACTTCTTTTAGCTCTCCTGAGCTAAGCCCAGGGTCAGTGCGTCCATAAGGCGGCACAGGCGGTAGCCTTAGGGTGCCAGAGCAGGGGGGCGCAAAAATCTGAATCCCTTGCCTCCGATTTGTTCAACTCACCTCGCTCTCCCTGCAGCCAGCACAGTGCAGGAACCTGGCAGTGAATTCATCCAGCTCCTTCTAATGATGTCAGAAGGGGGCGGAACTTCAACTGCTCCCAGACTCCCCAGTGGTCCTTCTCTATCTGCAGCTCCAGCCTACAGTGCAGCCTGTCCCACCTGACCACCATAGATAAGGTTCTCCACTCCCTGGCCCAAGGTAAGCCTCTAAAAGGGAGAAAGACCTTTTAGTATGTTTTTTTTTTTTTAATCAAAACGTTTTATTTGTTTTTTTGCAGTCCCTCTCTACAGCCCTTGCCCCACTCTACTGCCTCTGTACCCCCTCTACAGCCCCTGTCCCACCATACTGCTACAGCCCCCATCTACTGCCCCTGTGCCCCTCTCTACAATCCCTCTATTTCCCTCTATAGCCCCTGCCCCCCACAATACTGCCCCTGCCCTCCTCTACTGCCTCTGTACTCCCTTTACAGCTCTGTTAATTCCTTCTACAGCCCCCATCCCCACCATACAGCCTCTTCCCCCCCCCACAGCCTCTGTCTCCCCTCTACTGCCCCTATGACCCTACCATACTGTCCCTGTGTTCCCCTCTACAGCCACTGGCCCCCTAGAGCCCATTCACCCCACCATACTGTTTCTGTGACACCACTATATTGCTTCAGTGTCCTCTTTTACAGCCCCTGTGTCCCTCTCAACCCCCTTAGGACCGCAAGGCGTTCTATGCCGTCCTTATTTAGATGGCTCTAAAAGCCGCAGGGTGGCATTGAATGCCCTGCGATCTTATGTACTTACCCCAGGGAGTCCCCCTCAGTCCTCTTCGCCCCCCCGGGCCATGTGATCGCGAGGTCCTTGCGAGGACCTCGCGATCACATTGGACGGCATATATAATAAAAAATAAATAAATATGTAAATACGTTAAAAAATAAAATTAAAAAATAATACAAAATAAATAAATAAAAAATATATATACATGTGTAATTTCGTTCTAACTGTATTTTAAAATTAATATATATATTGATATCAAAATACATATAGAACGAAATAATATATATATCTATATACTTAAGTATATACGTATATATCACTATATATATCCCTATATATAAACAAAAATAATTTCAAAAAATTATATACATATATATATATATACAAATATATATATATATATATATATATATATATTTACATGTGTATATATAAAATAATTCTACGTATATATTTATGTAATAATTTTACATAATTAGGTCATTTTATTAATTGCAATTTGCAGGACCTGCCTGACAACCCAGGCCGAATGTTCAGGGAATTTAATTTGCTAGCACTATATTTAACCCTGTAACTTTCCAAGACACCATAAGACCTGTACATGGGTGTACTGTTTTACACGGAAGACTTCACTGAACACAAATATTAGTTTTTCGAAACAGTAAAATGTATTACAACAACATCGTCAGTGACAGTGACATTTTTTGCATTTTTCACACACAAATGGCACTTACATGGACGATATAATTGTTGTGATACGTTTTACTGTTTTGAAACACTCATATTTGTGTTCAGCGAAGTCTCCCGAGTATAACAGTACCCCTCATGTACAGGTTTTAAGGTGTTTTCAAAAGTTACAGAGTCAAATATAAGGCTTGCATTTCAGTTTTTTTCACATTAAAATTCGCCAGGTTGGTTATGTTGCCTTTGAGACCGTACGGTAGCCCAGGAATGAAAATTACCCCCATGATGGCATACCATTTGCAATAGTAGACACCCCAGGGTATTGCAAATGGGGTATGTTCAGTCTTTTTCAGTAGCCACTTAGTCATAAACACTGGCCAAAATTGGCGTTCAAATTAGTTTTTTGCATTTTCAAATATTAACACTAACTTTGGCCAGTGTTTGTGACCAAGTGGCTACTAAAAAAGACTGGACTTACCCCATTTGCAATACCTTGGGTTGTCTACTTTTGCAAATGGTATACCATCATGGGGGTAATTCTTATTCCTGGGCTACCATATGGTCTCAAAGGTAACGTAACCCATCTGGCGAATGTTTTACACATGAAATATTGCTGAATACAAATATGTGTATTTTAGTGCAGTAAAAGCAAACAGTGTTTTGACACAGTTAAAATGTCACGTAGAACTAAGAAAATTAAAAAAAAATCTTATTTTCTCCCATTCGTTATATTTTATTCATATTAAATTATGTGCCATACCTAAATATTTGATGTTAAATGAAAGCCCTGTTTTCCCTGAATAAAATGATATATAATAAGTGTGGGTGCATATATGAAAGAGGTGAATTACGGTTGGCCAGACATTTAGCGCAAATGCCAGGTTTTGTTTACGTTTTGTTTTGATCACAACTTGTACATCAGCCTGTGTCCCCCTCTACAGCCCCTGTGCCCCACCATACTGCCCATGTGTCCCCTCTACTGTCCATGTGTCCACCTCTACTGCTCCTGTTTCCCACCATACTGCCCCTGTTTCCAACCATATTGCCCCTGTGCCCCCCTCTACAACTCCTAACTCCCCTACTTCACATCCCTTCCGCTACAGCCCCTATTCCCCCATGTGCAGCCCCTATCCCCCTTTTACACCTCATAACTCCACTAAAGCCCATATTCCCTTACTACAGTCCTTACCCCCCACTACAGCCCCTGTCCCCCAATTGCTGCCCATATCCCCCACACTACAGTCCCTGTCCCCACACTACAGTCCCCGTCCCCACTTGCAGCCATCAACCTACTTCAGTGCCTAATCCCCCTACTACAGCACCTATCCCCCACTACATTTCCTAAGCCCTCAATTACAGCCCTTAACTCTCAACTACAGCCCCAGTCCTCCTACTACAGCCCCTAACTCCTCAATTACAGCCCCTATCATCCTTCTACAACTCACTGCCAGCCTCCTTCCCAAGATTAGGTTCTGGATCTGCCCCTGCTCTGCATACTTGTGTCTGTATATCTCTGTATGACTATATGATTGTGTATGATGCGTATATATGCCTGTGTCTGTATGTCTCTATATGCCCCTGTATGACTGTTTCCGTATGTTTCTATATGCCTTGTTCTGTATGTCCCTGTATGACTGTGTCCATATGTCTCTGTATGACCGTATGCATATGTCTCTGTATGCCTTGTTCTGTATATCTTTGTGTGACTATGTCTGTGTACATATGTACATATGTCCCTGCAAATCTGTGTATGCATGTCTCTGCATCCCTGTATGTACCTGTATGCCTTGTTCTGTATATCTGTGTTTGTATATCTCTGTATGACTGTCTTTTTTTCTCTATATGGCAGTATCTGCATGTCTGTGTGTGTTTCTGTATGTCTGTGACACACAAAGGGGCTGGGAGGAAAAGAGATACGCTAGGGGGGTTGTAAGAGACATACAAATCACTAAAGGGGAATACAATACACTAAATGGGGTAAGAATTTTAAAAGGGTGGATATGAGACACCGCTGAAGATTTTATTTGGGGGGGGCAAAATTAATCTTTGCCTATGTAACCAAAAATCCTTGCACCGGCCCTGGCTAAGCCTGCAATACAGGGCTTAGCTCATTGGTCCAGAGTGATCAGCTGAATGCTTAAGAACTTCTTGCTCTCCAGCATTACTTATTATAGGTGGGTAGGAGAGCTTGGTGGACCCCAGCTAAGAAAAACAGTTGAAGACATACTCTCTGGGTTATATTAAATCTTTTGACATCAGGGCACAATATTAACTACAGCGAGCTGTGGTGGTTATGGTTCCTGGAGTATTCTTTAACCAGCTGTACCTGGAACTTTGCTTCATGATTGCCCTCTTTTGGCTTTTTAAGAAAAAATAATTTATCAATCTTTTCTCTACTAAATCTTATATTTTAAATGTCCCCTTTTCTCTTCATTTTAACAGCTGTTGCATACTGCCATCATAAGACGCACTCTCTAGGTCAAATTAAATCTTTTGATACTGTATATGTTTGTCAGTGCTGCAGCATTTGTTCCTACTATTCAGGCTGTATATACAGATCTGCTCAAAAGTTTACATACCCTGGCAGAAATTGTGACATTTTGGCATTGATTTTGAAACTATGACTCATCATGTAAAAACAAGGATTCTATTGAAGGATAGTGATCATATGAAGCCACTTATTATCACATAGTTGTTTGGCTTATTTTTAAATCATTATGATAACAAAAATCATCCAAATGGCCCTGATCAACAATTTACATACCCTTGAATGTCTGACCTTGTTACAGACACGCAATGTGACATATGAGTTAAAATGGCAATTAAAGGTTAATTTCCCACACCTGTGGCTTTTTAAATTGCAATTAGAGTCTGTGTATAAATAGTCAATGCGTTTGTTAGCTCTCACATGGATGCACAGAGCAGGCTAGATACTGAGCCATGGGGAGCAGAAAAAAAACTGTAAAAGACCAGCGTAACAAGGTAATGGAACTTTATAAAGATGGAAAAGGATATAAAAAGATATCCAAATCATTGAAAATGCCAGTCAGTACTGTTCCATCACTTATTAAGAAGTGTAAAATTCTGGGATCTCTTGATACCAAGCCAAGGTCAAGTAGACCAAGAAAGATTTCAGCCACAACTGCCAGAAGAATCGCCTTAGGAGAAATACAGGCTGCTCTGAAAAACGCTGGTCTGGTTGTTTCAAGGAGCACAATACGACGATAATTGAACAAAAAGGAGATACATGTTCTAGTTGCCAGAAAGAAGCCTTTACTGTGCCAATGCCACAAAAATATATACCCAAGAACACCTGGACACACCTCACAGTTTCTGGCACACTGGCCTTAGTGTTTACCGACCCGTGGGACGCTAGATTACAGTGACCTGGCAGGAGGGAAGCACACAGCGCTCCCTCCTACCTATCAATCAGTGTACTATGGCTGAGTGGACGACAGTACATGAGCTTCTGATTCCTCTACCTAGCCAGACTGACAGAATTGCTCACTTCCCGTCAGTCCGACTGAGTACAGGAAACTGAAGCTCCTGTACTGCCGTCCGCTCCACTCTGCTCGGCCATTTGGTAATCACACAGTAACTCGTGTAGATGTGATTTATAGGCCCCCAGGACAAATAAAAGAGTTAAATAATCTACTAGTTGAGGAAATAGCTAAAATGAAGGGGGAAGTTATCATCATGGGTGACTTTAATCTTCCTGATGTGAACTGGAAAACCAAAATAGCTGCTTGTGCCAGGAGCACAGATATTCTAAACTCCCTCCTGAGATTGTCTCTAAAACAAGTCATTGAGGAGCCAACTCGTATAGAGGCCAGACTAGATTTAGTGTTAACAAATGGAGATTTGGTATCAGATCTGATTACTGTAGGTGAAAGTGTAGAATCCAGTGATCATCAGTCAGTGTGGTTTAATTTAAGAACAGTGACTGAGTCACACCACATACAAACAAAAGTTTTAGACTTTAGAAAAACAGACTTTTCTAAAATTAGAATATGTGTAAAGGAGTCATTATCAAACTGGAGCAGTTTAAATTGAGTCCAATAGAAACTTCTTGTGAAGGCAACAGAAAATTGCATTAGGCTTGTCAGTAAAAGCAAAACATTTAAGAAACCACTGTGGTACTTTGCAGATGTGGCCAAAATGGTAAAAAACTAAAAGTTAGCATCATTATAAAAAATGAACCAAAGTGAGGAAGATAGACAGATCTATAAGATTAGGCAGAAAGAGGCTAAGCAAGTTATAAGAGCGTCCAAATCAGACACAGAAGAGAAAATAGCACAGTTAGTAAAAACAAAAAGAGGACAAAACATTTTTTAGATGCATAAATGAGAAAAGGAAAGTAAAACAAGGATTAGTTAGTGTAGTGGATTGCATTAAGGCTGTCCTCAAGAATTCATATTAAAAATGTATTCGTGTAATTGTTTCCCTGTATAGCTGTAAGTGTATGTAGCTTTCGTATGATTGTTCGGTAGTTTTCATGCGAATGAAACTACCGAACCATCAGACCACCCCAGTGAGAAGTGTGCACCTCGTTAAGCGTTCACACTCTGTAAACCGCAGCTTAATTTATGTATTGTATGTGCCTGTGTGGTCGCCGTTCGGCATACGAACCACGTGCAGCGGCCATCTTACGCAAGAAAATCTCAGCGTTGTTTGGTCGTCGAGTGTCTGGAACTCAAATCGGACACTCAAACACCTGAACACCACTGAGACCTCCAGAGCTCCATAACTCCCGAACGGAGGGACCAGTCAGCCCCTCGTTCGGTAAAATAAATGTACCGAAAAAGGGAATACATGTGAATGTAAGATTAGCTGTGGATGGCAAGGATTACTGTATGTTTTAACTACCAAACGGAGCCAAAACACATGGAGCCTTTTTCGCATACCACCTTGTGTGCGGTCGGTCAAATTGCACCTTCCACCTAACTCCTGAACCCCTGGTCCGATCTGGGTGAATTTTGAATATGTTAGTCACCTAGATCAGGGCTACCAGGGGGTACCCAAAGTATTATTCTAACAGCTTGTTTTGGGGTACATCCAAAATTCGGGGAAAACTACAGTATGTTTAATGGGATTATGTGTCACACTGAGGGGAGGAGATGTGTGGGCGGTAACCGTTACATTATTGGCTACTGTACAAATTATTGTGACTCCCTCCCTTGCATGGGAGAATGCTTTAAAAGAAGGTTGAGTGATTAAAAGTTTAATTCTGCTCCTGATACTGTGTGTCGTCCAGTCATTGGGATCTATATGGGGATATTCGTGGATTACCTTACTTGCTGTGATTATTCTTCTATGGTATTGTATTACTTGTTCCTGAGCCTCACTGGGATCTTTAGTGGAGTTAACCTGTGAAAGACCAGCTCTCCGCTACATTGGTGGCAGCTGTGTGATTCGAACCCACGCCCCCGAAGAGAATGGAGTGCTGTCTCTTTTTGGGGGAATCTGCTAAAAGGGATTGCTATGCTTGTCATACTCCCTTGCTAAATCACTACTAAGCTCTTGTAAGAGCTTGTTCCTGTCCTGCTCTCTGAAGGAGTCCACGGTGGTTATGGTGTCGGCTGGAGTGCTTGGAGCCCTCAGGAAGCGCTAGGAGCATCCTTCTACGGAGGTACCCAGTCGGGTGCCAGGTGATCCATTACAGTTAGATTAAAAACAAAAGAAGGAAGGTATCTAGAAGAGGATAAAGGTCTAGCTGACTGCCTCAATTAATATTTTTGTTCAGTATTTACAGATGAAAATAAAGGAAAGCGACACATGAGTCATTTGTTACATGTGAGTTTACAGAGGAAGAGGTTCTATTTCAATTGTCAAAAGTAAAGACAAATAAGTCAATGGGACCTGATGGAATACACCCAAAGTTATTAAAAGAGCTTAGTGGTGTTCTAGCAAAACCATTAACAGATTTATTTAACCAATCATTGTTAACAGTAGTCTCAGAAGATTGGAAGTTAGCAGAGACAATAGAGTAATAAAGTACAGGAAATGATAGCAGGATGCTTGGTTGTATAGGGAGAGGTATTAGCAGTAGAAAGAGGGAAGTGCTCATGCCATTGTACAGAACACTGGTGAGACCTCACTTGGAGTATTGTACGCTGTACTGGAGAGCAAATCTTCAGAGGGATATTGATACTACAGAGAGAGTTCAGAGAAGGACTACTAAACTGGTTCATGGATTGCAGGATAAAACTTACAAGGAAAGGTTAAAGGATCTTAACATGTATAACTTACAGGAAAGATGAGACAGGGGGATATTATAGAAACATTTAAATACATAAAGGGAATCAACACAGTAAAGGATGAGACTATATTTAAAAGAAGAAAAACTACCACAACAAGAGGACATAGTAACTGTTCTCCATCCTACCCCCACATCAGAGTGGAGATGACCAGTGAGAGAGACATTCAATCTCCTCACCCACTGGCCCTTGTGCCCCCTCCCACCCCCCCAGATTTGCTACTAAAGTAAACACAACTTACTGTTTAGTTAAAAGGCTCAGCTATGTTTATTAATTATTAATTATCAACTCACCTTTTATTATACAGAACAAGCATATATAATGTTTTTTTTTCTTTTTTCTAAAATCGTCCTCTCTGTGCCCGCATGCAAATGGTGTGAAAATGTAAGTGTTTCTAACAGCCAGGCCATGGCTCACTCAGTCGTCCCTGCTCATTACAACACTGTAAACCTCCCTTCTTCCATCTGTTCAGCTCTCTAATTACAGATCCAAAAATGAATCATAATTCACTATTGTATCATAATATACAGAGAGCTTGCGGACAGAAACACATACATGTGTTTTGTATTCCTTGCAGCAAGCATCTGGTTTGTTTTCTCTCAGCTTGTAATGGCATTAAGAAATGAGGGCACAGTCATACCATTGTGATGATATGCTGGCAGAGTTGTGAGAGACATCAGGAGTGGCTGGGATGAGTGCCCTAAGGCAATAAGACAGAGGGACAAGTGAAATGTGTTCGGTATGACCTAGCACCTGTAAAAGCCATCAAACTTATAGTCTTTAATGTTGACACCGGGCAATGTACTAAAACTAGCATTTTATTGAAAATAAATGTACTCTTTCCATTTAGTTAATTTGTGCTTTTTATTATTTGCTTTGTTTTCTGACTAACGATGGCTACATAATTATTTTGAGAAGAAATGAGTATGTGTGCTTTAATCCATCAAATCAATGTTACAGAAAAGATAATAATAATCTTACAAATAAATTGTTTATATTAGGATGACAAAACACAGTAAAGATAATTAAACAAAAGATTAGGCTTTTTCCATTTTTCTTATTTAATATATTAATTTGGTTTTAACAATTATAACAATGATGAATCCAACAGATAAATAGAAAGAATTAAAAATATCGTTGTGATGTTGCAAATTGTGGTTAGTAGAATATAGGCTTGCAAAGTTTAGACCTGATAAAATAATAAATTGGAAAAAATCTCTTACTCAGCTGAACTGAACATATCTTTTGTAACTGTGCCTGTTTGGTATAAATTTGGTAAGACACTCTTCAATACAGCTTTCTGTTTAATATATAGAACCATTGGAGTTTATTTAACTTAGAAACTGATTTTCAGAAGAATGCACATCATAAAAGAATGCTTATTTACTACACTTTCAGGACTGACATCACCAGCAATTAAAATCTTTAACAAAATAGTGTTTTGTATAATAGTTTTTCTAATAGCATGATGAACAAGTTATTTATGAATTCTTTATCCATTCATTCAGTCATTTAATGACTTGTAGGGCCCCCATAAACTGAACTCCCAAACCCTTCTTCTAATAAGAGGCTGTAGCCATTGAAAATAGTTATGATTAATTTCAGTTAATGAAATTGTTGTTTTTAGCTGTTCCCCTGCTATGACCAAGGCATCACATAGTGTTCTTTAACCCCCCCTCCCCTGTCCCATAGTGTTCTTTAACCCCCTCCCCTGTCCCATAGTGTTCTTTAATCTCCCCCCTTGTCCAATAGTGTTCTTTAACCACCCTCCCCTTGTCCATTAGTGTTCTCCCCCTCCCCTTGTCCAATAGTGTTCTTTAACCCCCCTCCCCTTGTCCAATAGTATTTTTAACCCCCCTCCCTTGTCCAGTAGTGTTCTTTAACCCCTCCCTTGTTCCAATAGTGTTCTCCTCCCCTCATCCCATACTGTTCTTCCCCCTCCCTCATCCCATATACAGTGTTTCCCCACCCCCTCATCCCATATAGTGTCCTCTCCCCTTGTTCCATAGTGATCTTCCTCCCATAGTGTCCCCCGTCCTATAGTATCACTGAGTGCGCACTTCTTTTCATTCCGGACGGAAACTGAAATTTAAGTTCCTGTACTGCGGTGTGCATTGTTTTGCTGGCCCACGCTACAATACAGGTAAGTAAAGTTTCACATTCGCTCCATAAGACGCACACAAGATACATTTCTACTCACTTTTGAGGAGGGAAAAAGTGTGTCTTATGGAACGAAAAATATGGTATACTGGTGGGAAATGGTGGACATATCTGTATATGTTTTTCCTTTGTGTACGCAAAAAAAAAAAGAATTAAAAAAAAAAAGAAAGAAAATGGTTATGATTAATTTCAGTTGATGGAATTGTTGTTTTTTTTTTTAGCTGTTCCCCTGCTATGACCAAGGCATCACCATGAAGGAAAGGCACATCTCTATTTCACTTAATCCTCTTTCTGTCCTCAATAACCTTCCCTTTACCCAATCCAAACCTTATATTTCACACACTCATATCAGCTCACATAATA
>OW240912.1:115389459-115662698 GCA_933207985.1 Pelobates cultripes
ACCATGATGTTAATATATATATATATTGGAAGGCATGGCCTGAAGTTGTGGGAGGGGCTATAGACCTATAAAAGGGACTCCCCCTCTCCCTACTTACCTTTGTTGGTCAGACGAATAGACTGTTCAAGGTCAGCATTTGCATGAGATCCACTTCCAGGTCATACAAGACGCCATTTTGGTTTCACCTTTGCTCCATGAGGTCTCTTACTCCAAGCTGTGTCCATGAATCCTGCAGCAGGGATTTCCGTTAATCCAGAGGCTTTCTCTCCGGTCAGCATCGCATTTGGTGTCTCAGGGACTCTCAAACCGTAAGTTGACCCACCTGTCGCGCCAGGATTAGTTCCCACGGCGTTCAACACAGCACGGGTCCTCACTTTACGGTTTCCTTTCGTTTTGCACGGTTATTTCGTTACCTTATACTCACCTAGCTGTTTATGTAAAATCTGTTGGTTAAAATCTGTTTTGGTTAAAAATCTGTTGGGTTAAAACTACAAACGACATACAATTTTTTCGCCTACACACTGACCCCTATCGGTCCTCATTCAATGTAGTACAGGCTTCTCAGATATTCTTGCATTTCATGTACAAACCACTGCATTTGGGCCTACACACTGACCCCTATCGGTCATCGGTGTACTACAGGTTTCTTAGACGTTTTTGCATTTCATGTACAAACCACTGCATTTTCACCAAGACACTGACCCCTACCGGTCATTCTGTGTACTACAGGCATCTCAGACATTATTACATTTCATGTACGAACCACTGCATTTGTGCCTACACACTGACCCCTATCGGTCATCGGTGTACTACAGGTTTCTTAGACGTTTTTGCATTTCATGTACAAACCACTGCATTTTCACTGCATTTTCACCAAGACACTGACCCCTACCGGTCATTCTGTGTACTACAGGCATCTCAGACATTATTGCATTTCATGTACGAACCACTGCATTTGTGCCTACACACTGACCCCTATCGGTCATCGGTGTACTACAGGTTCTTAGAAGTTTTTGCATTTCATGTACAAACCACTGCATTTTCACCAAGACACTGACCCCTACCAGTCATTTGGTGTAACTACAGGCATCTCAGACACTATTGCATTTCATGTACAAACCAACGAACCACTGCATTTGCGCCTACACACTGACCCCTACCGGTCATTCGGTGTACTACAGGCTTCTTAGACATTATTGCATTTCATGTACAAACCAACGAACCACTGCATTTTCATCTAGACACTGACCCCTACCGGTCATTCGGTGTACTACAGGCATCTCAGACATTATTGCATTTCATCTACAAACCAACGAACCACTGCATTTGCGCCTACACACTGACCCCTATCGGTCATTCGGTGTACTACAGGCTTCTAGATATTATTGCATTTCATGTACAAACCAACGAACCACTGCATTTTCACCTAGACACTGACCCCTATCGGTCATTCGGTGTACTACAGGCTTCTTAGACGTTTTTGCATTTCATGTTCAAACCAATGAACCACTGCATTTTAACCTACACACTGACCCCTACCAGTCATTCAGTGTACTACAGGCTTCTCAGATATTATTGCATTTCATGTACAAACCACTGCATTTTCACTGCATTTTCACTGCATTTTCACCAAGACACTGACCCCTACCAGTCATTTGGTGTAACTACAGGCATCTCAGACATTATTGCATTTCATGTACAAACCAATGAACCACTGCATTTGCGCCTACACACTGACCCCTACCAGTCATTCGGTGTACTACAGGCTTCTCAGACATTATTGCATTTCATGTACAAACCAACGAACCACGGCATTTTCGCCTACATGCTGACCCTTACCGGTCATTCAGTGTACTATAGGCTTCTCAGACTTTATTTCACTTCATAAGCAAACAAACTAACTACAGCATTTTCACTTTTATACTGACTCCTATCTGTCAAACGGTATACTACAGGCTTTTCAGACATATGGTTATTCCCCTCATAACATTCCCACTATAATTATAATTACACAATAACACTTCCTTATAAATCATGCTTACTATGATATCATTCCTGCATACCTGCCTTCATAGGCATTTAGTTACATTTACTGACAATACGCATACATTTACCCAAGAATACACATACTATTTAAAGCACTATGCAGTTTTCCAGAGTCTAATACGGAATATTTGCACGCTTAAAATATAAGTCCTTCCAATTATGTATTTTCACTTATTAGGTTATTCAGCTGCCAGTCATGGTTCACTACACTCATGTTTCGGGGTACAGTTGTGTTCCATATCACACATGATATAACACTCCCGACAAGTTAATTTCCTTCAAACAGGGGCATTACAAGCATACTATAAACATTGGGACAGAGCACTTTGCTCTATTAAACTTGCATAACACACATATGGATATACGCTTTTAAATGTCTATATTCGATTTTCATACATTGTTTTACCCGTCTGGGATACAGGTATTAATAACCTTTACGACCAGTAAGGGTATCTAATCATACTACCAGGTACATACACCTGCTCATGTGGTATATACATACATTTTCTGTTTCCCCTGGGTATATCCTTAGCGTACTGGCAATTAGGGACTATAGGTTTCCAATAGATATTTTCCTTTCTTGGCATCTATGCCTGTCGTATAGTGGTCCCGCGAGGCCAACACCCCGCCTCAACGCTCGGAGGCAAACACCCATCGGGCCACTCGTGAGCTAGCCGCCTCGCATGGTATATAGAGAGGGCCTCACCTGTCACTCCCTTCCCCTTTTTTATGGTTACAGTCACCGAGAGGCCAACATCCTGCCACTACGTTTGGTGGCCACAAAAATCCCCTCGCGCCATTGCATAGATAGAGCCTCTCAAGCCACTTGGCAACTAGCAGGGCCTCACCTGTCACCAAACAAAGGATTAATTGTTTCGCCTTGCGGCTTTAGCTAGCAAGCCAGTACTAGCACACTGTGGGTTCATATAATAATGGCTATCTTCATATTTTTTAGTATGTATCAAGCAGGTGGTAAGGATTTCTCTCTACCTAACACTCCAGCTAGAGTCAACACACTTTCACTTGGAGATGTTGCTAGTCCCACAGGACAATTTTGTCCCAACACAGCGGACGATCACGTTTCAGGCTCCAGGCTCTAGCACCTCTGGTAGGACGTAGCGAACTACCCGAGATAAATTGGGTCGTCTCATTCTCTTTGGCAAATCCCAGATTTGCAACAATTTCCATGTTGGCACATGTAGTTTCAGTGCATGCAGACTGTTGCAGATATGTTCCCAATATGTCAGGGCACATGCAAAACCATGTGTCCCAATAAATGTACCCTGAACCTTACTTCTCGTCTGTAAACATTATGCATTTCCAGTACTTTCTAACTTATCACCCTTCCAGACATTTAGTTTATTTCCTAATCTCCGATTTTAAAGGCCTTCTGTTCAGGTATTGCCATATACTTTTGGGGAAATCTAGAATGCCCTAACTTGCAGTCATCACAGCAGCATCCAACAGCTGGCATTACACTCATGGCCCAAGAAATGGCAGAAATATTTCTACCTGGGCCTCTCCGATCTACACTATTTACAGTGTGGCGCAATCCCATTGTAACTGATCATAGACTTATCTGCACCTCACGCCTCGGCTACCCCATAATCTCAACTCCCTCATACTCTCCGAGGAGTTTTCATTACAGTATGCCACCATTGTTCATACCATGACAACTCACTCAAGCAGGGAGGGGAAGTCTGGTTAAGTAAAACTGATATCACAAACGCATTTCAGACTGCCACCATCCACCCTGCACTGGCACTTACAGGGCATTTATGGGCAGCAGTTATATATTTCTTCTCCCGCTTAACTTTCGGGTCAAGAGCAGCCCACAATCTTCAATATATTCGTTGAACTCTTTACTGGTTGTGGTTAAACATATCCAGATGCCCCACAGTCATACACTCCGAGATGATTTCTTGTTGGTCAAAGGGAATGCCTTTCCCTCTAGAAGCTTCAAGGAAGCCATTAGTATGTCTGAACACTTGGGTGTCCCAGTATTCCCTAAGGTCACAGAAGACCCAGACACTGTCGTTACATTCCTGGGCATACAACTTGACTCGGCATCCATACCAACAAGTTACCACGCGAGAAATAGGAACAGTCGCAACAACACCAATTACCACCTCCTGCTTGGTACTTGCAACCACATGGAACTACAATCCCTACCAGGTTCCTTAAATTTTGCCATGCACATCGTACCGCAGGCCGCGCTTTCATCTCAGACCACTTTGCTTTTTCCTCCCTCCCGAATGATGATCAGGGGCTGTCCCTAGACAACCAAGCCATGGCAGACCTACACATATGGTGGACTTTCTTAACCACACGTAATGGTAAATTATTGTGGCAGCTGCCGTGACAGCCGCCATGGCAGGGGGTCATTTATGGTCAAGGTCATGGATTACATGAACCTCGCCAACATATCCGGGCTCTGACTAAACTGGCCTTGTCCATCAGCACTCAACACGCTTGCTACAGGGTTTTCCACTTATACAATACGTTTCATGTCGGACCATCACTTAGATAGCTGGTTTGAGGTTTCACCACGTATGTCCTTCGCCTCTTTTTTGCCACCTTAAGTTAATAATTCTCGCACAACACGGTTAAACTTTATCTCACGGGCATTCAACCCTATACGTATTTCTCCATCCCAAACAACAAGGCTTCCTATCCTCCTACCCCATACATGCCTTACTTAGAGACATGGCCAAGCGGACGTTCCCGCTAAAACTAAATACTGGCCATAGACATACAATGTTCAAACCATGACAGAACCACTCGACCATGCACTTCCGAGCCACGCACCAATGCAGTTATCAAAACTGCTACCTATCTAGCCTTTAACGGCTTTCTCAGGCCAAAACAATAACTCACTATCAGCGGCCAACATCATAAACAAGAGTACCTGGTGACCTCTTATCCTCTAAAACACACAGACCACTATGTCCGGTCCCTTCCTAAAACTAAGATGAGTCAGAGGGGCCAGCCAGTGCATATTACCTACTACCTTACAAGCAATGCCGGGTGCCCGGTTAAGGTACTGATTACGTTCTTGGGCACGCCACCATACGCACCACTGAACCATTACTGTCGCTGTACGATACTGTCCTTACCACAGGTAAGTTCATGCACTATGTCCACCTACTCATTCATCGTGCTCGAACTAAACCCTAGCGACTACTCAGGGCACTCCTTTTGGATAGGAGCAGCTTACACAGCCCATAGCCAAGACATCCCCGCACACGTTAAGACACGGGGCCGCTGGGAATCATAGGCTTATGCGATGTACATACCACAGCCGATTCAGGAATTAGGACGCTTTCATTAAAATGTCTAACTGATGGTTAACAAATGCACTATGATCCTGTATAATGTTTTGCATTAATATTTCTCTTTTTGCCCACTTTTTACCGGCTTACAGCATACGTCGGTTTCGGCACACCTCAACCGATTATTCCTAAAGCTACATCTCTACAACCCATCTTATTCTATATCATATGAGAATGCCCCGAACACAAATTGGAAGGCATGGCCTGAAGTTGTGGGAGGGGCTATAGACCTATAAAAGGGACTCCCCCCTTTCCCTACTTACCTTTGTTGGTCAGACGAATAGCCCCACCCTCCACTCCCATTGTTCATATTTCCTCTATGTAAGCCCACTTTTTACCGGCTTACAGCATACGTCGGTTTCGGCACACCTCAACCGATTATTCCTAAAGCTACATCTCTACAACCCATCTTATTCTATATCATATGAGAATGCCCCGAACACAAATATATGTATATATATGTGTATATATATATATATATATATATATATATTATCAAAGTACACGTACAATGATATTGATTAAATGTATATATAATTTTCATTATATATATTTATATATAATAAAAAATAAATATGTAAATACGTTAAAAAATAAAATTAAAAAATAATACAAAATAAATAAAAAAATATATATACATGTGTAATTTCGTTCTAACTGTATTTTAAAATTAATATATATATATTGATATCAAAATACATATAGAACGAAATAATATATATATCTATATACTTAAGTATATACGTATATATACACAAAAAAGTGTGGAATAAATGGCGCTTAGTATTATGAAATAGAAGAAGATATGGTACAGCTGCTGTATACACTCTGTGGGTACTCCTAATTGCCCACCACACATAAACAATCACCAAAACAAAAAATGATGAATTGTATTAAGAGAAAGGAAAAGGGTAAGAGTTCCGAGAACACACTTACTTAGCACTTATATAGCGCTGCACTCACTTAAGGAACTTTAGATCTGGTTGGTGGCAACATCATCCAAATCAATAAGTTCTTTTTTGTTTTGGTGATTATATACGTATATATCACTATATATATCCCTATATATAAACAAAAATAATTTTAAAAAATTATATATATATATATATATATATATATATATGTATATATTTATGTAATAATTTTACATAATTAGGTCATTTTATTAATTGCAATTTGCAGGACCTGCCTGACAACCCAGGCCGAATGTTCAGGGAATTTAATTTGCTAGCACTATATTTAACCCTGTAACTTTCCAAGACACCATAAGACCTGTACATGGGTGTACTTTTTTACACGGAAGACTTCGCTGAACACAAATATTAGTTTTTCGAAACAGTAAAATGTATTACAACAACATCGTCAGTGACAGTGACATTTTTTGCATTTTTCACACACAAATGGCACTTACATGGACGTTATAATTGTTGTGATACGTTTTACTGTTTTGAAACACTCCTATTTGTGTTCAGCGAAGTCTCCCGAGTATAACAGTACCCCTCATGTACAGGTTTTAAGGTGTTTTCAAAAGTTAGAGTCAAATATAAGGCTTGCATTTCAGTTTTTTTCACATTAAAATTCGCCAGGTTGGTTATGTTGCCTTTGAGACCGTACAGTAGCCCAGGAATGAAAATTACCCCCATGATGGCATACCATTTGCAATAGTAGACACCCCAGGGTATTGCAAATGGGGTATGTTCAGTCTTTTTCAGTAGCCACTTAGTCATAAACACTGGCCAAAATTGGCGTTCAAATTAGTTTTTTGCATTTTCAAATATTAACACTAACTTTGGCCAGTGTTTGTGACCAAGTGGCTACTAAAAAAGACTGGACTTACCCCATTTGCAATACCTTGGGTTGTCTACTTTTGCAAATGGTATACCATCATGGGGGTAATTCTTATTCCTGGGCTACCATATGGTCTCAAAGGTAACGTAACCCATCTGGCGAATTTCAATGTGAGAAAAATGTAACACACTATATTTTACCCTGTAACTTCCTAAAACACCATAAAACCTGTACATAGGCGGTACTGTTTTACACATGAAATATTGCTGAATACAAATATGTGTATTTTAGTGCAGTAAAAGCAAACAGTGTTTTGACACAGTTAAAATGTCACGTAGAACTAAGAAAATTAAAAAAAAATCTTATTTTCTCCCATTCGTTATATTTTATTCATATTAAATTATGTGCCATACCTAAAATATTTGATGTTAAATGAAAGCCCTGTTTCCCCTGAATAAAATGATATATAATAAGTGTGGGTGCATATATGAAAGAGGTGAATTACGGTTGGCCAGACATTTAGCGCAAATGCCAGGTTTTGTTTACGTTTTGTTTTGATCACAACTTGTACATCAGCCTGTGTCCCCCTCTACAGCCCCTGTGCCCCACCATACTGTCCATGTGTCCCCTCTACTGTCCATGTGTCCACCTCTACTGCCCCTGTTTCCCACCATACTGCCCCTGTTTCCAACCATATTGCCCCTGTGCCCCCCTCTACAACTCCTAACTCCCCTACTTCACATCCCTTCCGCTACAGCCCCTATTCCCCCATGTGCAGCCCCTATCCCCCTTTTACACCTCATAACTCCACTAAAGCCCATATTCCCTTACTACAGTCCTTACCCCCCACTACAGCCCCTGTCCCCCAATTGCTGCCCATATCCCCCACACTACAGTCCCTGTCCCCACACTACAGTCCCCGTCCCCACTTGCAGCCATCAACCTACTTCAGTGCCTAATCCCCCTACTACAGCACCTATCCCCCACTACATTTCCTAAGCCCTCAATTACAGCCCTTAACTCTCAACTACAGCCCCTAACTCCTCAATTACAGCCCCTATCATCCTTCTACAACTCACTGCCAGCCTCCTTCCCAAGATTAGGTTCTGGATCTGCCCCTGCTCTGCATACTTGTGTCTGTATATCTCTGTATGACTGTATGATGCGTATATATGCCTGTGTCTGTATGTCTCTATATGCCCCTGTATGACTGTTTCCGTATGTTTCTATATGCCTTGTTCTGTATGACTGTGTCCATATGTCTCTGTATGACCGTATGCATATGTCTCTGTATGCCTTGTTCTGTATATCTTTGTGTGACTATGTCTGTGTACATATGTCCCTGCAAACCTGTGTATGCATGTCTCTGCATCCCTGTATGTACCTGTATGCCTTGTTTTGTATATCTCTGTATGACTGTCTTTTTTTCTCTATATGGCAGTATCTGCATGTCTGTGTGTGTTTCTGTATGTCTGTGACACACAAAGGGGCTGGGAGGAAAAGAGATACGCTAGGGGGGTTGTAAGAGACATACAAATCACTAAAGGGGAATACAATACACTAAATGGGGTAAGAATTTTAAAAGGGTGGATATGAGACACCGCTGAAGATTTTATTTGGGGGGGGTAAAGTTAATCTTTGCCTATGTAACCAAAAATCCTTGCACCGGCCCTGGCTAAGCCTGCAATACAGGGCTTAGCTCATTGGTCCAGAGTGATCAGCTGAATGCTTAAGAACTTCTTGCTCTCCAGCATTACTTATTATAGGTGGGTAGGAGAGCTTGGTGGACCCCAGCTAAGAAAAACAGTTGAAGACATACTCTCTGGGTTATATTAAATCTTTTGACATCAGGGCACAATATTAACTACAGCGAGCTGTGGTGGTTATGGTTCCTGGAGTATTCTTTAACCAGCTGTACCTGGAACTTTGCTTCATGATTGCCCTCTTTTGGCTTTTTAAGAAAAAATAATTTATCAATCTTTTCTCTACTAAATCTTATATTTTAAATGTCCCCTTTTCTCTTCATTTTAACAGCTGTTGCATACTGCCATCATAAGACGCACTCTCTAGGTCAAATTAAATCTTTTGATACTGTATATGTTTGTCAGTGCTGCAGCATTTGTTCCTACTATTCAGGCTGTATATACAGATCTGCTCAAAAGTTTACATACCCTGGCAGAAATTGTGACATTTTGGCATTGATTTTGAAACTATGACTCATCATGTAAAAACAAGGATTCTATTGAAGGATAGTGATCATATGAAGCCACTTATTATCACATAGTTGTTTGGCTTATTTTTAAATCATTATGATAACAAAAATCATCCAAATGGCCCTGATCAACAATTTACATACCCTTGAATGTCTGACCTTGTTACAGACACGCAATGTGACATATGAGTTAAAATGGCAATTAAAGGTTAATTTCCCACACCTGTGGCTTTTTAAATTGCAATTAGAGTCTGTGTATAAATAGTCAATGCGTTTGTTAGCTCTCACATGGATGCACAGAGCAGGCTAGATACTGAGCCATGGGGAGCAGAAAAAAAACTGTAAAAGACCAGCGTAACAAGGTAATGGAACTTTATAAAGATGGAAAAGGATATAAAAAGATATCCAAATCATTGAAAATGCCAGTCAGTACTGTTCCATCACTTCTTAAGAAGTGTAAAATTCTGGGATCTCTTGATACCAAGCCAAGGTCAAGTAGACCAAGAAAGATTTCAGCCACAACTGCCAGAAGAATCGCCTTAGGAGAAATACAGGCTGCTCTGAAAAACGCTGGTCTGGTTGTTTCAAGGAGCACAATACGACGATAATTGAACAAAAAGGAGATACATGTTCTAGTTGCCAGAAAGAAGCCTTTACTGTGCCAATGCCACAAAAATATATACCCAAGAACACCTGGACACACCTCACAGTTTCTGGCACACTGGCCTTAGTGTTTACCGACCCGTGGGACGCTAGATTACAGTGACCTGGCAGGAGGGAAGCACACAGCGCTCCCTCCTACCTATCAATCAGTGTACTATGGCTGAGTGGACGACAGTACATGAGCTTCTGATTCCTCTACCTAGCCAGACTGACAGAATTGCTCACTTCCCGTCAGTCCGACTGAGTACAGGAAACTGAAGCTCCTGTACTGCCGTCCGCTCCACTCTGCTCGGCCATTTGGTAATCACACAGTAACTCGTGTAGATGTGATTTTATAGGCCCCCAGGACAAATAAAAGAGTTAAATAATCTACTAGTTGAAGAAATAGCTAAAATGAAGGGGGAAGTTATCATCATGGGTGACTTTAATCTTCCTGATGTGAACTGGAAAACCAAAATAGCTGCTTGTGCCAGGATCACAGATATTCTAAACTCCCTCCTGAGATTGTCTCTAAAACAAGTCATTGAGGAGCCAACTCGTATAGAGGCCAGACTAGATTTAGTGTTAACAAATGGAGATTTGGTATCAGATCTGATTACTGTAGGTGAAAGTGTAGAATCCAGTGATCATCAGTCAGTGTGGTTTAATTTAAGAACAGTGACTGAGTCACACCACATACAAACAAAAGTTTTAGACTTTAGAAAAACAGACTTTTCTAAAATTAGAATATGTGTAAAGGAGTCATTATCAAACTGGAGCAGTTTAAATTGAGTCCAATAGAAACTTCTTGTGAAGGCAACAGAAAATTGCATTAGGCTTGTCAGTAAAAGCAAAACATTTAAGAAACCACTGTGGTACTTTGCAGATGTGGCCAAAATGGTAAAAAACTAAAAGTTAGCATAATTATAAAAAAAGAACCAAAGTGAGGAAGATAGACAGATCTATAAGATTAGGCAGAAAGAGGCTAAGCAAGCTATAAGAGCGTCCAAATCAGACACAGAAGAGAAAATAGCACAGTTAGTAAAAACAAAAAGAGGACAAAACATTTTTTAGATGCATAAATGAGAAAAGGAAAGTAAAAATGAGAAAAGGAAAGTAAAACAAGGATTAGTTAGTGTAGTGGATTGCATTAAGGCTGTCCTCAAGAATTCATATTAAAAATGTATTCGTGTAATTGTTTCCCTGTATAGCTGTAAGTGTATGTAGCTTTCGTATGATTGTTCGGTAGTTTTCATGCGAATGAAACTACCGAACCATCAGACCACCCCAGTGAGAAGTGTGCACCTCGTTAAGCGTTCACACTCTGTAAACCGCAGCTTAATTTATGTATTGTATGTGCCTGTGTGGTCGCCGTTCGGCATACGAACCACGTGCAGCGGCCATCTTACGCAAGAAAATCTCAGCGTTGTTTGGTCGTCGAGTGTCTGGAACTCAAATCGGACACTCAAACACCTGAACACCACTGAGACCTCCAGAGCTCCATAACTCCCGAACGGAGGGACCAGTCAGCCCCTCGTTCGGTAAAATAAATGTACCGAAAAAGGGAATACATGTGAATGTAAGATTAGCTGTGGATGGCAAGGATTACTGTATGTTTTAACTACCAAACGGAGCCAAAACACATGGAGCCTTTTTCGCATACCACCTTGTGTGCGGTCGGTCAAATTGCACCTTCCACCTAACTCCTGAACCCCTGGTCCGATCTGGGTGAATTTTGAATATGTTAGTCACCTAGATCAGGGCTACCAGGGGGTACCCAAAGTATTATTCTAACAGCTTGTTTTGGGGTACATCCAAAATTCGGGGAAAACTACAGTATGTTTAATGGGATTATGTGTCACACTGAGGGGAGGAGATGTGTGGGCGGTAACCGTTACATTATTGGCTACTGTACAAATTATTGTGACTCCCTCCCTTGCATGGGAGAATGCTTTAAAAGAAGGTTGAGTGATTAAAAGTTTAATTCTGCTCCTGATACTGTGTGTCGTCCAGTCATTGGGATCTATATGGGGATATTCGTGGATTACCTTACTTGCTGTGATTATTCTTCTATGGTATTGTATTACTTGTTCCTGAGCCTCACTGGGATCTTTAGTGGAGTTAACCTGTGAAAGACCAGCTCTCCGCTACATTGGTGGCAGCTGTGTGATTCGAACCCACGCCCCCGAAGAGAATGGAGTGCTGTCTCTTTTTGGGGGAATCTGCTAAAAGGGATTGCTATGCTTGTCATACTCCCTTGCTAAATCACTACTAAGCTCTTGTAAGAGCTTGTTCCTGTCCTGCTCTCTGAAGGAGTCCACGGTGGTTATGGTGTCGGCTGGAGTGCTTGGAGCCCTCAGGAAGCGCTAGGAGCATCCTTCTACGGAGGTACCCAGTCGGGTGCCAGGTGATCCATTACAGTTAGATTAAAAACAAAAGAAGGAAGGTATCTAGAAGAGGATAAAGGTCTAGCTGACTGCCTCAATTAATATTTTTGTTCAGTATTTACAGATGAAAATAAAGGAAAGCGACACATGAGTCATTTGTTACATGTGAGTTTACAGAGGAAGAGGTTCTATTTCAATTGTCAAAAGTAAAGACAAATAAGTCAATGGGACCTGATGGAATACACCCAAAGTTATTAAAAGAGCTTAGTGGTGTTCTAGCAAAACCATTAACAGATTTATTTAACCAATCATTGTTAACAGTAGTCTCAGAAGATTGGAAGTTAGCAGAGACAATAGAGTACAGGAAATGCTAGCAGGATGCTTGGTTGTATAGGGAGAGGTATTAGCAGTAGAAAGAGGGAAGTGCTCATGCCATTGTACAGAACACTGGTGAGACCTCACTTGGAGTATTGTACGCTGTACTGGAGAGCAAATCTTCAGAGGGATATTGATACTACAGAGAGAGTTCAGAGAAGGACTACTAAACTGGTTCATGGATTGCAGGATAAAACTTACAAGGAAAGGTTAAAGGATCTTAACATGTATAACTTACAGGAAAGATGAGACAGGGGGATATTATAGAAACATTTAAATACATAAAGGGAATCAACACAGTAAAGGATGAGACTATATTTAAAAGAAGAAAAACTACCACAACAAGAGGACATAGTAACTGTTCTCCATCCTACCCCCACATCAGAGTGGAGATGACCAGTGAGAGAGACATTCAATCTCCTCACCCACTGGCCCTTGTGCCCCCTCCCACCCCCCCAGATTTGCTACTAAAGTAAACACAACTTACTGTTTAGTTAAAAGGCTCAGCTATGTTTATTAATTATTAATTATCAACTCACCTTTTATTATACAGAACAAGCATATATAATGTTTTTTTTTCTTTTTTCTAAAATCGTCCTCTCTGTGCCCGCATGCAAATGGTGTGAAAATGTAAGTGTTTCTAACAGCCAGGCCATGGCTCACTCAGTCGTCCCTGCTCATTACAACACTGTAAACCTCCCTTCTTCCATCTGTTCAGCTCTCTAATTACAGATCCAAAAATGAATCATAATTCACTATTGTATCATAATATACAGAGAGCTTGCGGACAGAAACACATACATGTGTTTTGTATTCCTTGCAGCAAGCATCTGGTTTGTTTTCTCTCAGCTTGTAATGGCATTAAGAAATGAGGGCACAGTCATACCATTGTGATGATATGCTGGCAGAGTTGTGAGAGACATCAGGAGTGGCTGGGATGAGTGCCCTAAGGCAATAAGACAGAGGGACAAGTGAAATGTGTTCGGTATGACCTAGCACCTGTAAAAGCCATCAAACTTATAGTCTTTAATGTTGACACCGGGCAATGTACTAAAACTAGCATTTTATTGAAAATAAATGTACTCTTTCCATTTAGTTAATTTGTGCTTTTTATTATTTGCTTTGTTTTCTGACTAACGATGGCTACATAATTATTTTGAGAAGAAATGAGTATGTGTGCTTTAATCCATCAAATCAATGTTACAGAAAAGATAATAATAATCTTACAAATAAATTGTTTATATTAGGATGACAAAACACAGTAAAGATAATTAAACAAAAGATTAGGCTTTTTCCATTTTTCTTATTTAATATATTAATTTGGTTTTAACAATTATAACAATGATGAATCCAACAGATAAATAGAAAGAATTAAAAATATCGTTGTGATGTTGCAAATTGTGGTTAGTAGAATATAGGCTTGCAAAGTTTAGACCTGATAAAATAATAAATTGGAAAAAATCTCTTACTCAGCTGAACTGAACATATCTTTTGTAACTGTGCCTGTTTGGTATAAATTTGGTAAGACACTCTTCAATACAGCTTTCTGTTTAATATATAGAACCATTGGAGTTTATTTAACTTAGAAACTGATTTTCAGAAGAATGCACATCATAAAAGAATGCTTATTTACTACACTTTCAGGACTGACATCACCAGCAATTAAAATCTTTAACAAAATAGTGTTTTGTATAATAGTTTTTCTAATAGCATGATGAACAAGTTATTTATGAATTCTTTATCCATTCATTCAGTCATTTAATGACTTGTAGGGCCCCCATAAACTGAACTCCCAAACCCTTCTTCTAATAAGAGGCTGTAGCCATTGAAAATAGTTATGATTAATTTCAGTTAATGAAATTGTTGTTTTTAGCTGTTCCCCTGCTATGACCAAGGCATCACATAGTGTTCTTTAACCCCCCCTCCCCTGTCCCATAGTGTTCTTTAACCCCCTCCCCTGTCCCATAGTGTTCTTTAATCTCCCCCCTTGTCCAATAGTGTTCTTTAACCACCCTCCCCTTGTCCATTAGTGTTCTCCCCCTCCCCTTGTCCAATAGTGTTCTTTAACCCCCCTCCCCTTGTCCAATAGTATTTTTAACCCCCCTTGTCCAGTAGTGTTCTTTAACCCTCCCCTTGTTCAATAGTGTTCTCCTCCCCTTATCCCCCCTCCCCTCATCCCATAGTTCTTCCCCCTCCCTCATCCCATACAGTGTTTCCCCACCCCCTCATCCCATAGTGTCCCCCTCCCTTGTTCCATAGTGATCTTTCCCTCCCATAGTGTGTCCCCCGTCCTATAGTATCACTGAGTGCGCACTTCTTTTCATTCCGGACGGAAACTGAAATTTAAGTTCCTGTACTGCGGTGTGCATTGTTTTGCTGGCCCACGCTACAATACAGGTAAGTAAAGTTTCACATTCGCTCCATAAGACGCACACAAGATACATTTCTACTCACTTTTGAGGAGGGAAAAAGTGTGTCTTATGGAACGAAAAATATGGTATACTGGTGGGAAATGGTGGACATATCTGTATATGTTTTTCCTTTGTGTACGCAAAAAAAAAAAGAATTAAAAAAAAAAAGAAAGAAAATGGTTATGATTAATTTCAGTTGATGGAATTGTTGTTTTTTTTTTTAGCTGTTCCCCTGCTATGACCAAGGCATCACCATGAAGGAAAGGCACATCTCTATTTCACTTAATCCTCTTTCTGTCCTCAATAACCTTCCCTTTACCCAATCCAAACCTTATATTTCACACACTCATATCAGCTCACATAATATGGGGTTAAATCAACAAAACACGAAAAACTTAATTCAAATTCGAGACCTGTACCAGTTCACTCTTCGTAGGCAACAGAAAAGCAATGCAATTTTTCTGCCTCACTGCTATCTGTAAAACTAATGCCCACTCAACTCTAACTGGACCAAAGACAGGGTCACATCCTCCTTGAGTAAGTTCAGCAACCAGAAGCAAATCATATGCATGATATTGAAACTAGAAGCACTAGCTGGCCGTATTCCACTCATTGAGGTCAAATACGATTTGCCCCACCACAAGAAACAGAAAACAGGCTGCAGCTGAGGCCTATATTACAAGGTTATCTGCTTGATTCCACTTACTATTTTATACAACATCCAACCTGGGAAGAGACCCTGGCAATTAAGAATTTCCAATGCAAAACATCTTTACTCACAAATTTATGCCCTTCCTCCAATAACTCCAAATGCTCCTTATAAGCATTGTGTTGACTTTTCTCACAATTTCTTACCATGTTTTGATGCCTTTATGTTTAGGTTTGCTTTGCATATTACTTTTGTTTTATGCTTGTGATCCACTGGAAGTCAGTGAGGAGTTTAATTAATTTATCTTCATAACAAGCTTGTGCATTTAGTTTCGGATGAATTGTAATTCATCTGAATTTAGGTGATCAGCAGTTTTGCCAAAATACATATCTCTGAAGTATCATATGGACATACACTGATCAGCAACAAGATTAGAACCACTGACAGGTGAAGTCAATAACATTGATTATATTGTTACAATGGCGCCTGTAAAGGGGTCGGATATAATATGCAGCAAATTAAAAAACACAAACATAAAAAAAGTGTGTTTTTGAATTTTATATGTTTTTAAACAGGAAAATTGGGCAAGCAAAAAGATCGAGTCATTTTGATAAGGGCTAAATAGTGATGGCTAGACAACTGGGTCAGAACATCTCCAAAATGGCAAGTCTTGTGGGGTGCTCTAGTATGCCGTGATTATTGCCTACCAAATGTGGTGCAAGGAAGGAAAACTGATGAACTGGCATCATGGTTATGGTCGTGCAAGGCTCATTGATGCATGTGGGGAGCAAAGGCTAGCCCATCTGGTCACAGCAGATGTATTGTACTTCAAATTGCTGAAAAACATAATGCTGGCCATGCTAGAATTTTGTGCTGAAAGAGGTCCCTGAGGAAGTCCTTTTGTATAAGGACGAAACGCGTAGGACCAGCATCTCTTTCTTATATTGTTTTTATGTATTTTTTATATACCTCTTGAATTTTATAAGTGAATAAATCGCCTTTGAAGTATTCCTTTGGCTGCAGTTGTTTGGATCTTCTCGCTGACCTGGATACCCCACTGGCTATCACTTGAGGAGGGAGAATTAAAGGAGAATAACCCCCCCATTTACACTCAGGGGGAGGCACCCTAAATACGCTTATAGTCTTTGGAATATGTGAGTGCATACTTTTCATCAGTGGTTTTATAGTGTGTAGCAATATTTGCACTATGTTTTGTCCTCTATTGTAGGTACATCAGCAGAATCCCAAATATCCTATCAATTATACTACCATGCTAGAAAGGTGTCTGAACACACGCTGCATCGCAGTTGTGGCAAAACCGACCTCGCCACTGGGCATTGGAGAAGACTGATTGCCAGACTCCTGACATGTGACTATGGCCCCTGGGATGTATTGCCCTTTAAAGACATGATTTGGGCATAATGGATTTGTGTTGTGCTGCTGCTGGCCCTTTAAGAACCATCTGGGGACATACTGTGGAGTTACTGGGTGGCCACCATTTCCTGTATCAGAAGCACATGGTGAGAACAATGGATGGCGGCCATTTTAACTCACAGACACTGTTTGGACTTTTCCACACGGTGCCATCTCGCCAGTATTTGGTGCACAGAGACATCGTGCAGTGGTTTTGGACTATACAGCAGGGGACACATTATACAGTGATTGTTTTTCATTTAGCCTGTATATGTTCTGCAGAATCTGCATTAAACTCCAAAGTACTGAACGGATCTGGGTGAATTTTGGATATGTGGTTCACCCAGATCCCCCGGTTCCAAGGGTATACTTTTTTATCGGGTTATTGCATGTTTTGGGGTCCCTGTGATGTGTTTTATGAAACTGTATTTCTCTGTCTGTGATAATTAGATTACCCATTGTGTTCAGTAATCATATCACAGGCAGAGGGGAGGATTTTGTGTGGGAGTGTCTGTGTGTATTGTACAGATTGATTGGTTGTTCTGTAAAACCCTGTGGGCAGTACTAAATTTGTGGATTGGGAATAAAAGAGGCTGTATGTGCCAGTCCACTCAGTTCCTGCTTAACCCTCAAAGTGAAGTGTCGTCTCATTATTGGGGGAGGATTTATTGTATGCTGTTCCAGTTTGACTGCTAGGAGTGTAAACCTATTCACATGTTTTTTCCTATTCGGCTGTATACAACATTCATATGCTTGAGAGCATTCAATGCTTGAGAGCATTCATATGCTCCTACGGTTCGGTGGTTTTGGTGTCTGCTGCAGTGCTTGGAGTCCTCAGGAAGTGCTAGGAGCATCCTTTAACGGAGGTACCCAGTCGGGGTGCCAGGTGATCCGTTACAGCAGTTGTTGTGTATAAGACAGCGTAGCTGCAGACCAGTCACAGCAACCATGATGACACCTGTCCACCGCCGAAAGTGCCTTTAAAGTATATGTGAGCTTTAGAACTGGACAACGGAGCAATGAAAGAAGGTTGCCTGATCTGATGAATCTCATATTTATTTAGGTGATTCAGGTGGATTCAGGTGGATGGCCAATTTCATGTGCATCATTTACCCTGGGAAGAGATGGCCGCAGGATGCACTATGGGAACAAGGCATGATGGCAAAAGCAATTTTATGCTCTAGGCAGTGTTCTGCTGGGAAACCTTGTGTCCTGGTATTCATGTGGATGTTACTTTGACATGTACCACCTACCTATAGATTGTTGCAGACCATGTACACCCCTTCATGACAATGATGTTTCCTGATGGTAGTAGTCTCTTTCTGCAGGATAATGGACCCTGACACACTGCAAAAAATGGTTTGCAGAACATGACAAAGTTCAAGGTGTTGCATTTTCCTCCAAATTCCTCAGATCTCAATCTGATTAAGCATCTGTTGGATGTGCTGTAACAAAAAATCCGATCCATGGAAATTGGGAAATGTTCATCAACATTGGTTATAATTAATTATGTTTTGCAAATTGGTTTCCAGTTCCCCACATTTCACACTTTTTTTTTCTAAGAATGTCTACGTCAAACTCTTGTGCGGTAGTAGAGGGTAACTGTGTAAGGGCATAAACCTGACCCCTTGATAAACTAAACCTTTATTTCCTAATGAAAACACATGAGTGCATTGGATTAAAATAGGCCACAGCTTTATTAAAATATAAATATATAACACTTTAAATTTCAACTTTATAACATAAAACACTATATACATAATTACTCAGTAAATAGACACATCACTGAGTACCACCTTGCCAACCAACATAACTTAAGGGCTGCTGCCCCCTCCCTCCTCATTCAAACCAGCACAAGGTCTTTTCTTGGGCCTTCCATTGCGTAATGCTAACCACTAGCTGGTTAGTTGGCTCAGTGGGCACGTCCGTTATCCTTCACTGTACTTGATGTTAGGGGCAGGACAGCCCTACCCATCCACTCTCTACGGACCGTTGGTCCAACCCACGGTTGACAAGGGCCATATGCCAGTACACGCCCGCTGGGCGACCACATGCCCGCAGGGCTCCACACATGCCCGCTGGGCACCCAAATAGCCTGCTGGGCTCCCACAATGTCCGCTGGGCATACACATGCTCGCTGGGCAAACAAACTGTGACAAACAAAACACATAAACAAACAAAGAAAAGAAAAAGTTACCTGCACTCTCTCCTTATCCCTATGTATATTTAGACAAATGGAGGTCATTTAGTTGCTCCAATGGCCATTGGAGGGAATGCCCACCTGCCAACGTCAAGGCAGACCCCCCTAAAGCAGGTCCTACACTGACCCTTCAGCCTGCTTCCTTGAGCTTCTGGCAAAGATATCTCTAATAAGACAGAGAGGGGTATTTTTTTATATACACTCCTATATACTTATTAACCCTTAATAGGGAACACATGGGATGGGCAGCAGCATTGTAACAAGGCTATGTGATACAAAGTAAATTTTTTATATACACTCCTATATACTTATTAACCCTTAATAGGGAACACATGGGATGGGCGGCAGCATTGTAACAAGGCTATGTGATACAAAGTAAATACAAATACAAAAAGAGAAGTCCTGCGCTCACTCCCATCACTACTGGGCCGGCAGCAATGACTAGAGTACACATCAGCCCCAATATATAGTAAAAACCAAAGAAAAGAAAAGGTTACCTGCGCTCTCTCCTTAATCCCTATGTATATTTAGACAAATGGAGGTCATTTAGTTGCTCCAATGGCCAGGTAACTTTTTTTTTTTACATAAACAAACAAACATGCAACAAATAAAGGGAGGGAGGGCGGGAAGCTGTTTCTAAATGATAATTAAGATGGCTGCTATACTGTAAAATGGCAACCTAATAATACTAGCCCACCCAACCAACCCAAACTACTCCACCCACATCCCAAACCACTTTACTACATTCCTCTGTATACACTCCCCTCACACTCACATGTCCCTGTTCTGCTTTGGCCCTGCCTGGCTCCTCGGGGTCTGGTTAGCTTCAATTTCCCTAATATAAAACCTTGCCTTTCTCAAAGTTCAGACTAGTTCCAGTGTAAGGTCTCAATTCAGAATCACAGAAGTATTGTTACTTGTGTCCTTACTTATTAAATATGGCCTACAAACCATTTCATTTATATTTCCTCTTGTCTGGCAGTAGCAGGTATTGCAACTATTTTGACATTGCATCAAGTGTTCCTATATTTGCAAGTTTGCTGCATTCGCCTGTACTTTCCTTTTTAAAACATTTTATTGCTTTTTGTACCTCTATAATAGAAATTGGTTTATTCAACTGTTGAAGTTTTAGCGAATTAATTTTTGGAAATTTAAATTTTTCTAAAAATAATGTTATCATGCTCTTCTGAATTACTTTATTCTCATTTCCCAAGTTGTATAGAGAGTGGTAATACGTCTTAAATGCTTCTCCAGTTTGTTTAGTTGAAAGTAAGATTTTATTACCCATTTTATTTTTTTAATACGGTCATTCCTCCTTTTAAATTTTAATTTATTAGAGAGATTTTTTAATTTATTAGAGAGAAGTTTATCAATTCGATTATTATTTAAGTACCATTTTTGTCTTACTATCAACAAAAAATTTTCTATTCTTTCCTGAAGTTTCATTTTAATAGAGTTTTGAATAGATGCAATGAGATGCAAGAGGTAATTAAGTTTGGAGTGGCTTTGTTTATTTTCTCCTGTTCCGCCAAAGAAATGCAAAGATTAGATAAAGATTTTCCAGTTTCTTTTTTTCAGATGTGATCCCTCTTTAATAAATAAACCTCTCATATAGAATTTGAAAGAGCACCATATTGTTGAAAGTGCAATCTCCCCATTATTATTTATCTAAAAAAAAACTTTTAACCTGTTTAAGTAATTCTTCTATGTTTGATCCAGGAGAACAAAGTAATTCATTCAAATGCTAACTTGTTTAAATTGGATACTCGATATTATTTTTAACCTTCAGAAAAATAGGTTCCTGGTCTGACCATGTAATTGAGCCTCTGAGGAGACAAATCTATCCGGGGATTGGATCTTTGTTAAAAAAAAAAGGTCAATCCTTGAGTATGAATGATGGACCATGGAAAAGAAAGTAAAATCTTTGTCTCTAGGTTTAAACATACGCCATATGTCATACAAGTAGATCTTGAAATAAATTAGTGGTATATTTCAGATGTGAGTCTCTAGGGGCACCTGACTTGAAGCTCTTATCTAGCTTGATATGCAGTACACCGTTAAAGTCACTTCCTAAAATCAATGTTGCTTCTAGTATTTGATCCATTCTTTTTATTATTTTTTTTTTGGAGAAATCAAATCGGAGTTTGATTGGGACTATGGATATTTACTAATGTATAGGTAAGGTAATTAATCTTGCATATCAGAATAATGTATCTACCATTTTCATCCGTCTCCTCAATGATAGGCTCAAATTTAACTCTATTTGAGATTGTTACTGCCACTCCTCTCTTTATTTTGTTTTTTAAGTTAGATTGGTAAATCAATGGAAAACCAGAAAATCACCATAGTTTTTTAGCTGGTTCAGTCCAGTGAGTTTCTTGGACATAAGCTATATCAATATGCTTTTGATATAATGTATGATATAACTGGCATCTCTTTTGAGGTTTATTTAAGCCCTGAGCTTTGATTGAAACAACATTAAGTGTCATGGGACATCTCACTTCTTGAAAGCTTCTTCTCGCTATCAGAGGAGCCACCGAAATATCTGTATAGAACCTGATATTTCTGAATTTTTCATCTGTGAGTGGGTTGCCCCTAATTTCTTTTATAATTTTGTCTTTCAGATAGTAATTTGCAAATAGGATGATGACATCCCTGGGAGTTGATATTTCTTTTGTTTTTCTATGAAACCTCTCTAGTGGATGAGGGCCATTTGGGGATAAAGCCGTTATTGATGAGAAGAAATTTAATAAATAGGTTTCCAGTTGTTGGTTTGATACAGTCTCTGGGATTTCTCTTATCTTAAGGTTCATTTGTCTTGAACGGTCTTCAAATCTGTAACTTTAGTTTCCAGGTGTTGAATTTGTGATTTTAACTGGAGATTTTCTGATTGCATCTGTATGTAATCATTCTGAATTTTAGCAAATGCTTCTGTTTGCTGAGACAATTTTTCTCCTAAATGGATACTTCTTTTTTAACTCTTCTATGTTAGAGTCAAGATCTTTTTTAATTATTTTGTATAAGTTGTCCATCATTATGGTTAGAGAGTCATGCGCAGAACATTCACCAGGAATTTCTTCCTCTTCTGATAAATTCACTGCTTTTATCTCCATGGCTCCAAGTGAGCTTCTTGATACTTATTTGGACAATACTTGAGTTTTAGGTTAATAAAATGTGTTAATAGACTTGTTTTTGTCTGTAGCAGTCGTCTTTTCCTTCTTAGGGGACATAATAAAATATGTATTTTATATTATATCTGAGTATCACTAGGATAATTATTTTTCCCTTGTTTATCTCTGTTCTGTTCTTTATCATCTGATCTTTCCTTTTTTATCCTTTTTTTTCCTTTTTATCCTTTTCTCTCCTTTCCTTTCTTATTTCCTCCCTTCTTTTTTTCTCTTCTTTCTTCTTTTCTTTTTTTCCCATCCCTTCCTTTATCTTTTTTCTTCCTTCTGTTCTCTTCCTTTTCCTCTTCCTTCCTCGTTTTCCATTCATTTCCTTTCCTTTCCTTTTCCTCTTCTTTTTCAATCTCTTGCCTCTTCCTTCTTTAGCTTTCTCTCTTTTTCTCCTATTTCTTTTTATATTTTAAAACATTTTATTATGTATAAAACCATACAATAACATTTAATGCAGTAGATCAAAGTGTTACATTGATAAAAGTAAAAAGAGAGGATGGGGGGGTAACATTCACTTAGGACATATTGTGTGACATCATCATTAGTTATGGGTTGCTGTTGGCCCTGGGTCCATACCCTTATGATTGTGTATAGTATGACTGTGGCCTAGATGTAGGGCACCCTGGGCTCTGTTAATGGTTCTGTAATATGTTATCGATTCGGGAGTTAGGGTTTTCTCAAGCGTCAGTCTCCCGTGTCATCATGAGGGGGTACCATGTTTTATGCTAAGAGGCTATGTAGTCACAGTGATACTGTTTGAGCTTCAGTTGTGGATCAGGCTAACTTGTATCTCCACTTGTGTAGGGCTGCTCCTGACATGCACCTTATGGCTGACTCGCCATTGTCACCTGGTGGGGAGGGCCTGCATGTGCTTTGCACTTGATATTAGGTTCTCTGCCAGATATAGCGGGGACTCAGGGTTCGTACTCGGACCTGCGGCTACCTCCTGACCAATTTTGTGGTTGGTTTCAGGGTACCCCATTGTCCTACTTGTGACCTAAGCATCCCGTCTGGACTACTGTGTTAGACGTGTGGCTACACTGTAATGTGAGATGTGGGGCGTCACTGTAACCTGTCTCCAAGATTGTGTCGAGTCGGTCTCCTGCAGTGATCTGGATCTAGGCCAGACATCTGTGACAGAATTTATCTTGATTTCAAGGCTCAAGCTTATAGGTGTCATATAATGATATCCTATATTAAAATTGTCTAACTTGGACTCAGGAAATGCTTGATGCTTAACACAACACTTAAGACCATATATGTCTAGTTCCAGGAGCACAGAGCCCCAACCTGAGATGTATCTTCTCTAATCTTTTTGTTCTTTCTTACCTTGGAACTTTTTTGTTATGTGTACATGACGTTCATCCCTATGTCTTATCTGTACTCTCTTCCTATTACTGTTCTAAGAGTATTTGCACGTAAGCACTTACTTTTTAATGTATAAAACCCAGCTGATGAATAAAACGGCAGAGGTTTATTTTGAATACCAACAGGTGTCTGGTGTCTAATTCTCGCTTCTCCAAGTGCACTTGTAATAATAATTTGGGCTTCCTCTGAATATAACAAAGATCATTATTTGGATCCACAACACATCTTGGTGAGGGGGTATTGTGCGTTTGAGTGAAGGTGCGCCATGGGTGCCATATTTGGGTATACATATTTCTTTTTTTATCTTTTCTTTCAATGAGAAAAATTTTGAGTTTTTTTGAGTGGAAAAATGCTTAACACATTTATATAACTTCTGTATAGCGGGTCTCCAGGAATTCTTTATACAGTAATAGATGATTCCTATTTAATTTGAATTCAGACTCAGGTCCCTATATCTATAAACCATGTGTTCCTCTTTATTTTGTATATTATTGAACCTTTAATCTTTTTTTGAAATGTTCTTAGGATTGAGTTGGATCGGTTCTTCTTTGAAAGTGTTCAATAAAAATGTATTGTTAATCAATTTGAAATATAAGGATTAATTATTGTGCACTTCCCTTTAGCTTGGTGTTCACAGACTTAGGATATAAGAATATTTGTGCCTATTTGATGATAGAATGATAGTGTATAATATATACAATATAATATATATTAGATTGTGTTATACACTATTTCTTTAATTGGCATTTGTCTTCAGAGGAATTGATTTGATTCTTCTAAGAAAGTTTAAAAAAAAAAAAAGCTTTAAGTCATTTGAGCTTTTTCAAATGATTTTACGTTGATTAATTTAGTATCTTGAAATTTGATATTATAATTCACACCTTATCTTGGTGTTTGCAATTATTTACTTTATATCAATTTGTAGTAATGGTATACATTAGATTGTGTTAAACACTGAAGTGGTAGTATATGTCCTATGTGCAGAAGCACATTATATAATAGTAAGCTGCTCAGATATATTCCTAAGAACCAATCCAGATCCCTTCAGTTTGAGAAACTTTTCTCTATCTTATCTTACCATGAATCATACTGGACAGAAAGCTATTCACTCGTGACTTAGTTCGCACTGTGTCTTTAACCCCTTAAGGACACATGACGTGTGACATGTCATGATTCCCTTTTATTCCAGAAGTTTGGTCCTTAAGGGATTAAGCAGGTCTCTAATTAGTCAGACTTAAAGGGACACTCCAGTGCCAGGAAGACAAATTGTTTTCCTGGCACTGCAGGTCCCCTCTCCCTCCCACCACCCATCCCATGTTGCTGAAGGGGTGAAAACCCCTTCAGTGACTTACCTGAGACCCTCGCCGATGTCCCTCGGCGGTGGTTTCGGGTCTGCCTACGCTCCTCCCCACCGACGTCATCTGGCGGGGGAAACCAATCGCGCATGCGCGGCCACCGGCGGGGGAGACCTAATGCGCATGCGCGGCAGTGCAGCACGCGCATTAGACCTCTCCATAGGAAAGCATTGAAAATGCTTTCAATGCTTTCATATGGGGAATTGAGCTACTCTGGAGGTCCTCACACAGCGTGAGGACGTCCAGCAACGCTCTAGCACAGAAAACCTAGACAGCCACTAGAGAAGGAGTTAACCCTGCAATGTAATTATTGCAGTTTATGAAAACTGCAATATTTACAGCTGCAGGGTTAAGGGTAGTGGGAGTTGGCACCCAGACCACGCCAATAGGCAGAAGTGGTCTGGGTGCTTGGAGTGTCCCTTTAACCTCTAGCTATAGCATCAATTCATAGGTTACAATGTGAGAACCATAAAAGTAAAAAAATCTAAATAAATAAATTGCTAACAATAAAAGGAAAAAAAATTAAAATAAATCAACTTATAATAGATATTTTCCCTTTTTTCTCCTTCTCTTTTCTCTTTCTTTGCCTTCCATTTAGATTGTTGATTAAACAGTTCCTGAGAGGTTACTTCTTTGCAATTTCTAAAATAAAATGCCAAACAAACTTTACAACGTTACCACAAAGATATTATTCCTCATGAGGCTCCTCATGACCCTTTCCAGGTTAATAGTCGAAATTCATGCTTTATGTGAGTCAGCTTTTAGATTTTGGCCTTTTAATCATTCACTTTTCATTGCCCAAAACGCTTGTTCTGACTACAGACCCACTGATATTAGAGGGAACGTTTACTTAGCTTATCAGCCATGAAGGATGAGGGACCTCGGAGCTTAGCCGGGTAATTGCCGGGTAATTGCTGCTCGCGGCATAGATGTCTGCACCAGTAACGCTAGGATTCAGCCACCAGGCACACCTCGGGAAGCGTTTGCATGTGCACCTCACGTCATCACGCCATGGTGGTTCTGAGAATGGATGGATGCGGCAATGATAATTTAATCCCATACATTGTTGCTATTTTTTCATATCAAATAAATGTGCACTTTTTCAGTATTTTTTATATTTTTTCTGTGGATTATGGGGGTTTACCCCTGAGTTTGGACTACTTGTTTTGAGAGATGTTTTCTTAGCTAGTGGATGCAAATTTGCCTTTTTTTTTTTTTTTAGTTAGACTCGTTGTATGGTCTGTTCACCTACTTAGTGATGGATATTACATAAAGAAGCATTGTGAAGTATACTTTTATGTAATGTAAAAAAATCTGTTTAGTTTTATTATATGGTCATATAACGCTTGGCATATTTCTAGCTACATCAACATATATAAATGCAATATGGACATGTAGGTTTTATTGAAAATATCTTAGTACTGTGTTCCAAAAAGGCAATTGCAAACGGTTTTATAACTATAACTTTAAAACATGCAGCCAAAGTATCCAAGATCTCTAAAAAGAAAGAGGTTAATGAATAAAGAGACTTTTGATTAAAGTAAATTGGCAAATTGATCAGAGAAGGAGAGAGGCAGTAATGATTTAAAATATTGTCTCATGTTTTATGTATATATGCTTATATAGAAGGTGACAGAATAGAAATTCATGAAATAATTACTGGCTTTGCTAATGTAATATATATAATGTAATATATATATATATATATATATATATATATATGTGTCTGTAATATATATACATACACACACACACAGACACAAGTATATATATATATATCATTAAGGAAAGAGAATACTCAGTGGTCATTGAAGTACATATATCAAGTTGCTTTTATATGTTTATATGTTTGAAAAGCATCTCACATATAACACTGTTATGTCAATGTTTCAGTCCTGACTCAGACTTTTTTTTCAAGACAATATGTGATGTAAATGCCTGAAAATAAAAGTTACTATAAAAAGAGAGGATGCTGATGTAAAAACGCTGCACAGCATTGGTTACCAAGAAATAAGTGAACACACAACCAGTCAGCATTTACAATGCAACAAGAAGAACAAGATGAAAAAGTCCAGTGTATAAGTATCAAATGTTTTGACACTGTTGCACATAGAAGGCTTATCAATAAACTGCAATCTTTAAGTTTGGATTCCAATATTGTTGAATGGGTAAGGCAGTGGCTGAGTGACAGGCAACAGAGGGTTGTAGTCAATGGAGTATATTCGAAGCTTGGGCTTGTCACCAGTGGGGTACCTCAGGGATCTGTACTTGGACCCATTCTCTTTAATATTTTTATTAGTGATATTGCAGAAGGTCTTGATGGTAAGGTATGTCTTTTTGCTGATGATACTAAGATATGTAACAGGGTTGATGTTCCAGGAGGGATAAGCCAAATGGTAAATGATTTAGGTAAACTAGAAAAATGGTCAGAATTGTGGCAACTGACATTTAATGTGGATAAGTGCAAGATAATGCATCTTGGACGTAAAAACCCAAGGGCAGAGTACAGAATATTTGATAGAGTCCTAACCTCAACATATGAGGAAAGGGATTTAGGGGTGATTATTTCTGATGACTTAAAGGTAGGCAGACAATGTAATAGAGCAGCAGGAAATGCTAGCAGAATGCTTGGTTGTATAGGGAGAGGTATTAGCAGTAGAAAGAGGGAAGTGCTCATGCCATTGTACAGAACACTGGTGAGACCTCACTTGGAGTATTGTACACAGTACTGGAGACCGTATCTTCAGAAGGATATTGATACCTTAGAGAGGGTTCAGAGAAGGGCTACTAAACTGGTTCATGGATTGCGGGATAAAACTTACCAGGAAAGGTTAAAGGATCTTAACATGTATAGCTTGGAGGAAAGACGAGACAGGGGGGATATGATAGAAACATTTAAATACATAAAGGGAATCAACACAGTAAAGGAGGAGACTATATTTAAAAGAAGAAAAACTACCACAACAAGAGGACATAGTCTTAAATTAGAGGGACAAAGGTTTAAAAATAATATCAGGAAGTATTACTTTACTGAGAGGGTAGTGGATGCATGGAACAGCCTTCCAGCTGAAGTTGTAGAGGTTAACACAGTAAAGGAGTTTAAGCACGCGTGGGATAGGCATAAGGCTATCCTAACTATCAGATAAGGCCAGGGACTAATTAAAGTATTTCGAAAATTGGGCAGACTAAATGGCCCGAATGGTTCTTATCTGTCGTAACATTCTATGTTTCTATGTGTACATTTGGCATTGAAATTAGTAAGTGCTTTGGAAAACAGACATGAAATAGTAAAAAGTCAAGATACATTGTCCTATCATTTTAAGTTAATTATAGTAGTAGGCAAATTTAATCAAAATAATGCAGTAGAACCCTACTTTACTAAACTTACCCTTTTCTCTTATTTTCCTCTTTCAGAATCTGTTCTTTTTTTTCATTTCTTTAAAAGATAACACAAAGTAGGGACTACTTTGTCTTATGTATTTCTTTGACCAAAGGAGGAGCTTAAGTCAGCTCCATTTTCTGTGTGAGAGAAAGTACTTAGCCTTGACACATGAAATGGGAGCTGACTTAAGCTCTTCCATTGGTTATAGAAAGTTAGACGTAGGAAAATACATAAAAGAAAATTATCCCTATTTTGAATTATGTTCTAAAGAAAACTAGATCAGAAATGAAGAAAAAAAGAACAGGTTCTGAGAGGAAAAGAAGGAAACAATAGGAGAAATGTAAGTTCGGCATGACAGTGCCGTTTTAAATGTACTTGCTTTTGTAATATTCTTATTATAATGTAAGAATTGTAGAAATGGACAGGCACGCACAACCACCATGACTTGAGCAGTGTCAGAAAATCCCTAGCATGTGGGTAAATGCTACGAGCTGCATAATATGTGTCTACAGACTTTGAGTAGCTCTATGACCAGTACAGGTTGTCTGTCTAAAATATGTACAGTAGAGATCAAACTGTAATTATTGTAATCATGTGGTACATGTTAGGTAAGTAATCACATTGATATAAGTGATGTAAGCCAATTACATTACTGTGTGTAAGCTGACCTTTGTGTACTTGTGCATCTGCATATTTGTGAAGGAGGAAGTGGAGAAACACTTTATCTCTTTCCTATTAACCTGTCAGCTTGTCTGTTTGAAACAGCCTTTGCATTACTCCTTGCACAGTGCCTGAGTCAGATGAGAGTTGGTGGCTGACTGACAAATATCTACATGCAGATAGGTGCTATAAAGTAACCCTCACAGTGCTGATGAGTAATGCAGTTTCCTGTTCCCAGAAGCAGAATATATATTCCCTACCAGGCACTTTGGCACAGCCTGTCTGAAGGTTGTGAGAAGAGGAAGCAGAAAGCATGAGGCCTGAAGGCTCTCATTAAAATATTTTAATATCTTAATATAATCTTCATGTGATCAAATACCCTTTTTATAAATTAATGTAAACTGACCCTTTTGAAGAAGTGATTTAATTACCTTTCCTACTTCCCCTTCTGGCAGCTATGTTTATGCTCCTTGGATCAGACTGTCGGTTATCCTAGCCAATTCTCACTATTTTGCAACATTATGATGCTTTGCAAAAGTGTCTGACAGAAAAAGAGCACATAATTTTGACAGTTGCAAAATAGTGATTTAGTAATATATATGACTACCCCTCCCCTCCCCACTCCCTACTCCCCCCCACCCCAAAAAAAATGGATGGTATATTATAACATAATATAATTTTAATGAGTAATATGTAAGTTTCTGAAGCTATAAGGTAAACACTGGATCTTTAGCTCTGGCTGTGAGATGGCATTCCTTGAGTCAGCAGGGAGAGCAAAAATATGTAGTCCCCTCTTTTTTGTCCATTGTCTCAATATTGACAACTAGGTTCATCAACTTTACATGTGTTAACCTTTCTAAGAATCACAATTGCGACACAAGATGAATATATATATATATATATATTTTTTTTTTTTTTTCTGGACACATCCATGGCAGCACAACAATGGGTAGCTCCTCCCTATCCCTAATTAGACAGTAGCCTAATTAAAAAAGAAGGTGTATGTAACCCCTCCTACCCCTCCCACCCTCAGTCTTTTTGCTTCTGTCCTGTCCCTCGGACAGACGTAGTCATTTCAGGACTAAAAACTTTTTCTTTTATGGCTTACCTGAGGATAGTCTTTTCCTCTAGCCCCTTGGGAATTCAGCCTCTCTCCCTTGGGAAGTCTCCAGTACGCAGACCTGCGCAAAGGTGACCCCATGGAGAAACCCCTTTAGTGACCGGTGGTTCTAACTTGCCATGACCCGATGGGTGTAGCAAAATCATGCCATCACCATAATTCCTGCAGTGACCAAAGGGGTAGCAGGCTGGGCATTCACATACAGAGCATATGGATTTACTTGCTGTGACCCTAGGGGTAGCAAGATTATGCCACCATCCTGTTTCCTGCACAACCTGATGGGGTAGCAGGCTGGGCATGCAAAGAACATATGGATTGCGAGGATAAATATGAAGTTGACTAACATTCCATCGCTGAAAGAGTTAATGTGAGATTGACTAGCATTCCGTCACTGATAGGGTTGAAGTACAATCCGATCCTGCACTTTCCCATGCATTTACTGGCTGTGACCCTAGGGGTCAGGGTCGGACTGGCCCACCGGGATACCGGGAAATTTCCCGGTGGGCCATCGGCACCTGGGGCCGGGCAGCCAGCTGGCTCACCTGCGGCCGCCAAAGGATGATGTCATATTCCGGCCCCGGTCTCATTAAGCTGGCTGTTGTGTCTCTGCTCCCCCTGCGGCCGCAAGAACAGCCAGCAAACCCTGCGGCCGCCAAAGGAGCTCCCTCTGCGGCCACCAGAAGAGCTCCCCACAGGTAGAAATTGTGTGTGTGTGTCTGTCTGTCATGGTGTGTGTGTGTCTGTCTGTGTCATGGTGTGTGAGTGTCTATCTGTGTCAGCAATGTGTGTCTGTGTCATTGTGTGTGTCTCTGTGTCATGGTGTGTGTGTCACTGTCTGTCATGATGTTTGCGTCTGTGTCATGCAATGTGTGTCTGTGTCATGGTGTGTGTGTGTCTGTCATGTAATGTGTGTCTGTCTGTGTCATGGTCTGTGTGTGTCATGGTGTGTGTGTGTGTTTGTCTGTGTCATGTAATGTGTGTCTGTCTGTCACGGTGTGTGTGTGTGTCTGTGTCACGGTCTCTCTGTGTTGTGGTGTGTGTCTGTGTGTCACGGTCTGTCTGTGTCATGGTGTGTGCGTGTGTCTGTCATGTAATGTGTGTCTGTCTGTGTCACGGTCTGTGTGTGTCATGGTGTGTGTGTGTGTTTGTCTGTGTCATGTAATGTGTGTCTGTCTATGTCACGGTGTGTGTGTGTCTGTGTCACGGTCTCTCTGTGTCGTGGTGTGTGTGTCTGTGTGTCACGGTCTGTCTGTGTTATGGTGTGTGTGTGTGTCAAGGTGTGTGTGTCTTTTTTAAGGTGTGTGTCTGTCATGGTGTGTGTGTGTGTCTGTCTGTGTCATGGTGTGTCTGTCTGTCATGGTGTGTGTGTGTTTCTGTCTGTGTCACAGTCTGTCTGTGTCATGGTGTGTGTCTGTCATGGTATGTGTGTGTGTATGTGTGTTTTTACTCACTTTTTTTTTTCACATTATGCTGGTCTCCCCTCGCCTGGCCCTGCCTCTACGGCTGAGATCATCAAGCTTGATGATCTCAGCCAATCCGCACTGACACAGGAAGCACCTCTAGTGACCGTATGAGTGTCTGTCACTAGGAAGCAATGTATACACTACCTTTTCTCTTAAAAGTCAGTGTTTACATTGAAAAGCCTGCAGGGACAGGCTATAGACACCAGTACCACTACATTAAGCTGTGTGTGTGCGCGCGCTTGCTTGTGTGTTTGTGTGTGTGTGCCTGCTACTGAGTGAGCTTGTGTTTTTATGTCAATAACCTTATGTATGAGGCTGTGTATCAATCAGCTTGTGTCAGTGAGATTGTCTGTGTATGCATGTGAGTATGCTTACTGTATAATTAAAAATTTTACTCTGAAAGGACCAATATTGTATATTGGAAAAAGCTATATATATATATATATATATATGTATATATATATATATATATATATAATATTGCCAGAGATAGCACTGCAAGGACTAATATAAAATATAACTTTTATTACCTCCACTAAAACAACACAAGGTCAACGTTTCAGCTTGATCCCCTCAAGCTTTTGTCAGGAGATGTCCTGACGAAAGCTTGAGGGGATCAAGCTGAAACATTGACCTTGTGTTGTTTTAGTGGAGGTAATAAAAGTTATGCAATATTTTTTGCATTTTTGGCTGACAAGCACCGGGCATTGAATATTGAATTGGTGGAGTGCAAGATCCGTATTTTTTTATATATATATATATATATATATATCTCAATCATCTAGGGTTGCAAGACATAGCCTTACATATTACATGCGACAATATATGGCGCAATGACTTATGGGGCTGGCATAGATTTTTTTTTCCAGGGCTGCTTTGGAATCCCCAGTCCGGCCCTGCTAGGGGTAGCAAGATTATACCATTACCCTATTTCCTACAGTGACCAAGGGGTAATAGGCTATGCATGCACATTCAGAGCATATATATGGTCATCAATTTCATCTGAATGGTAAGAGATTCCTGCTAATTTTAATTTCAATCAAACTTATTCCTAGGCCTCTGTTATGCCTTTTAATACAGCCGCTGGATTCTCTTATAACTAGGCTTCTGTGTCATTTAATACAGCCACCGGGTTCACGTATTCCAAGGCCTTTGTTATGCCTCTCAATATAGCAGCTAGATTTTCTTATTCCTAGGCCTCTGTTATGCCTTTTAATGCCTTTTATTACTAGGCTTCTGTGTCTTTTAATTTAGCCACTGGATTGGATCCAATTATTCCTAGGCATCTGTTATGCCTTTCAATGCCTTTTTATGCCTCCTATTACTAGGCTTCTGTGTCTTTTAATTTAGCCGCTGGATCCACTTATTCCTAGGCCTCTGTTATGCCTCCTAATATAGCAGCTGGATTTTCTTATTCCTGGGCCTATATGGCTTTTTACACAGCCATTGGTTTCACTTTTTACTAGGCCTCGGTTGTGCCTTTTAATAATGCCATTGGATTCTCTTATTCCAAGGTCTCCGTTATGCCTTTTGTATAGCCAGTGGATTTACCCAAGTCTGCTGAGAAAGCTCAGTTGGCTAATCAGAAACTGTTCATCTCTTGGGGGGTTGCAGGCTCAATACCCAGCAGGTCATCCCTTTGAAGTAGAGTAAATGAGAATTCTTTATTTGGGTAACCAGAGAATATCTGACTGTACCTTTCTTGGTTAAACATCCCTTATTCTCTTTGCATTTTAATATGTATTCCCGTCCATTTGCCGCTTAATTCACTTTTTCTATGCCTCTCTGACTTGTAAAATACATGTGCGGCTATTCTCTGCTAGGTAAGCCATTCTAATTTTTTCTGTGGTAACCAAACAAAATAGTGCCTATCAATAATTGGAATTCCCTACAATGATAGCTCTATGGGAAGAAATCATACGGATTGTGAGGCATATGATAAGTGAGCCTTGTAAAAGTAAAAGTCTCTGTGCAGACTGTCTGAAAGTGGCTACAGGCCAATCTACCCCTGTGCCGTAAATTATGCAATATCAAACAGTGTCGTAAGACATCATAGAAGCTGTTAAAGCGGAGATCCTTTGGACAATTCCCATTGGCATAGCCGGGAACACGGTTTGACACAGTCCAAGGCACAGTACAGCTCTCTTCAGAAAGTGCAGTACGACCTATCAAGTAAGGATGTTGACTGTCATATTACCTCAGCAGAGGAAGTTTTGATCCAGGTCCTCTGCCGCAGATCTAAGTGGATGATGATTGCACAAGGGAGGATGTTAACTTTCCTATATAAATTCCTTGGCCAGTAATTGAGTTACTGGAGCCTGAGTTGGTAAAAATAAGGGATCGGGTGGGTGATGACGTAGGACACATGGAACGGAGCGCGGCGTGTGTCGGGAAGCTGTCGAAGAACGTGGTGTGAGGAACGCGATAGCGCGAGAAGGCAGTTCAGACTGTCGGTACTAACATGAATGGAAACAGTACCTTGGTAATATTGGTATCATTTGTTTAAAGTGAGAATCTCCTACTCTTCTGACTAATAAGGCCATATGGTATAAAGTTCTTGTAAAAAGTTGAAAAAGAGGAAGGAATTAAAACTATCGATCGTGCTGTTTAATCACAACATATAAAAAATATGGCAGGTTGACAAACGTGACAGAGAGACAAGTAGGTGAATACACCATAAAAAAAAACAAAAAAAACTATATACATAGTTTTGATTGGTTAATTGTATAAACGGCAGACTGAATTAAGGCCGCAGTGAAATGAAAACCTCTTAAAGGAGAGTTGTATAAAGGGGGAAAAAAAAAACCTCCAAATTAACTAACTCACTTTATATGTGAGAAGAAAAAAAAAGAAACTCTGGTTAACTTGGCATTATTTGTTTTACTGTAAGAATCTTCTTTCCAAAGGACTGAAAAGACTATATGACATTAGGGGGAAAAAAAAGTTGGCAAAATAGTTGGCAAATTTAAACTATCGATTGCACTGTACATAGATCATTTCATTATAAAAAGAAAAAAAAATAAGGTAATATTTTCGGTGGGTTGATACAAGTGTTCAAAAAACGTTAAGTGAATACACCTCCCAATTAAAAATAAAAAACTCACATCAAGAAAGGAAACGGCCTCAAAAAGGGGGAACGAATTCAAGAGCTAAAAAAAAGTAAAGAAGAAAAAGATCAAGATTTTAATAAATCTTTATTGTCATATTACTCTTCACCAAGTGCAGATGAAAACACCAAGTCAAGAAGGAGACTCAGTTCTCCAAAAAAGATAAAGCAGTATGCAGACGAATCAAAGATAGTAAACCAAGTAAAAGATCTAACAGAAACCTCTTCAGAAAACCTTCCTAAAGAGAATTCACAAATCACAAAAGTATTTCTAACCAAGTTACTAGAAGAACATAGAGATCAAATAAATAAACTGGCCTAAATTAAAGAAGTAATAAAACTAAAGAACCTGAACCAAAAAGTACAAGAAAATACTGAAAAATTTGAGAATGTGAAGTTTGATGAAGAAAATGAGAGTCTAACTAAAAAAGTATAGGAGCTACAAAATAAAATAACTGAGTTGGAAGATCGATCACGGAAAAACAATTTAAGTATAAGGGGAGTTTCAGAAGAAATAAAGAATGAAGAAATAAAAGTCTATGCTTACAACTTTTTTAAAAGAATAAGCAGGAGACATTGGGAAGAAAGATCTTCTCTTGGTTAGAGCCCACAGAATCCCCAAACCAACCCAAGCACCATTTCAAGCCCCAAGGGACATCATTGTATGTTTCCATAATTATCTATACAAAGAAAAAGTATGGAAGGCAAGATATAATCCAAATATAAAAAAAGTAAGTTATAAAGGCCTAGGGATCACGACTGACCTATCCAGTATGACACATCAACAAAGGCTAAAAATGAGACCCATCACGGAAATCCTAATAAAGGAAAATCTAAAATGTACATGGATATACCCAGGAAAAATATTTCTGACTTACAATGAAGAAAGGTTCATCATTTCATTTAAAGAATAGGGTTTAAAATGGTTAAAAGAAAATAACTTCTTTGAAAAAGATCTGGTCAACCATCTGTGGAAACTTTTTATAGATATTGGGAATAAAGGGTATATGCCAGAAGAAATGTAAATGGCAAATATATCCGCCAGAAGAAATGTAAATGGCAAATATATCTCCCATTTTAAAGCCAGGTAAAGACAAAACGTTAATAAAAAACTACAGACCAATTTCTCTTATAAATGTAGATACCAAAATATATTCGATAATATAGGCAAATAGACTAAAGAAAGTTATTCATAATCTAATAAATAAACATCAATCAGGTTTTATTTCAAAATGAAAAGCTGAGGATAACATAAGGAAAATCTCAACATAATGTTTTCAGCCCATTGTCAAAAAAGACCATTTATGGCCCTGTCATTGGACGCTGAAAAAGCCTTTGACAGGGTCAGGTGGTTATTTCTAGAAGAAACGCTTAAACATTTTAACTTAGGGGACCATTTTATCAATATGGGCTCTATATAAAGACCCACAAGCCCATATCTCTGGTTCAGGAATAAAATCTCCGTTGTTTAAAATATATAATGAAACCAGGCAAGGGTGTCCCTTAGCTCCAATGTTATACGTTCTTTCAATGGAAGAATTTGCCCAAAAAATCAGGGATAACCCAAACATTAAAGAATTTCGAATGGGAGAAGAAGAATTCAAAATATCACTGTATGCAGATGATATCCTGTTGACCTTGGAAGATACAATACTCTCATTGAAAGAACTTATGAAGGAGATTTAAAGCTGCTCAGGAATATCACTTTATAAATTAAATATTGAAAAATGCTAAGTGTTATCTGTAAATATAAAGATGGAAAATAAAAATACACTTCAATAAATGTTTAAATTTAATTAGAAAGAAAATATTATGGAATACTTAGGGATATAAATTGCTTTTGAAAGGAATCAAATTATTGAATTTAATTACAAATCCTTATTAAATAAAATAGAAAACAAACTAAATGAGTGGAAAATATTTTTTTTATTTCATGGTTAGGTAGAATTGACACAACAAAATATTATATACTTCCGAAACTAACTTTTCTTTTGAGATCCATCCCTTTGGCTGTATCGAAAAAATGTTTTGAATGAATTTAAAAAATGTTTTAATCAATGTATATGGAATTATAGAAAACAGAGAGTAGCTTTCAAAATATTATCTAGGTCCAGGCTATAATGTTAGGAAATATAGCTAAATGGTGTAATAAAAATCAATCATTACAATGGCTAGATTTAGAAAATGATGCTCTTAATAAAAAGGACATGAAAATTATTCTCTGGTCTAAAGAAGTTAATTGTGTATTAGAGAATCCAATTTTGAAAGATCTAAGCCTCATGTGAAAAAATATAAAACTAAGATATCTATCATCATATGAGTTAAGGTTTTATATCCCTTTAGAAGTGTTGGAACTCCTGATAGTTGACATAAAATTGAAAAATTGGTTAGATAAAGGAATTACACATATATATCAAATAATTAAGGAACAAGAAGTGCTATTATTTAATGAAATATCTAAAAAAAAAATAATTTGCTGTTAAAAGAATTTTACAATTACTTAACAATAGATTAAACAATTTTGTGGAAAGGAGATTGTGAAACTTAAAAAGATCACAGTAAAAAAAATTAAACTTATTTTGTTGCTACATTAGAAAACAAAAAAATGGGGAAGGTCATGTACAATATAATTAACCAGCAAGAATTATTCTCGGTATTGCCACAGATAAGGAGATGGCAAGATGAGGGGGTAGTGGCGCTAGATTAAAAAATTTGGTAACCGCAATAAACTAACAAAACATGTTATTCATTATGTAAACCTTCTAGAAATATATTATAAACTGCTTTTTCGATGGTATATGACTCCAAAAAAAATTAAATAAAATCAACAACCAGAATAGTGATAGATGTTGGAGATGTTCAAATTAAGTAGATTCCTTTGTTCATCTATGGTGGGAATGTGATGATGTTAAACAGTCATGGGGCAAATTATTCTTTATCATTTCAAAACTAACTGAAACAAAAATTAGCCCAGAACTTTCCCTAGCTATATTTTAACACTAACATAAATGTGTTGATTATAGACATCAGATGTATTGCTATTCATCTCTTCATGGCATTTAAATTACAATTAGTAAGAAAATGGAGAAGCAAAGACAAAATAAACTTTACAGAATTATATGAACAAATTGAATATCGAGCTTTAATGGAAAAAGGTTATGGGCTTAATAATGAACTTAGTCCGGAGGCACACCAAATAAGATGGTCCCTATGGTATAAAAAAGGAAAAAAATGGAGCGAAATCTCTTAATCCATCTAGAGGTTATTGACTGATTTTAAAAAAATTTAATAATTAAAGAACGGAAAGAAAATGGAGAAGAACAAGGATTTAATTGACCCTCCAAAAATCTAGCTACATTGTCTTCATGTTTTGTAAATGTTGGTATGGATGTAGAATGAATGTGTATGTATTTGGTATATAGTTAGTCGTGCAGAAAATGAATGAACTTGGAACTATTTTTTTTGTTTCTCTACTCTTAGAATTAAGCTAAAACATTTTTAGATTAATTGAACAAAATAATCAAGATGAAAAGAAACAAATGATCTTGGTGTTCATATCCTGGAAAGTATAGAATGGCTGCATAGTTATAGTTTTGATCACCAACTTGATGTTAATTTAAAAAAAAAAAAACTGGACCGTAAAAAAAGTGAATACCATCCACTGGGGTTATAGAGCTTTTCTCCAAAATCAAATATGTTCATGAAAGGGACATTCTTAACATCCAATACTTTTCTTCTGCATAGGTTGCATTAACATCAACATGATTTTCACGTCTGTGTATTTTCTTCAGTACCTCCATGGGATCTCCCAAAAGAGTTCTTCCCTTTACCACCAGGTTCAGGGCTACTCTCCTCTTCAATACAAGGGTCTTTCAGGCACAGAAATTAATACCCTTCTGAAGGCCAGGAAAAATGTATATCCTCAGCTACCTTTACAGAGTTGGGATGCCTTTTTTCCTGGTCTATTTCTAATTAGGTAATTATTAAAATGCCTTCTACCAAGGAAGTTCTAAATTCTTCAATCCAGGACTCATCTAGGACTTAGCCACATTACCTCAGAGGTACATGTCTTAGCACTCTCTGATCTCTCTTTTCATGAAGGGGCTTTTATATGGAGGTATCTAAATATCTGTTGCCTGCATTTATATGATCCCTTAGTTAACCATTGCTCCTGTGGACTTCTCACCCATTTAACCATGAGACTCTATCTCTCCACATATGCTTAATAGCTCTATCTGTAACATTAGCATTGGGCAGAAGGATATCAGATCTGCAATCACTATTTGGCATAAAACCCTTTACTGTCTTTCACAATATAGAATAATCCTCAATCTGTTCCTGAATTTAGTTATAAAGTGGCTTATTCTCTCCATATTAATGAAGAAATTATTCTTCAAGCTCTAAAAGCCTATTGATTGGAATGAAGACTCCGTAATTAAACTTTCTTCTCTAGTCCTAGATAGATGTCTTAAGATCTATTTATATAGATTAACTATCTGGCTTTCTACTGATAGTTTATTTATCTTTACTAATGCACCAGGAGATGTCTTCATGCCTCTATATAAGCCATCAGCAGAGGGATAGTCTTGGCTATTTTCAGGCTAGTAAGCCCTAGGGGTTACAGTACCTGAAGGTCTGTTAGCTCTCCACTAGAGCCGTTTCTCCCTCTTTAGCATCAGTGGCCAAGTTTCCCTGAAACTGAAAGGTTAGATACCTGCTTGGCTCTCAACTAATACTTTTTTCATACATTTTCTTTGGTACATTTGAGTAGGTCAATCTTGTAATGTGGCAATAGTGTGCAATCAGTTTTAATTTCCAATGTCCTTATGAGGTGTGTGTGTTTACACTTTGCATTCATAATTTTGAAGTCTTGTGTATTTCTTTCCCTACCTTGGTTATTGCTTGGGTATTTCCCATTGTTGTGCTGCCATGGATATGGCTAGGAAAAAGTAAAATGTATTCCTACTTACCGTAGTTTTCTTTTCCTGGTCATAGGCCATGGCAGCCATAGATCCCGCCCTGGGATATTGCTGGAAACAGACTGAGGGTGGGAGGGGTAGGAGGGATTACTTATACCTTATGTTTTAATTAGGTTCCTGTCTAATTAGGGATAGGGAGGAGATACCCATTGTTGTGCTGCCATGGCCCATGACCAGGAAAAGAAAATTATGGTAAGTAGGAATACATTTGCTTTTTTTATATATATATATACACACACACACACACACACACATATAGAAATATAGGTAGATAGATAGATAGATAGATAGATAATTAAATTGTGTGTATAATTAACTTTTTTAAACTGGGAGATGCCAATGGATAAGGATTGGTATAATCAAATTCACAAACTATATATATAGTTGTAATCAAAATTATTCAACCCCCATTGAAAATCAGGTTTACTGTCAAAATGTATAGACTTCCAGGTGTTTGCAATTAACAAATCAAACAAAAGCAATTGAAATAGCTCAACACAAAAAAAATGCTTCAAGTGGTTTTCTCCAAATTCATCTGAAAATGCTACTACTGATACTACTGATACTACTATAAAATCTGTAACAACTGCACAAATATCTAAAATGTGTTGTTTTAAGCACAGCTGATGCAACTAATCAAGGACTAATCAAGGGCTGGAACATTTGAAATACCTGAACAGGCTAGGGATTTGTTGAGTGTCACGTTTCATTGCATATTAGAAATATGGTTAAGTCAAAAGAATGGTCCACAAAGTTAAGAGAAAAAGATCATCACCCTTCATAGACAAGGAATACGATTCAAAAAGATAGCGAAGGCACTGAATGTTTCTAGAGACACAATTGGAAGCATAAGGTAAATAGATGCAGCGCTGGCTCCAAAAATTGCAGCAAACTCTGGTCCTTGGATACCCTAACAATCCAAAGACATAAAGTGAAAAGAAAGAAAACAGGTTGTGCCAAATAACTAGACAGTACTGATATTGCTAAGGAATAGAGTTGTGTGCAAGTAGTAGTAACTGGAATGTATAATTGCAAAGAATGTCCTCGTAAAACAATAAGAAATATCTTCATAACGGTGGTAATTGTAGTTCACTATTGTTTGTTCTCTCTGTTATTTATTGTCGTTTATTGTATTTTCATATCTTGGAACCTATCTTAATTGGTGAAATACATTAAACTACCTACTACAACTACCACCGTTATCAAGGACTTTCTTATTGTTTTACGAGGACATTCTTTGCAATTATAGATTCCAGTAACTACTACTTGCATACAACTGTATTCCTTAGCAATACCAGTACTGTCTACTTATTTGGTGTGTAGCGGATGGCATGTGACTGTCCGCCAGAATTATATTTTAAAAGACTGTTCGCATGTTTAAACTGCTTGTACATTGAAAATTGCATAGACATTCGTATGTTAGTTGGGTAGTTTCCTTCATAGTTTATACGAATGGAAACTACCGAATACATAGACCACCTTAGAGCAGAAGTGTGTCCCTAGTTAAACCCTTATTCCCTTTCTAACCACAGTTAATTGGTGTTATATTGCTGTATATGGGTGGCCGACATTCGGTAGATGAACACGCGGTGGCAGCCATCTTACGCACAAACTCTCAGCGGTGTTTGGTCGTCGAGTGTCTGGAACTCAAATCGGACACTCGATTGCGCGAACACTGCTGAGACCTCCAAAGCTCCAGAACTCATGAACGGAGGGGCTAATCGACTCCTCGTTCGGTGAGTTCAATATACCAAACAAGGGGGTTTGTATGAACCCGGTATTATCTATGGATGGCAAGGATTTTTACCTGTTTTACCTCTCGAACGTAGACCGACCGCAGGGCCAAAATATATGGAACTCCTTTCGGCTACATAGTCGTGTGCGGTCGGTCAAATCATTTATTCCCCATACTCCCAAACCCCTGGTCTGATCTGGGTGAATTTTGAGTATGTTGGTCACCCAGACCAGGGCTACCAGGTCCTGGTACTCCACAGTTTTGGGGTACATCCAAGAAACAGGGGAAAAGGTACCAGGATTTAGTGGATTAAGTGTCACACTGAGGTGAGGGAAAGTAGGGGAGGGAACCTCTGTATTATTGGTTACTGGTATAATTACTGTAAATCCCTCCCTTGCATGGGAGAATCCTTTATAAGGAACTGTTGTGAATAAACATTTAGTTCTGCTCCTGATGCTGTGTGTCGTTCAGTCATTGGGATTGCGATTGGGATATTGTTGGAGTCTTTTTGCCTGCTGGGATTATTACTCTGTGGATTTATGATACTTGTTCCTGAGCCTTACTGGGATCCAAAGTGGAGATAGGCTGTGTAATACCAGCTCATGGTGCAACCTGTTTTCTTTCTTTTCACAATTGGAAGCATAGTTCGCAAGTTCAAAGTTGAAGTAACAGTGGTTATGTGTGTATATATATATATATATATATATATATATATATATACAAGTATAGTGGCACTCACCCTTTCAATGAATCAGTAAAAGACTGCCTTGGTGCAATCCCACACTGGATATGTAAAGCAAAAAGAAAAGAGATGCACTCTCAGGTCTTTGTAGAAAAAAAACTCGATATTATTTAATAACATGTAACATACATCTGATCGACGTTTCGACCTCTTCAGGTCTTCCTCAAGATCGAGAGGAAGACCTGAAGAGGTCGAAACGTCGATCAGATGTATGTTACCTGTTATTAAATAATATCGAGGTTTTTTTCTACAAAGACCTGAGAGTGCATCTCTTTTCTTTTTGCTTTATATATATATATATATATATATATATACTTGTTTGTGAATATGACTATACCCATCCTTGTCAAATGACATCTACCTAGCTCTCAAAAAGTAAATTATACATTGACATTCATTTAATTTCCTCCTGTTATAAAAACATACCAAACTTTATTACTGAAAAAATCCATGTGTTTAAAAACAATATATTATTCATTATCTTACAATACAGGAAGTATACAGTCTTTTTAAAAGTGCCACGCATCTAACTGTGAAGCCTGCAAATTATTATCCTCCTCACTAATTAATATCCCTCCTCACTAATTAAATTGGTTGCATACTGTATGAAAACGTAATGGAGAACTAATATTGTCCTTGATTAAGTAACTAACTACATTGTATTTTAGAACTGGCTTCGGGGCAGGCAAAGCGGAGAGAATAAAAACTATTAATTAGCTTCAATACAGATATCCGAATTGCGTTAATTTAAATAATGTATTTACTTATGCTTGCAGGAATTAAGATCTCTCTAACTATAGGTTGTTGAGGTTTTTTTTTTTTGTTATTGAATTTCTTTTGTTGCTCACTCAATTCATCAAAAGAATTTCCTGCCAGCAATGATTACACCCAAGTGAACTTTAGCATCTAACAATCTGCATTAGACAACCTACCCTTTATTGTACATTAATGAAGGTTTACACAGAATAGCAGAATTGGTCAAAAAGAACAATGAATACTTCTGCCTTTTTCTGTAATTATGTATATGTTTAAAATTCTACATCCATATTATACAACGCAGCAAGAAAAAGAAAAACACCAGCTAAATTAGAGTTTCAGCTATTGTGCTCTATCATAACATTGTTGTGTAATGTCATCCTTCTACCCACGCATAACATAAAGCAATTAACCCCTTCACAGAAGAGATTTTAATCATATGTAAAAGTGCATCTTTCGAAAATATTTTGTGACCTCATGATTGTTACTTTGAATGTCTTCATTTATAATTCATTTTAGATGCACCCTAATTGGTAATACTCAATGTGTGATGGCATGCAATTTACCATGACAACAAAAGATTGAATGATTTACTACAATACCTTCAACTTTTAATCAGCATGGTGGTACCAGGAGCATGAAACACTAGAGTACAGGGGCAAGAGTGCCATGTTAATATTATTTAAGCTGTCAATCACACAAAAACAATATTCATGCTGCCAAGTTGGTGGAACAATACCATCAAGATTAAAAAAGGGATGTAGAAAAGTTGTGTGAAACATTTTATAGACAAAACTTACAGAAGCCATTATTCCTTACGGCTTCTCTTATTTTTCTCCTGTTGTATCACAAATTGTCAGAAATTATTTTATTGTGACATCATCTGGTCCTATGTCTGTTCGGTTTCCCGTACCCCCTTTCTTCATTTCCGAATGATTGTTTCCCTCTTTGTAGTTGTCGAACACTCTGGGTCCCTGGCTCTATAGCTTCCCTCTCCCAAACGACATCTAGTGCTCTCTCTGGGTTGCTGCTATTTGTATAACCGAATACACGTGCTCTTTCAAATGGCAGTCATTTTGTCTTCCGAACACTGACAACGGAACTAGTTTTGGCCACTCAACTACATGGTTCCTTGGAAAATGGTCCCATTCTTTTGACCCCTTTCCAGACAAGCCAGTAGAGCACTAAGTGGAGGGAAGGTACTATGGACTGTGGGGAGCAATCGCTCCCTAAGAGCTAGGGGAGCACTAATTTCTTCTCTTACAGGAACTCCCGAAAGCTCCTGAAACCCCTGTTCTCATGGAACAATTTTGGACATCATCCAGAACTTTACCTGGATGGTGATTCCCCTACACAGCATGGATCTGAGTGCTATTTGGACAACTTGGGTAATCAGCTCAGGACTTTTCGGGGATATAAGACATGTGGGGTTCCTGTATGATTTGACTGTGTTTTGGGTTACTTTTTATATTTTTTTGGTCCTCTGCATCTTGGAGATGATTAATTTACCCGTCTTTGACTCAGTTATCTTCCAGACACAGAGCTGCCTGAGCAGGATATTGTATGTTACTATATGGAGACCCCATCTATGGGGTCTGGCTTTTAAATAACTTGTCCTTGAATAAAGCTTCATCCAGTTACTGGGGGGATATAGCTATTCACTTTGCACGTCATTGTTCCAATTTGTGAAGGATTTGTGGATAAAGTCCTTGTCAGGACTAGAGCTCCGCCACATTTTTTTTTTAATGTATGGAATGCACACCATTTGTCTTGTTACAACTGCTAGTTCGTTTGTTTATCTTCTGCACAGTGCTACAGCATATATTAGTGCTTTATAAATAATAATAATAATGCTCAGGTATGGACTGGAAAACAAATTAGGCGCAAGCATTTTTTAATCACAGCAGCACAGTGGGAAGGGGGTAGGGCCAGAGTGGGGAGAAGTATTGAGTCATAACCAATGGCAGGCACGCAGCCCTCAAAGTAGACATGTTAGTTCAATGCTCTTCAAGGGAAGCCTATGTATAGAACCCTGCTGAAGAGCTCGCGGATGAGAAAAAGACCATTGGAAAAGGCACACAGCAAGACTGGCGTTTGGATAGTGCCAGATGTGCATGAGCTGACTGATTTCCCATGTCAGCCATGGCCCATGGTCATTGCAACCCAATGGACATTTGCTTGATTTACCCGATGACCGGTCTGGGTCTGATAAAGTATTCAATAGTACATAGTACAAACATTACAAATATTAACTGTGATTTAACAAAACAACCTATACAAAATGATTAACGTGATTTAATGTAGTATTTTAACTTCCTTGCAAGACTCCTAAAAAGTTAAAGCACAAAAACGGACTGCAAGAGAATATTGAAAATGGACAACAGCTCAAGAAGCTTGCCCCTCAGTGGGTTCTCGCTCTGATCTCAAGCTAGTTTTGGCTCATCTTGTGCCATTAGAAGGAGAGCCTAGACCATTGGCCTATCAAACTGATCTCACCCAAATGTCAGTCCAGATCAGAAATGCAGGCTTGCTTTCTCTGCACAAGAGATACAGCAACTCCAGACTATAATTTTGGCCTTCTAAGGCTTCAACAGTAAGGTATAACTAATACCCCTCTAGGCACTGTAAGCGAGAGGTCCACGTCTGGATTACCCTTTGAACTTATAGAGTGCAAAAAATAAAGGGGTGCAAGAGATACTGGGAATGGACAAAAGCACTTCGGGGGGTCCCCATTAAGATCTCAAGCTAGTTTTAGTTCCTAAAAAGTAATTAAATTTTTACAACACTTTTTTTTAAAATTAACACTTTTCATCTTATTGTAGGAAAATTTTAAAACAGGAACGGGAATTACTGTAAGCAAAAAGTTAATTGCCACATTCAAGACTGTCAGTCAATCATATTATTAGCATTTAGAAAATTCAACATGTACAAATATGAGAAAATGCCAAAAATCATTTTTTTTCAATTACATTTTAAAGTTTCAGTGTCTTTGAATTTCTGGCATTAAACAGATTTGCATCAATAGCAGATCTGAGTTGCATTTTTCTGACTTTATTCTATTACTATTTCTTGTTGCAGAAATCATGCTGACTTGCTCATCTTAATACATAATGCTTTATGAGGCCTTAAACACAACTGGGAGGTACCACTATATAGAGGCAGTGTGAAACATGGCTCTATTATAAACACATAGTGCAGTCCTATGTGAACTGAGATTTCGTGGGCAGTGGCGGAATGAATGTAGATAGGGCAAGAATTTTTTTGGGGCCCCCCTTCATCACAAGGGTGTCCAAAAGGTAGATTGCCACACAGAAAGACACACTGACACACACAGCTGCACACACACCAAGACACTCACAGATGCACATATATACATGCTGACAGCATACACACACTGACACAGATACACACATGTAAGAACTACACATCTCTTATTACCAGGATTATTTACTAAGGTGCGAATTGTTGAGATTTCAAAGTGAATTCAAGTGAATTTTAAATTTAAGGGCAAAATAACTGAACTGAAAGCATAGCTGATTTGAGAACATGTCCAGTTTTGCTATTTTAGCCTTATTTTTAAAATTGACTTTGAATTCTTTACAATTCTAACTTTAGTGTCAATATACCTTTTTCACCAAACTACATCTAATATCTGAAGTTAACCATTTGAACATCAAAGGAAAATATTTTTTTTCACTTTCCTAAACAATATATAATATAACAAAAGAAAAGAAAAAGGCATCGTTATATATACACCACATAAATAATAATACTGATTACAAGAGATAAGCAAACAATTACTACTCAAAAAGTTACTGTCAGAACTAGTCATGTTGCGAACCGTTCGCGAACTTCCCACGAACGGCTCCCTCCTAGACCCTCCCACCTCCTGGACAGCATCCATGTTGAAGCTGCCTGGGAGGGAGGGTCTGCTGGAGATTGGCCGGGATGTGTCAGCTGACCGGAGCTCCAACCGTGGCGAGCCGTTCACGGGAAGTTCGCGAACGGTTCGCAACATCTCTAGTCAGAACCTGATATGAACACTTAAAAGTTGACTCATTTGTATGTTGCTCTCTTACTGAAGAAATACTAATCACTGTTTAAACTACTCAACAGCTTACTTCTGATTCTTACCACTTTTGTTAAAGTAGAACAGAAGTTGGTAAAGGGATCATGGTCTGCTTCACTCTTATTAGGAGCAAAAATGTATTTAGGGTGTGTATTTTACCTGGTGAAGGCTTCAATATCAACATGTGCCATCCTGCAGTAAAAATATTTGTTTTTCTTATTCAAGCATATTTGACATAATATTTAGTTCACATGTTAACACACAATAAACATAGTAAAAGTGTGAGGATAAATAGGGTTCCTTGATATCTCTAGGGCACACATGGATAAAGAATGTAACATGACATGTCCACCAGTGACTTAGATCTCTGATCAAGAGAAATATAGCCCAATGCAGAAAGAAGATTTAGAAGCATTTTTTGCCAATAAGATAAGGTGGACAATGGTAAGCTTCTCCAAATCATTCCTATCTGAACTCTACCAAGAGGTTTACTGAGAAGTGCGAGACGGAAGGAGCTTAGATTGTGCGAGATGCAGAGGATGTATAAAAGATCAAGTATTGATTAATATTTTAATTCACATATTATAGTTCTAATGTATTATTACTTTATTTTGATTTGCACGTTTATATATTTTTATAGTTTCTAGTTACACTTCTAAGTATTTTTTTAATAAATGTAATATTGCAATGAAAAGATTTTACTAAAAACAAAACAAAATAAGTATTTTGTAAGATGTACTAAAACACAAAAATACTGTTATCAGTATAAAATCCTAATATATGCTTGCACTCTAAGGTGTATGTGTATTTGACGGTGCAATAACTTTCCAGAAATGCCATCTTATGTTTGACTTCTGCAAAACCAACAAAAGTAATACAAAAACACCTAAGGCTTTTCAAGGATCCCCAATGACTTTTAAAATGCTAAGCTTTACAAGATGGATATTTTTCTTCAGTAAATGTCAAAAATGACTTTCCAGCAGTCACAGACAGTTGTCAAAGTTGATGGAACAAGGGCAACTACTGACAAAGATAAAACTGAAACAAATAAAATAGAACCAAGAAGAAACCTGCCCAAAATTAAGGGTTCTACAGTGGTATCCTTATTGTTATCTTATTGTAGGACACATTTTTAAAATGATTTAATATTGTAAGATGCATTTTTTTACATATTAAAACATCCACAAATATATCATGTATACAAAAGAAGTCAATATATTTAAAAAGAAAAATTCTAAATATTGAAAAAGTAGATGTTTTCATAATTATAGTAATTGTAATTTAAGTGTATCCAAAAATATTGAATCATTTGGAAAGGTCATCTAACAATATTAAATAATTTCTGTAGTGTGGTATGGGAAATAATGAATAAAACCAAGTGTAAAGAATACGTATCTCTAATAATGTTTATGGAATTGTTGATTTAACTAAATCCCCATGCCCACTTCCTCGCCCCATGATGTCTGACTCATCAGACCCATGTGTCAGACCTGTATACATTTCTTTATATATCTAAGTATCCTTTTGGCATACCACTATGTTCCTCAATACAATGTACATCAAAGTTATAACCTATAATATCAAGGGACTCCATGATATAATGAAGTGGAAAAGGCTGGATGGTCTGTATTAGTATATGGCTGGACATAGAGTGTTTCTTCAGTAAACCCTCTATAAAGTACTATTGGGAAAGGCAATTCCTTCACCATTGTGCTTAATGGATTTCCTATTATTTTTCAGAACCGGTTCTTATTAGCTATAATCCTTGGGGATTATAGTTATAAAGTTACATAGGCTAAAAAGAGACGTGTCCATCAAGTTCAGCTTTTCTCACATCAGTTAATTTCAGGTTAACTTTGCATTACATACTTGCCCTTAGCACTCATGATCCACAATTTTTTGCCACCTTTATCACATTTGGTAAAAAGGCACTCTCTAATCCTGCTGGTGGCAGAGGATTTTACCACTGATCTTTACTTGGCGCAGATAGGCAATGCTAGTAAGTGATGCAAGTGGCAGCCAGGGACATTGCTAGGGTTAAAAACACTTGGGGCTTGAGCACAAAATTAATTGGAGGATTGATAGACTCACAGGCATATACACATGTGCAGAGGCAGACATATACAAGCACATACAGACCTTGAAACATATACAGGTAATGACACACAGACAGGCACAGACATAGACAAGTATACACAGAGGTAAGGCAGAGGTTAACAAAACCTGAATGAAACTAAATTAGCCATTTCCATTGCACAACATTTGTTAAGCATTTTTTCTTCATTTATAAAGTTGCATCTAAATTCTATTTGAGCATTATGACAAATGCATTACACAATATATCACCTTATTTCTTGTCATACTACAATTCCAAAAATGCCCAGTCAAGTTCTGGGGGAGGTATCAAAAAGGTGTCATTTTGAGTGTCATATATTTCATTTAAAAGGGGGGTATGTTTTTTTTTTTTTGCCTTTCCTCCCATTAGTCCTTTATGTTCACTACAAATCATTTGATCCATTCATGTTGATATAGCTTTGGGCAGGGCTGGCCTTAGGGGTGTGTGTGTTTGTGTGTGACTGTCTGCCTGAAACTGTGTGTGTGTGACTGTCTGCCTGAAACTGTGTGTGTGTCTGTGTGACTAACTATCTGCCTGTGTGTGACTAACTGTGTGACTGTAACTCTGTGTGACTGTCTGCCTGTATGTATGGCTATAACCGTGCTATGTGTGTGACTTTGCCTGTGTATGTGACTTCACCTGTGTGTGTGCACCAGTGTGCATGAGTGTCTGTGTGCATGAGTGTGTGTGACTGCCTGCTTGTAATTGTGTGTGTGACTGTATGCCTGTAACTGTGTGTGTGACTGTATGCCTGTAACTGTGTGCCTGTGTCACATCCTGTTCCTAGCTGTGGATCATTCTGGCTATGGCTTCTGGTATCCAGTACTCTTTTCACAATTCTTGTTTATTTTTTCTTGTTTTTTTTTTGTTTTCTTTTCTATGTCTGGTTTTCTTTATGCTGGGTTTCTGGGTTCATTCTTATATACCGTCCCTGGATTTCCCAGTCTCTTGGATTCATTTATATGTATGTTTTATGTTGCCACACTCGTTTGTTTTCCAACATTTCTTTTGTTTCAGTGTTCCTGCAGGTAGCTGCTCAAGTCTTCTGCCCTTTCTTGAAGGTAAGTACTATGTGTGTTTTCTTTGGTTGGTTTAGCTTGCATTAGGCAGAGTAGGACCTGCCAGATATGGGGTACATTGGTGTTGTTGGCAGGCTTATGCAATGTATGATCATATAATGTGACTAAATCCCCATGATTTTCATATGTAGTACTTAGTTATGTCTCCTCTTGTTTTACCTTGTATCTCTTGTCTTGTTTTATTTTGTCTTGTATTCCCAGTTCATGTACAGTCATGTCCTGTTCTTGTTTTCCTTATGTCTTGTGTACATGTTCTGGGTTCTGCTTTCTGTCCTGCTCTGGTTCTGGGTTCTCCTAGTTTTGTCTGGTTTTCATGTATGATGCCTATCTCTAGTCTTGCCTTGTTTCTGTACTGGATACATTCTTGCTGCAGAGCCTCCCTATTCAGCTCCTGGGAGGGCTGCTTAATTCCTGCTCCTAGTCCCTGGGATCCGCATAAGCTGATTGAGGGTTCTGGTTGTAGCTGCACAAACGCTGGTTCTCAACACCAGGGGGTGTGCGGTTACCCTGCACCAGACCCTGACCTATCCACTCTCACGTTGAAGACTCCCACTTATCATCAGGCATAATGGGTCCCGGTCCTCGCACCACCGCCCGGACAGTGTCTGGGTCCCGGGCACTGGACTGCCACCCTGACAATATGGCCATAGGCACTTGGAGTCTGTGGAGTGGACTTTGCAGCTTTCCTGATCTGCCCTGTCTGTATCCTGTTCTGCCTGGATTATGCAGCATACAAGAGTTCCTGTATCTGGACCAGTCTGCTGGAGATGACTTCCTCATTCTTGTTCAGTCTGTCTGATTCCTGTCTTGGAGGGGGTCGTTCTGCTAAGCAGTTCGGTGGTCTCTGCAGGTGTCATCTTGTGATGCTTTGTTCCTGGTTCCGGTTCAGATTCCGGTTTTGTGGCAGTGCTCCTGTTCTGGCGGTGATCTTCATTCATTGCTGGTGGTTCCTATGCAGGAGGCCTTTTCGGTGGGGGATCTTTGCCTCCGTGAAAGTCAAGAGGACTTCGTTGCAGGATCCACTCGCCATTCCTGGTCTCTGCCTGGGAGCTGTTGTGAGCGTCCGGAGGTCGCTCCTTAGGAGGGGAGTTATGTCACATCCTGTTCCTAGGTGCGGATCATTCTGGCTATGGCTTCTGGTATCCAGTACTCTTTTTACAATTCTTGTTTAGTTTTTCTTGTTTTTTCTGGTTTTCTATTCTATGTCTGGTTTTCTTTATGCTGGGTTTTTCTGGGTTCATTCCTATAATCCATCCCTGGAATTCCCAGTCTCCTGGTTTCCTTTAAATGTTTGTTTTTGTTGCCACACCCGTTTGTTTTCCATCATTCTTGTTGTATTTTGTCTTGTATTCCCAGTTCATGTACAGTCCTGTCCTGCCCTGTTCTTGTTTTCCTCATGTCTTGTGTACATGTTCTGGGTTCTGCTTTCTGTCCTGCTCCGGTTCTGTGTTCTCCTAGTTTTGTCTTGTTTTCATGTATGGTGCCTATATCTAGTCTTGCCTTGTTTCTGTACTGGATACATTCTTGCTGCAGAGCCTCCCTATTCAGCACTGGGAGGTCTGCTTAATTCCTGCTCCTAGTTCCTGGGATCCGCATAAGCTGATTTAGGGTTCTGGTTGTGGCTGCACAAATGCTGGTGCTCAACACCAGGGGGCGTGCGGTTACCCTGCTAATCTACCTCCCCACTGTGACTCCTACTCATATCATCAGGCATACTGGGTCCCGGTCCTCGCACCGCCTCCCAGACAGTGTCTGGGTCCCGGGCACCGGACTGCCACCCTGACAGCCTGTAACTGTGTGTGTGTCTGTTTTTGTCTGTCTGTAACTGAGTGCATGTTTGTGTGACTGCCTGTAACTGAGCATGTGTGACTATCTGCTTGTAACTGAGTGTGTGACTGTATGCCTGCAACTGAGTGTGTGTGACTGTCTGCCTTTATGTAACTGCGTGTCACAGTATTATGTGACATACTTAGTCTGTCCTCTGTAATATTTTAATCTCTCTCATTTTTGTAGAGCAGGGCCTACAAGCCAGTGGTGGAGCTAAACTTTGGAAAAGAAGGTAAAATACCTATTTAGAAACTGGCAGCATTGCAAAATAAAATGCTGCATAGACCAGGTCCTAGCAACATGACCACTTCAGCATGCAGGGATCTTTATGGCGATCATTATAACCCTTCAAGAAACACTGCCATGATTCTTAATGCATAGCTGCATAGACTTTTTTCTCAAATGTATAGTTTGAGAAAATGCCTTTATGTTAAATGAGAACAACACCAATACAGACAAGTCCATTTGAAATCACTTTGTTAGCATTAGAGTTAAAGGACCACTCTAGGCACCCAGACCACTTCAGCTTAATGAAGTGGTCTGGGTGCCAGGTCCAGCTAGGGTTAACCCATTTTTTAATAAACATAGCAGTTTCAAAGAAACTGCTATGTTTATTAATGGGTTAAGCCTTCCCCCAAAGCCTCTAGTGGCTGTCTCATTGACAGCCACTAGAGGCGCTTGCGTGCTTCTCACTGTGATTTTGTAAATGCTTTCCTATGCGACCGGCTGAATGCGCGCGCAGCTCTTGCCGCGCGTGCGCATTCAGCCAACGGGGCGGAACGGAGGAGGAGAGAAGGAGGAGAGCTCTCCGCCCAGCGCTGGAAAAAGGTAAGTTTAAACCCCTTTCCCCTTTCCAGAGCCGGGCGGGAGGGGGACCCTGAGGGTGGGGGCACCCTCAGGGGACTATAGTGCCAGGAAAACGAGTATGTTTTCCTGGCACTATAGTGGTCCTTTAATACATCTTAAGACTAGTATTAGGTGGTTGATGGTTAGGTTAATGAATCTTGACTATTAGGTGGTTTATGGTTAGGATGTGCTTCACATAAGGGTGACAGTAATTTGTAGCAGTATGGAGACAATTAGAAATTGAGTTTTTCAATTTAAAGTAGACTTATAGTTTAGGGTACCTGCTGTGTATCGATTACTGTTTAAAGGGAAATCGTAATTTACCAGAATTTTTTATGTAATATTCTTTGTTCACCAAATATGTAATTGTAAGATGTGAAAAATAAGAATAAATGTAGAAATTAATTTTTCTTGTAACTGAGTGCCTCCATCTTAGCTCACTTTCTGTCATTCTACAAGAGCTATAACATGCACCTGACATTCAGTGAAATAAATGATGCAGAATGGAACAATAACCAAGAAAGCCAATGGGACCAGTAGTTACATTCCATTGAATGTAACAATTGATACGTTTTTGGAATGTTAATAAAAGTGCTTGAATATATGGTCATTTTCCAAGAGCAATAATTGGCAGCACCATTGTATTTTTTCACTTATCGGTGAATAAAGACTATAGTGTATCTAAGCTAGGGCACTATATTCTATACATAGAGGTAATACTTACACCAATGCAACATAATGGTTTCAAACTATTTTTATTTTTTTCATTCTATTGCTTCATGAAACCATTTTACAAAATGCTCGTTTAACTAAACAGGCAAATTAGATGCAAATAACTTTGCGAGCTGACACTTAAAAGCATGTATCCAAATGACTGTGGCCATTGATTTAATTTCAAATCATCTGTTTTTGCAACGTATTACTTACTACAAATCTTTTCTGCAATATGATTTTTTTCACTATATTATAAAACAAGGAGTACTGGTTAAAAGTATTTGACAGCTGATACAATGGCTGTTTTATTAAACTGTGTAATAATATGATATAATACTATAGTTTATAATATAAAACTGTGCAACAGTCTACTATTCTTGTGTATTGGGTGAAATTTACACATAAGTCATATGTTGTATACTTATATCCATAATAAAACTTGCACATTATCATTTTTATTTTGTGATCCCTGCAGGACTAAAAACATAGAAGAGTCTTGACTGACAGTCAGGTAACTGTATACTCTGTAGGCTTAATGGGATATTTAACACTACGTGCAAGCTGAAAAAAATGCTATTAGTGTTAATTATAGAACTCTCCTGATTATTTGACACCTGATAGCAGGTGTTACCCTGAGTTAAAATGGCTGGTAGTCTTTTTTTCTCCATAAAACTCTACGGAAAAATGAAACTATTGACCGAGTTTATGCCTGCAGATAACCTAGACGCCATATAAAATAGGTAAAATTAATGCCAAAGTGTTTTGTCTCACCATCGTAATGGGAGAAAAAAAACATTAAAGAGGCAATATAGTTGCCTAACATTACAGCTTAATGTAGTGATGCTGGTGTCTACAGCCTGTCACTGCAGGCTAGGCACTGTAAACAATGCCTTTTCAGAGAAAAGTCAGTGTTTATATTGCTGACTAGTAATACCTCTAGTGACAGTCACTCAGATGGCCACTAGAGGGTCTTCCTAGTCTGCCATACTCTGCATGAAGATGCTAAACATTCACCATAGAGATGCATTGGTTCAATGCATCTCTATGAGGAGATACTGATTGGTGCAGTTTGGTGTTAAGACGCACATGCACAATAGTCTCTGAATTATTTCTTATGGAAAAGCATTTGTTTGGCTGAGACTATCAAGATTAACTAGAAAAGCTACAATTTCTGGGGAAATTTTGTGAAGTGTTCTTGCCTCCACCAGTAGGCTACAACTGGAGTGGGCGGAGTAACTGTTATTATTTATTTATATAGCACATTTTTTTGTAATGTTGTTGCCCAAAGTGCTTAACAGTTACATTAAAACATACATTTATAAAACCATTAGCAGGTGTACAAAAGGCCCTGTCTATGACATCACTTGCTGCTCCAGCCTGGCACAGGTCAGAGTATTTTGGCGGTTGCCATCTTCAAATGGGCGTATTTTAAAAACTATAAATCCTACAGCGAAGAGCTTTATGTTGTGAGAATCACAAGATCCAGACCTACATTTTGATGCATAGTATGTCTCGGAAGTATTACAAATGAAGGCACAGTCGCAGTTTAGAAATTGCCCTTCACATTTGAGGTGGCTAGAGTGGAATTTCAATGAATGTCAATGGACGGCGTGAGTTGCAAACAAATGGTCATATTGTGAAAACTATCAGGACTATGGCTTAGCCGTGGACATTTTTTAGTGGCAGCAGGGATAGCTGAACGTTTTGATATATGATTTGTGTATGTGCGCTTGAAAATGAGGGAGTGGTGGCAGTTTAGAAATCATGTCCTGATTTTTCAGCTTTTGCCAGCTCCCACTCTAGTTTTGAATATTTTGCCATTCATTCCTATGGGACCAATTTTGCCGCAAGAACGATGATATTCCGTGAACCATTTGGCGAAATGTTCTACAAAGTAATAGCAATCCAATCGGGAACAATCCGCACGTTTCGGTATATTACTGTCTATGTAGTGTAAAAACTGTCGGAGGAGTTAGGGTGGTAAATTTGGCTATAATAAGAATAAGAATAATATATATGTGAGATAACATTAAGTGGTCTTGCTATGCAAGAACACTTAATTATCTCAGTCATGGAGGCTGAGGGAGAAAGGGTTTCCTACACATGAGACTGGTGCATCGTGGGAGAAAAAGTAAGCAAAATCACTATTGTACTCAGATCGGAGTGGCGCTAGTTACCTAATCAGCCACTTAGGGCTATAATGTCATGTATGCATATTTGTATTCCTGACCCTATAGTGTTCCTTTAAACAGGTTAGACATGCTTAAGCACTTTCTGCTTTGTTAGGTAACTGTACCCTTACTCTCTCTGTGGTTCAGGAGGATGCTATTACAGTCAGGGCCATATGGAGGATGTGGGGAGTTGAAAAATTTGACAAGAGAGCTGAGAAAGGTGGAGTAGGATTGATTTTTATTTTAGTGTCTAAAGAAATTTAGATATTCTGGCCCTATAACTCTTGGAACTTTCTTAGGAAGATAATAGGCATAACTGTGTGAATGAAGCACCTGATAAAGCCATTGTGTGCAGATAATGAAAAGAAACAGTTAACAGAAAACAATATGACAAATTTAAAGGTCACTTTGATTTCTTATCAATACACACGTTAGTAAATAACCCTTCATATTTAAAAGGTTTGAGTTTTGTTATGACCAGTCTACATAGATACAATGTAAATTTTAATGATCATTCGTCATTGTCGTTTGGTACAAGAGTCTTCCATTGCATTCATCTTTGGATTACTATTCAACAATGCCTTTTGCATATCATTTAAACTTGGGTTTATTGTTATCACTGGATTTTAGTTTGTTACTGAATTCATACTATTAGTCTTGATATGTACAGTTAAATATATTTAGCCTGAACCATTTGTTCATCCAGCTCTAAATACTCATTAGGAATGCAATAAAGCATTTAGTTTTTGTGTTGGACTCTTCATTATGAACTGCAATTTAACCAGTGACAACAGAATCTATCACTGTTACTACCTCCTATCAAGCATATGCTCAATTATACACAGGCTAGCTTACTATTTAATTATTGAACTTCAATGAATTGTATTATTATATAAAAATTGTACTGTTATGCAGCACCAGTTCTATCATATTCTAAAAACCTTTTTTATTTGTTAATAAAGCCTTCTTTTTCTGCTTATACACTCTTTTGTATGCCATTAAGGTAACATTTTAGCTGCTTATCTTCACACATTGTCCTCCATAAAAATGCTGGTAGCTTGCTTTGCCCATGCATGCGTGTAAGTAGTACTGCAATGAGTTATTAGGACTTTCCAACCCTGCCTGTTAATCTTTCTAGATGTATCTCATGAATTCCCCTAACAAGTCCAAATACTTTGTTGATAAACTGGTTTACTTTCACCTGAGGACCAGAATGCTTAAAAGCCTTTATTCTGGACTTCCTGTGTTCCAGTTTCCATTTTATGCCTTCTGTATTTGTTTTATGTGGACAATGCATCCACACCACCTGTCCTGATGTATGGTCTGGAAATGAGTACTGTTGGCATAACTCTCCATGAAACCAATGAGAATGCACTTTGTTCACCTCTGATTCCTAATCCCATGTGTGAACCTCATTTTATTTTATTCAGCTGTGTATTTGAGTTTTGTTTTCATATTCTCTGGGAACCTTTCATTTTGGCATGGCATGGGGAAAGTTTTTGGTTCGGTTTGGCGTTCTGAAATTCGAGATTTTCGCAATTCGGGACTTCGGCACTTCGACACTTCGGAAATTCGTCAACTTCGGCATTTCGGAATTTCGGGACTTCGGGACTTCTATTTCAGCCACTTAGAAGATAACTCCCTAATTTCCATGGTATTAGGGAGTTATCTACCAAAAGGTTGAAAGATCTAAATTGATCTTTCAGCCAAATTTACTAATACTAAGTAAATCTTACTTAGTATTAGTAAATTCTGCCCCTACTTGCTATACCGTGAGTAGGGGCATGTCTGAATTGGTTACTTAATCCACCAATCAGAGAGTTATGAGTCAAATTATACAGCGTGGGAAAATTCACACTGTTTAAAATGACACAGAGCACTCTGATTGGTGGATTTCAAACCAACCAATCAGAGTGATGTTACAGGTAAATGTAGAGACTTACCTGTCAGTCTCTTCATTTACCTGTCAGAGCACTCTGATTGGATGGCTAAAACCCACCAATCAGAGTGCTATGAGTCTAATTGCAGGGCGGGGCAAGACTTTATAAGCCTTCACCCGCCCTTTAGAGCTCAGTCTGCGCGGAGCCCTCGCCGGAGGAAGATGGACTATTATTTTTTTTCAGCTCTTTTTTTTTAAGTGCGTTGGTTATTATGATTTTTTATTTGCCCTTTTTTGGGGCTGAAAAAAGAAGATTTTAGAAGAAAGAAAACATCGAATGGTAAGTTTTATTTTTTTTATTTAGTTAAAGGTCCCCCCTCATTATTTTTACGGTGAGGGGGGTAGGTAGGGGGAATTTATATTTAGTGATAGTGTTAGTGCATAGCAGGGGTTAATGTTTAGAAAAGTGTTAGTGTGGTGCAGTTTCGTGGTACCATTAGGAAAGAAGGGAAGACAATATTTAAGTGATAGTGTAGTATAGTCTTGTTTAGTGTGTTATAACAGTGTAGGGTTTAAGAGGAGATTTCACTTTAAGGTATGTCCTAGTGCTGCTTGAGATTGGTCGGAATTATAGTTCTGTAGTTATTTTAGCTGCCATTATTTAAAAGGCAACAGGTACTGCTTAGTAATGTAACTCTTGCTAATCTCAAACATACTAGGACAGCTTAGGGAATAGGGCCCTGACAGGTCTAGGAGGCGGGCTAAGGGGTGGGAGCAGTAAGGGATTGGCAGAGCAGTGCTTGGGGGTTGGCTGATATAAATGGGCAGCCATTTTATGATCCCTCACTCTAATTTCTTACCTAGCAGAGTTGGTCCCTCCCTCCCTTTGTTATTTTCCCCGCTTGGTCACAGCGGCAGGGTGGTAAGGAACACTAAGAGAGGAGTAAGGGGAGTTAGTTAAATGGTTAGTTGATTGGTTAAAAGGGTACACTGTTTATACATGTTTTGGTAGGTTTCGAGTCTGTTGGTGGCTCGGTGGTGTTCTGAGTCCCTTGGTGGCTCTGAACCTTGGTGGTGTAGTGGTATCTGGGTATACCCCTACCAGGAAATGGATCAATGTGCATATGTTACATGTTATATATTATACGATGGTTGTATATTGGAAATGTATTATGTGGTGGGTCATTACCTTGATGTAAATATCGAAAAGATGATGCGAGAGTTGGGGCGTGGCAGGTAATGACTATATATATATATATATATATATATATATAGTTATCTTATCATTAAAGCTGTGGACAATTTAACCCATAGCCCTAAGTGTCAGTGTCTTATTGGGTGGGTTGGGTTCAAGGCATATATCCCTCCCCTTGCCCATATGGTGACTATATGCACAAGTTTAGGCCCCCAGACTCAACAAAGGTAATGCAGGTGAGGCATTATTCTTTCAGTACATGGAATATTTGCATGGAAGGCATATATGCACGGTGATAAGAATAAGGATTTAAAAAAACATATTTAAAACAATGAATGCTATAAATTGAAATATAATATTACTTATATATATATATATATATATATATATATTTTATATAGAGGTATCACAGTTAATAGATATCACGAGGAACTATAGATGATATTTCTATACAAAATGTGTGCCACTAGCTGATACATTAGAAAAAAAGACAATTTTCAGTGATTAAGGTGATGTTCTGATCCTATCTGGGGAGTTCCACTATTTTGTAATATGAATACTTGTTCAAATTAATTTTATACAACATATATAATGCATCTATTTATCATTCAAGAAGGGCCCTAGTGCAACAATTTGTCGGGGCTTCCTGTTGCGCAAGAATGGCCAAGAGATAGATCTTAACTGCTCTGCAACTCCCACAATGCTTTGCCAGCTGGGAGTCTATCATTTTCCCATCCTTGCAGGGTTGTATTTTTGAGCAGTGTTTGTGCGTTTGAATTTAAGCATGTTTTTTATATAGATTATGTGTGAGTGTGTGTGTATGAATGTAATAGTATACTTGCATGTACTGTTGCTATCTGAATGCAATGGTGTGTTTGTATGTCATGTTGACATTCAAAAGCATGTGTGCATTTGTATGAAGTATTGGCATTTGAATGTAGGTGTGCATTTGTGTTGATGTTTGAATGCAAGCGGTGTATTTGTGTATTGTGTTGGTGTTTGAATGCTGGGATGTAGGGACATATACACATACACTGACACATACACACACTGACACAGATACAAATACACACTGCAACACACAAATACCTATACTGACATTAAGATACATACACACTGACACACACACTGTCATACACACACATACTGACATAAATACACATACACACTGACACACACAGGTATACACATACTGATCCAGTTGCAAGAAAAAGTATGTGAACCCTTTGGAATGATATGGATTTCTGCACAAATTGGTCATAAAATGTGATCTGATCATCATCTAAGTCACAACAATAGACAATCACAGTCTGCTTAAGCTAATAACATACAAAGAATGAAATGTTGGCATGTTTTTATTGAAAACTCCATGTAAACATTCACAGTGCATGTGGAAAAAGTATGTGAACCCCTAGCCTAATGACATCTCCAAGAGCTAATTGGAGTGAGATGTCAGCTAACTGGAGTCCAATCAATGAGATGAGATTGGAGGAGTTGGTTACAGCTGCCCTGGACTATAAAAAACACACACCAGTTCTGGGTTTGCTTTTCACAAGAAGCATTGCCTGATGTAAATGATGCCTCGCAGAAAAGAGCTCTCAGAAGACCTACGATTAAGAATTGTTGACTTGCATAAAGCTGGAAAGGGTTATAAAAGTATCTCCAAAAGCCTTGCTGTTCATCAGTCCATGGTAAGACAAATTGTCTATAAATGGAGAAAGTTCAGCACTGCTGCTACTCTCCCTAGGAGTGGCCGTCCTGTAAAGATGACTGCAAGAGCACAGCGCAGACTGCTCAATGAGGTGAAGAAGAATCCTAGAGTGTCAGCTAAAGACTTACAAAAGTCACTGGCAAATGCTAACATCCCTGTTAGCGAATCTACAATACGTAAAACACTAAACAAGAATGGATTTCATGGGAGGATACCACAGAGGAAGCCACTGCTGTCCAAACAAAACATTGCTGCACGTTTACAGTTTGCACAAGAGCACCTGGATGTTCCACAGAAGTACTGGCAAAATATTCTGTGGACAGATGAAACCAAAGTTGAGTTGTTTGGAAGAAACACACAACACTATGTGTGGTGAAAAAAAGGCACAGCATACCAACATCAAAACCTCATCCCAACTGTGAAGTATGGTGGTGGGGGCATCATGGTTTGGGGCTGCTTTACTGTGTGAGGTCCTGGATGGATTGCTATCATCAAAGGAAAAATGAATTCCCAAGTTTATCAAGACATTTTGCAGGAGAACTTAAGGCCATCTGTCTACCAGCTGAAGCTCAACAGAAGATGGGTGTTGCAACAGGACAATGACCCAAAGCATAGAAGTAAATCAACAACAGATTGGCTTAAACAGAAGAAAATACGCCTTCTGAAGTGGCTCAGTCAAAGTCCTGACCTCAACCCGATTGAGATGCTGTGGCATGACCTCAAGAAAGCGATTCACACCAGACATCCCAAGAATATTGCTGAACTGAAACAGTTCTGTAAAGAGGTATGGTCAAGAATTACTCCTGACCGTTGTGCACGTCTGATCTGCAACTACAGGAAACGTTTGGTTGAAGTTATTGCTGCCAAAGGAGGTTCAACCAGTTATTAAACCCAAGTGTTCACATACTTTTTCCACCTGCACTGTGAATGTTTACATGGTGTGTTCAATAAAAACATGGCAACATTTCATTCTTTGTGTGTTATTAGTTTAAGCAGACTGTGATTGTCTATTGTTGTGACTTAGATGATGATCAGATCACATTTTATGACCAATTTGTGCAGAAATCCATATCATTCCAAAGGGTTCACATACTTTTTCTTGCAACTGTATATACACATACTTACAGAAATACAAAGACAAACTGACACACACATAATGACACAGATACACATGCACATTGACACACACACAGCCATACACATTGCCACACACAGATACACACATATGCTGACATAAATATGCATACAAACTGACACATACACTGATACACACACACTGTCAAACACACAGATACACACATATACTGATATTAATACACACACTGACACACATAGATAGACACTCATATTGACATATACATAGAGACACAAACATACTGATACAAATACACATACACAAATATACACTCACGCACAAACAGGTATGCATACATATTGACACAGATACATATACATACTAACACAGATACACATACACACAAATACATATACATGCGGTCACAGATACACATACACATAGACACACTCATAGATACACATACACACTGACACACATGCACACATACACACTGCTAATACACACATTAGTAATTATTAAAAATTTTCTAGCCACCCTCTTGTTTCTTGCACTTTTGGGTGCAGGATGGGCCCTGCTGGCTGAAAATGATAAGAGTTTGGGAATGCAGGGAGACTGCTCCTTCTTCTCTGTGCCTCATCTCCTTTCCCCCCTCCTCTCTGCATCCAGTCATCCCGCATGGCCATCTCTGATAGTTGGGAGAAACTGTTTTGCTCTCATTTCTCCCCAGCTCTCTCTGACAGGGGCCAAGTCTCACTGTTAAAGGTCCACGGCACCTGGCCAGCCCCTTCTCAGAGATGCTGATAGAGTGTCCCTGAGTGTGAGGAATACCTGATGGGCCACAACAGTGGTAGTTCTGCTTTATGGGCAATTTAGACTTACCTAACTGATATGTGATTACAATGAGAAAGAATAAGGAGCTCTCTAAACAGCTGCACCTTTTATGGAAATATGATGCACATAGTATAAACATTTAAACAAATATATAATCCATATTGTATCAAAGTAAAATTATTTAATTAGAACATATAATTTGTAGATGCACCACAGTAAATCTCTATTATAAACTGATTCACTGGTGAGAACCCATTAGAATAACTGCGTTGATTGATTTAAAAATGTACTCAATGTAAAAGAGTGGTTACCTTGAATAAACATAATCACTGTAACAATAAAATATGTTTGTTTGAGTAATATGTTGAAGAATGACAGACAGAGTATTATCTTTAGTACACAAACCAGAAATTGTCTAGACCGATTGATTACTATAGAGATGTTTTGCCCTCTTTCTCTTCTCCATGTGAACACTAAATCAACTTTAATGTAACCTGGATGTCTTTCTTTGGAATTGTTTCTGCCTCAGGTGGCTTAATTGTTTACTCTATCTTTTGATTGCATTAGATTGCTTCCTTATACATTTGTATACCACTCATTTTCCATGTTAGTTTTGATCCACTGGAAATCCTTTGAATGATATGTACTTCCTCTAAATGTTTTATTTGTATCTAAATAATTAAATAAATAATAATTAGAATTTTAACCCCTTAAGGACCAAACTTCTGGAATAAAAGGGAATCATGGCATGTCACACATGTCATGTGTCCTTAAGGGTTAAAAAACATATTTAGCCTTCTCTTTACCAAGACATTTCTGACCTGCACCTCCTTCCTCCATCTGACTTCTTTTTTAATGCACAATTAAGTAGCTCTCACAGTTCATCTCACTGGTGTAGCTAAATTCACTTCCTTAGACTATGTGTACTATATGACTCCAACAAAAAGGACAAAACTCTGTACTGCTCATCCCTCTCAAATCAAACTGCCATATACATTAGCATGAGAGAAAGTTTAAGTTAGCTGGGATTTCAAACTCCTTAACCATTTGTATAACACATAAGGAACAAGCCTACGTAACTCTACTATGCTGGTATATCACTGCACTAAAACTTTAAAAAATTTCTCAAACACCTTCTAATAGGGATGTGCATGGGCAAAAAAATTGGTTTGGTTCGGCACTTCCTAAATTCGGATTTCGTCACTTTAGCAATTCCCTAACCCTAACCCTAACTCTAATCCTAACCCTACCCTTATCCCTAACCCTACGTTACCAATCGCAACACCCTCTATCTTCGGGTCATTCCTAATTAATTCGGCCAGGGGTTCTATCACCAGAATAAATAATAAAGGGGACAACACTGTCTCGTACCATTAGTAAGTGGAAAACTTTCTGAGATGAAACCCGTGGCCGACACTCTAGCTGTAGGATGATGATACAGAGCAAATATTTCATTTGTAAAGCCACATTTAAACAAAACCTCTTTCAAGTATCCCCAGTGTATTCTATAGAACACCTTCTCCTCGTCCAATAAAAGAAGCAGAGAAGGCGCACAATCTGTTCTAGTTTGATGAATAATATTGATAAACCTCTTAGTGCCATCCATGGCTTGTGTGACTAACACAAATCCAACCTTTATCGTTTTTAACAAGTTTAGGGATTATTTCGGCCAATCTAGTAGCCAAAACTTTGGCATATAATTTAGTATCATTGTTAAGCAACGAAACAGGATGAAAATTAGAACATTTATTTGGATCCTTAACCGGCTTGAGAAGAGTCACAATCTGGGTGCACAGTGCTTCACCGGGCATCTCACCTTTATTCTAATATGAATTAAATAGCCTAGTCAAGTGTGTACAAAATAGTTTAAAAAGTCCTATAGTAATACATAGTAAAACCTTCCAGTCCCAGTGCCTTGCCAGTAGGAGTATTTTTAATTGTCTCAAACACCTCATCCTGGGTTATAGCTAAATTTAGAGTCTACAATTTATCTTGGGAAATTTTTGGTAGCTGAAGTTTATTTAAAAAACATCTAATTGTGTCAAAATTAGCTTGACTGATGATTGTGTCTGAATTAAAATTGTAAAGGGACCTATAGTACTCTGCGAATAAATTGCTAATTTTGGTTGGATGTACTATTTTTTCACCGCTATCAATTACAAGATGTTCAATCCTAGATTGAGCCATCTTATGTCTCAATTTGGAGGCAACCATCGCTGAGGCTTTATTCCCTTTGGAGTAAAAAAATTGTCTTAAATGTTTCAACATCAAGCTTGTACGAGCCAGTTGTATAGTGTCAATTAGTTGCTTGATGTCATTTATCATAGCCAATAATGAGGGGGTTAGGCCAAGTTTATTCACCTGATTTAAGTTGTATAAATCCTTTTCTATTGATTTCAAAATTTTAGATTTAGTTTTTTTCAAGTTGGATGCTCGTTGAATAAAGTGACCTCTCATAACAGATTTGTGAGCATTCCAAACTGTTTCAAGAGCCAGGTCTGTATCCAAATTCTCGTTAAAGTAATTAGCGAGGGTAGTTTCAGCTAGTATGTTTTTTTATTTTCAAGTTCCAAAACCGAGTTGTTAATTAATCTCCATGGTCTGCCTGGAGTCACCGAGAGGGACTCAGAAACATGTGACATTATCGGGGCATGGTCAGACCAACTGATATCCAATATTTCAGATCTTAGTACAGTATGCAAAGTTGCCTCATCCACCAAAAACCTATCAATACATGTTATACTGCACTGAATGATAAGGATAGCCTTTTTCACTCTCATGAGTCACTTTCCATGCATCATATATACCCAAAGAAAAAAAAAAGATATTGAGAACATCTCTGTGCCAAACTTTCACTGTCACGCCTTTCAGATGAAGAAACAGTCTCTCTCATTATATCTAAATTATAATCCATCACAAGGTTTGTATCACTGCACAAAATCAGTCTCCCGTTGCATTCACCCAAAACTTTCTTAACAATGTTCTTTAAAAATTTAAATTGGCCCGCATTTGGAAAGTTAATGTTAGCCACTGTGTAAGTTATGCTGTTAATCTTGCCTACCCAAATAAGGAATCTGTCCTCAGAGTCATCAATTACTTTAACAGTTTGGCATGCCGCATTCCTACTAAACAGGATTGACACACTTCTCGATTTGGTTTTATAGGTGGAATGAAATTGAACAGAGAAATGCTTCGTCATAAGGCTTGGGATCATACCTTTTTTAAAGTGTGTTTCTTGAACAGAGGCAACATCTGTTTTTAAGGCCTTCACCTCCTTACATAATAGTCTTCTCTTATGGGGTGTGTTCAGTCCCCATACATTGATGGACAATAACTTCAATGTCATTAGGTTATACCATCATTCAGAAAAAAAGCATGGACAGAAACCGAACACATCACCCACAAGAGAATACAAAAGTTCAGATACATGAGGTAAAATTTGGAATAACAGATTAAACAAATACCGCCAACACATGCACAGTCTTCAATACACCATATGATAGAAGAACAGCATAGTTTACGAGCAATAACGATGAAAACATAGATGAAAAAAAAGAAAGAAAAATGCAATAAAAATGTAAATAAATTTTAAAAATTCAAAAAAACTAAATAAACAACCATAAAAAGGAAAACAAAACTAGGACGAAAAAAGGAAAAAAAAAGTATATACAAAAAAACATCAGGCCAATAGTGAGGTGCTTCAGAGAAAAAAATTAAACATCACACTGTCAGGTAAAAAAATAAGGAAAATATGTAGGCCCAGCATTTGTGGGGTATAGGAAAGCTAGGTGGTAGAGCTAAACATATAGTACTTACAAAGATATTGCAGCAAATGCATACACACACACATTATATATATATATATATATATGTATATATATATATATACACATACATACATACATACACAGGAACAAAAACTAGAAAACGCAAAAAATATTAGTACATCATTGTGGAAAACCATGTTACCACACATTCGCAGGAAATGTAACCTTAAATTCAACTCGCAATAATACTGTTATCTTCAATAAGAAAAGGAAATCTTTGCAAAACACTGAAATCTTCAAAAGAGTCTAGTATGACAGCGCATCACTCCCTATATATTCAAACAAGAAAAATGAAGAATAAATGGCATAAATCCTAATAGGTTTTGAGTCCATCTTAATCTTACTAATTATTTGTATTCGGGGAAACCACACATGTAATTCTTTTGTATGATAAGTCAATTGGATGTATAATTTAACATACAAACACATTAACTGATATTAATTCTTAAACAAAAATTCAAAATATTATATAGTCCTATATAATGGAATCACAGCAAAATGTAAGTATATGGAATATATATTAATAATTTAATTTGATATCTACAAATGAATTGAGAATAAAATAACTAGTGGAACTATGTGTATTACTATACATAAAATATTCTGGTTATTAATTTCCTGGAACATCTCCTTTTCTTAGTTTTCTTAAAAATTATAGGTGCTAAGGTTTCTCCCTTGTTTAAAGTTGTTAAAAAATCAGCTCTTCTTCTGGTGTCTTTACGGTGTAGTTTTGGCCTTCATATCTGAATAAAACTTTTTACGGGAAATCCCCATTCATATTTGATTTATTTGGGTTGCAGTTCCTTAGTGAAATGTTGGAATTCACATCTGCACATAAGTGTGGCAGTAGGCAGGTCTTGAAAAAATGTCAGGTTCTTGAATTTGTTTGGTAATTCAAATCCTCTTCTAAGTTTGGCCATAAAATGTTCTTTCATGTGAAAAAAAATTATTCTGGTAATTGTGTCTCTGGAAACATCTGCTGGTGCTGAGTTAGGTTTTAAAATCCTATGACATCGGTCAATAATAATTTCTGTATCTCTTATACTTGGTAGAACCGAATGTATAGCTCCCTTTATATAGTCAGACAGTTCATTTGGTTTAATGGATTCAGGTATGTTGTGAATTCGTATATTCGTATACTTTAAGATATACTACCAGTGAACCAATATAGGTGTACACAAAGTCACACAGGGGGAAATTTAGAAACCACTTCCTTAATAAACTCAAGCTGAAAAGAAGATGCACATTTGCCTTTTCTAGGTATATTGATGCCATACATGTGCATAGAGGCCTTCACAGTGTATACTTTCTTGAATCAAAGTACTACTGAAGCTGAATGTGCTGTTTCTGCTCCCCTGACTTGAAATTTTGTTGCAATCTTCTACTTAAGAATGTGTTGTATAGTTATGCTTTATTTACTCACCTTAAACTGCTTTGTAAAACATGAAGACATGTGAATTATATTTAGTACAATATGGCAGTTGAGATTACTTGAATGTATTAAATATAATGTTTACATGACAACAGCTAGGTATATCCCTTTATAACCTGATAGTCTTGACATGTTATCTGTCACAAAATGGTGAAGCATATCATATGGGAAAGGTGAGAATGATCAAGTCTATTATCAGGTTATATTCTGAATTACTGTGAAAAATCACAAAATATATCATGCAAACTGACAGTGCAGAAAAAAAAATCGTGTGAAGGAATGTATTTTTTGCTTTTACTCCTGGGAACCATTTTTAATAGAACTTGGTCCTGGCTCAAAGGAATCCACACACCTACTAAATGTACGATGGAACATTTCCAACATGTGTTAGTGACAATTTCTTTTCATTTAACTACTCATTGGTACTTTAAAAGCATAGCATAACCTGTGAAGCAAGGAGTGCACACAAATGATGCAAGGATGGATAACCTCCCATCAAATCCAGTGATTAAAGAAGACAACAAGATAGGTTCCCTTATTCATCTGTCCCTTCATATAGGAATTTCAGAGTGTAAAGAATCTGAGTGATATTACTGTTTACTGTTTTGTTATATTTAATGTGTATCATTTTCTATTCAATTGTGCCTTAAAAATAAAATCAAATGCCATTTCCAAAACAGCCACATAATGTCAATTGTTAAATACGAGGTGGCATAAGGACAAACCATCTATAGTATAATTGCTCTCAGATGTTCTGCAGAGCTATCCTTGGACTTATTAAACCTTGTGAATCATCCACTGGAACAAATTATGATGTTTGCTCATCCTTAACCATGAATCTGTATCACGCCAATAGTTTACAATAATTTTACACTGAGTCACAATTTGTTTTGATTTTTAAATTACCCCTTTTAATTACTGATGATTTGGTTCCCAAATTATGCCTTGTAATGGATTTAGATTCTTATGATTCTTTTTTTCCCCATGATTTAATTATATGAATTGTGAATCTGTAATTTTATTTAAAAAAAATACGTATGTATTTATTTATTAGCTAATAAATAAATTCTGTATTTTAGAATCATTTTGTTGAGAAAACAATTGGAAGGTTTTTTAATACATAGTCAGTTTTGGTGACTTACAAAGCAACTCGCAATTGTTAGACCATAACAGTTGAAAAAATGTCATACACTTTTCCATTTTTTGTTTTCTTTACATTTTTTTTCTTTCCCCTCACCCACCACTTAGAGCAGAAATGTTCAGGCACGACTCATATATAACCTACAGAAAAAGACTGTATTGAGGATAAAATATGTATCAGCTGCAGCCTTTACCACTATGTTCATGGATGAAATTTGATTGTAATATGCTATATTCAAAATGGTTTAAAGGTATATTGTACTGATGTGTATTCCTATATTTATGTTGTCACCTTAAAAATAAAAATGCTTTTCAAAATGAATGTAATTATTTAACTATTTAATGTAATTAGAATGAAGACAAACAACTTCCAGCACACTACTACATCAACATGCTCTGGGGTGCTGCTTTCTTTAAAATTAAGAGTCACTTCACAGATTTTGAAATTTGATTTAGCTTTTTAGTGAAATGTACAAAAAAGTGGGGCTACTTTTTTTCTCATTTGAAGCTATAGTCTTTGTTAATCTTTGGGTGGAGTTGGTGAAGTTCCACTTCCATTGCTAAATTAATTTACCCACAACCCATCAGCCATAAGAATCACACACATAAAATATCATTTTTTGAGGGTTTACAGCCCCTAAGTGTTTGGTACTTTGAGCTCACAGAGAAGTCTTTGTGCACATCACTGCTTTAAAAGTTCATAGTTGGGGGGGAGGGGGGGCAATGGAGACAGTGAAAACAGGGATAGCTGAGGCCCCACTGCAGGTACAGTGGTGGAGCTGGGAAGGGGTATCATCTTAATCACAAGCAGAAGAGCAACAGACAAGCAACACAATTATGTTACCAGTTAATTGTTTTGTTTTAACCTTTTTTATAGTGTTTTAGTTTTTTACTTTTTGTACACAGTAAAAACCCTTTGACAGTACAGATCAATTTATGCGTACCAAAACTCACACCGTGGATTGTTTTTGATGTATAAACTGTATCTGGTGGAGAAGCAGCATTTTCACAAGCCAATGTGTGAGTACTATGACATATGTGCGGTCAATGCAAAAAATAAAGAATAAAAAAAGCAAAAAACAAAGGTCATAGATTGTGTATATGTGACTTTGTCATATGGCACCTCTCTACATCAAGTGATTTTCACCCAAAGAATGGCTCAATGTTTTTGTTGAACATACTACTTTCTATAGAAAATTGAGGATTCGGTCCATGAAAATCCAAGTGAGTGAGTTAGAATTTAAATTCCTTGTTCAAATAAACCTACCAAAGTCTCTTGAAGTTGCAATACTTTTCCAACTGATTGAATTATTATTTTAAAGCTTTTAAGAAGAAGCCAGCATTTAACTGTATTTTAGAAACATCAAATTTTGGCTACAAGGTTTTTTGGTCAAATCAATATTAATAGCTTGCCATCATCTCTGAATCTTTGAAATGACTGGTGCTCTTTTCATAATCAAAAACACTGCAAATCGTACTATTTGTTGTTCCACATTAATTTACAGTGATTCAGAATTTGACTTTTGCAAGTTTCATTTTTTTTTTTTTTCATCACCAGCGATTGAGCAGTAAAATGTGTTTAATTACCAGGTTAAATATTCCAACACAACTGAGAAATATCACAAATGGTTCTGTGTTCCCTATACTGTAATCATATTGCAGAGATAAAAGCTCTGGTACTTTTTTCCCTTTCTAAATCTTTGTCTGTACTTGCTAATTCTGCATATAATTAATTATTTTAAAATTGGATAGTTAGTTAATTGAAACCTGTTTGCAATTCAATTAGCATTTAGATGTCAGTGTGTGCACTGGATTCTCTTGTGAATTCATTATGCAGTTGGATGTTTCAGATACAAAACACAAAATATGTCTGTATAAATAGCCACAGTCTGGCAGATCATACTAAATAATTCTTTCCTGTATGAAACTGGAACTTCTCAGTATCATAGTAAAAAAAATAAAAATGCATGCGCTTAATTAATAGGATATATTTTACATTTTAATTTTCAATTTAATGTAATATAAAAAAAGCTAACTCATTACAAATTAAATAAATAAATATACACACTGTATAAAAAATCCTAATGTCAAGATCACTACCCAGAGAGTGGCCTAGATGTTGTATGCTGTACTGTTTGATTATTTGCACTAGCGGACGTTGAGTGTCTATGTTTCCATGGCAATCAAATGTCAAAACATGGAAGGTATACTTTTCATCTGTTGTGTTATTAGCTGCAACCCAGGTCAACATTTACTCTTTGAGAGGACTTAGGTTTAACCAGTCATTTCAATGTAGTAACTTGTATACTTAGGAAGGCAAGACATTTTAATTAAAGGTTTGTTTTCAGTATACCCTGGAGTATTTAAAAACTAATCACAGGTAACCAGGTAACCTATCACTGAGTGTTATGTTGAGTTGCAATAAAATGCAACACTTACAGTGATAATTAGTCTCTGTGACTATTTTGTTTCTATTTTTGGCCTGATTTCACTTTTAATGTTACAAATACATTGCTGTCTTTTGAATTATCAATATGATTGGAATTGTCACCTTAGGTACTAAAACGTCTATAGAGTACATATGAATGTGAAGTAATGGACAGTGTCATGAATTTAGTTTTTTTCCATCATTCATAAAGTTTTATTTGTATGTTACAGTATACATATAAAAAAATAAATAAATCACACAGCATTTCAAAACTACACTTTATGGAAGATTAAGTACCTAAGTTCATCTCAATATATATAATGTTATACACTAATCAGCCACAATATTAAAACCACTGACAGGTTAAGTAAATAAGATTGATTATATTATTATAGAGGCACCTGTCAAGGGGTGGGATATATTAGGCAACAAGTGAACACTCGGTTCTTTCATTTCATGCGTTGGAAGCAGGACATATGGGTAAGCAAAAATATCTGAGTGACTTTGAGAAGGGCCAAATAGTTATGACTAGACAACTGGGTCAGGGCATCTCCAAAATGGCAAGTCTTGTGGCTTGTTCTTAGTGTGCAGTGGTTAGTACCTACCAAAAGTGGTGCAAGGAATGACAACCGGTGAATCAGCATCAGGACCATGGGTGTCCACTACTCATTGATGCACATGAGGGAAAAAAAAGGCTAGCTTGTCTGATCAAATAACACAGAAGACCTAGTGTAGATGTAATTGCAGAAAAACGCAATACTGGCCATTATAGAAATGTGTCAGAGTGCCCTTGATGACCCCTATCCACTGCTGAAAGTGCCTTCAGTGGAATGCGGGCATCAGAACTGGACAATGCAGTGATGGCGGAAGGGTGCATGGTCTGATAAATCATGTTTTCTTTTAAATCAGGAAGATTGCTAGATGTGTGTGCATTGTTTACCTAGGGAAAAGATGGCAGCAGTATGCACAAAGGGAAGAAGACAGGATGGAGGAGGCAGTTTTATGTTTTGGGCAAAGTTCTGCTGGGAAACCTTGGGTCCTGGCATTCATGTGGATGTTACTTTGACACGTACCACCTACCTATAGATTGTTGCAGACCACATACACCTTTTAATGGCAAGGGTGTTCCCTGGCGGCATTGGTTTCTTTCAGCAGAATAATGGACCCTGCAACACTGCAAAAGTTTTTGAGAAATGGTTTGGGGAATATGACAGAGTTTAAGGTGTTGCCTTGGACTGCAAATTCCCCAGATCTCAATGTGATTAAGCATCTGTAGGATGTGCTGTAACAACAAATCTGATCCATGGAGCCCACACCTCAAAACTTGGAGGACTTAAAGGATCTGCTGATGATGTATTGATGCCAGCTACCACAGGACATGGTCAGAGGTCTTGTGGAGGCCATGCCTTGGCTCTTCAGAACTATTTTTTCAGCACATGGGAGATATACGCAGTTTTAGGCTGGTAGTGTGGCTGATCAATGTATGTTTTCCATAGATTTATTTTCCAGTTTCTGTTTGTATTCTACACCCTTATTCTGTTAATACATTGTGCCATATTTTATAGGACAAACAGATTGGAAGTTTGGTTAAATATAAAGGTCTGCATGTGCTCAGTGACTGAAATAAAATAAGTATGTTGTAATAAACAAGAAAGAATGGTGTATTTTAGTAACCAAGAAGAATAATGCAAAGTAAAAAAAAATATTTTACTTTATTTTGTAGACCAATATAAATTGATTTCATTGTTCTACAACATTTTTGCCTTTCTTTATAATATTTTTCATGCAGCGTATTGATTCAGTTTGCTAAAGTATATAAAAAATGAAAGTTTGCCTGAAGTACTCAAATGACTGTTCTCTGAAACCAAAGGGTTGTGTACTTTGAAAACTATCTAGCATTTTATAGTTTTATTTTATTTCAATTTCTTTTGTGTATTCAATGAAAGACAGTTAAAAAGGAAAAATTTGAAATGTACTCTAAAAATGGTGATAGCCAAATAAAACACTTACCGGTAACCCTAAAACCAATGGATGCAAATGAGAATATACACTCTTGAAATTAACTTCAAATGAATAGACTTTAATTTCTATTTTAAAGTTTTATAAAAAACAGTACAAAGAGGAAGCAATATTGAGTTTTGCATTGCGTAGGAGAAATTAAAATAAAATGTAATCAAATCTGGAATTGATATTTATGCAATATTTCCATAATGAGATGTGAGACATATAAGATTAGGAGCATCTTAAAGACTATTCTTACATGCACAAAGTGCACAATATGCAGAGACATAATCTGGGAACAAACTAAATACCAAACATATCAACTGAGTTTTAGACAATGACAAGAAAGTTGAAAATAAGGTTTCCCTATTGTTATGTTTTTAATGTTGTACAGATATGTAGATATGTAAAAAGTAGGAGACTTGGACCAACAATTTAGAAAATATTACTAGTCTCTAAACTGCAATAAATAACAAATTGCTGTTGTAGCTTACATTTATGTGCTAGCTATTTCTGCAATATTTTAGATGAATGCCATCTGATATTTTAGACAAATAGTACTTGTTAGTGGAGAGCTAGGTGGAATACCATATTTGAAAAATGGTAATTTAACAAAAAAAAAAGTAATTTAAATTTTTATGTTCTACAGTTCTTTTGCATTTGTTTGGAATTCCTTTCATGTATATACTTTCAAATTTGATCCCATTTATCTTTTATTTCTGCAAACCTTTTAGTCTAAGTCAATTAGTTAGCATGGCATTATATACAAATGTAATATATTTACTAAACAGTAAACAATAGCTAAACATAAAGTAATATTTAAAGATTAAGATATTTAAAATTAGTGTAATTTGGCGAATTTTATCAGTTCAGCTATTTTGGTCTAAATGGAGGCTAATACCACATCTCTCTGTTTAGTAAATAAATAACTTCCAAAGTATTGTCAGCGCTTTTCATTGATGTAAACTAAAATTGATTTGGGTTAACTTGTTCATGACTGCGCCTCCTCTGAAATGTTGTGCATTAATGACCTTTTTGACACTTTTGTGATGTATTTCACAGTAAATAAATGCATTCCCTTTAAGTGTTCCCATACATATTGTTTATTGATTTTTAAAGAAAACATAATACTTTAATTTCTACACAATTAGTCAAAATAGATACAATTTTTATCCCTCATATGTCCTGGATTTCTATTAATTTTTAGAAGTAACAGGGCAAATATTGAATTTATTATGTTTTTAAAGGTAGACATTTGGTCTGCTGAGACTCTACCAATAATAGCATTCACAAAATTCCAGTAGACAAAAGGATATATTTATAGAAAGTCGATCTCTCCGGGTAGTTAAGAGCATTTGACACTTTTCATTTAACCAGTGTATTACCAACCTCTGCCAAATGCAATGACTATATATAGTTGTTAGGTTTTTTTTTACATTTATATTTTTATGACAAATTCAATAGACTAAAGACCCTATACCTTAATTTTGCTAAGGCTCCTAAGTACAGCAATAGCAACCATTGTGACACATATCGGAGACATTCTGGAAGCTTTATGTAGGTATTTCACTGAATAAGTTTTTCCACTTTTGAGATAAATTAATATCTGCAAATTACCCCCATCATGGCATACCATTTTTTTTTTTTTTTAAAAGACAGTGTGAACTATTTAATAATGGGCATTTTAAGTCTTTACACTTTGCCATTTTATCACAGTTTACTGTCAAACTGGCAGAGGGGGATTTTTTTATTTTATTTTTTCATGTACATTTGTGACTTTAATGGTGACCTTGCATATTCTGCTACTTCCCACATCCCAGATTTGTATTCTTCTATATCTTGCAAGTACAGCAGGATGAATATTTATACATTTTCCAAAGTTTTGGGGAGCATATAGGGTCTAATTGGAGATGTGCCCTCATTCCGACATTCCTCTTTGCTTGCTTTCCAGAAAAGCTATTTGTTGAACTAACACTATCAATGTCAACAAAATGATATTATGTCTAACCTTGCCTTACCCTAACTAATTCTAAGCCTAGTTAACCCTATATAAAACTAGCCCTTACCCCACATATCCCTACCTCCTAATTAACCATAATCTTAGCTAACTCTAAGTAATCCAGCTCTAGCTAACACTAATCCTAACAATGTACTGTCTCTGCTGAAGTACTTTAAGACCCTGAGAAGGAAGGCTGAAGGTGAGACGGACCGCCTGGCACCCCGACTGGGTGCCTCCATCAGTTGATGCTCCTAGTGCTCACCAAGGACTCCAAGCACTCCACCAGACACCATAAGCACTGCAGTCCAGTGTTACAGCTTGGCTGGGGAACTCGCTGTCCTCTACTCACCCTGGACCCAAGACCAGGATCCAGCTTCCAGTGGGTGAACCTCTCCTACTCCAGATAGTGTAGCAGAAACAGCTCTTAAAAGAGCTAGTGATTATAATCCCAGGGGAATATAGTGATATAGCAATCCCCAGGGTAGATACAGCCGTTTTCCCCACACATGAGATGAGACTCTATGTTGAGAGTAAGCAGAAACTCAATTTTAATGGAGGCACACTGGCCTTTTATGCAAGTTTCCCAACAAGGGTGACACCCATGTGGACCTTGTTGGGCACAGGGACACAAAGTTAACAAACCAATAAAAACAGAGTTATACAGTGAGACACTCCCATACAATATACACAATCTCTCCCTCTGTCTGGGAGATAATTAAGGCAGATAATGCATTAACTTAAATATCTCCAGGCAGAAAAAAAACACATTTTTTTATAAAGTCCCATAAGTACCCCAAAACACAACATACCCTGATCTGGGTAAACAACATATCCAAAAATCACCCAGATCGGATCAGGGGTTCAGAAATGTTATGGAAGTCATAGTTTGCCCAGGAGAAGGCATGGTTCCATGCCCAAAACAGTTCCATAGAATCGCGACTAAGTGCCTGCTGGAGGACCGACCGGGAACAGCAATGTTTTCACACCGAAAATAGTTCCAGGGCATTCGCGGCTAAGTCCCTCTGAAGTCTATTTGTGGTTTTGGTCCATGCGAACAAGATGGCCACCACTATGTGTTCGAATGTCGAATGGTGGCCACTTTGACTGTTCGGGAGTTTGAAGTGCCACTTCGAAAGTTTGAACTGTGGCCATAAAAATCCAAAAAGGCACAAACAGTGATTTAAACCAAGTTTTATCACAGGGGCCATAGTCACAGGGTAGGAGGCTAGCAAGTATGCCCCTCCAAGTCACAGGATAGGAGGCTGGCAAGTATTCGCCACAGAAGGCTTTCCAGGAAAGGGGACATGTATGAGTGAGGGGAGGGTAGTACCAGGGCAGGGGAGGTCTTGTCTGTGCATAGGGGGTGGAGCCCTGGGAAGGGGTGGTGATCATATTTAAATATAGGTGTCAATTTTCTGTAAGGGGATCAGCCATCTTAATAATCACAGCTTGGGGCAGCTTCCCGCCCTTCCTCCCTTTGTTTTATGGTTTATGGTTTGTGTTTGTTTCTAACGTTTGTTTCTTGTCACTGCGTTTGGCGGAAAAGGTCCATTGTCAATTAGGTTTGGACAAGTGGTCCAGTGGAAAAGATGATCGTGGCTGATCCCTCCCCTAACCTCGGTTATGTTTATAGGTAAGGCACGTGCCCACTGAGCCAGAGGCAGGCCAGTGGTTAGCCCAGAGTTAAGGTTAGGCCAGTTGTGAGGCTAGTTTGGTATATAGGACGAGGGGGGAAGGCAAGTGCCAAGGATCAGCAGGAATGGTTGACAAGGGCGTGGAACTTGAAATGTTATGGTTTACATTATGTTTATGTATGGTTAATGAGTAATAATAATAATAAAGTATTTAACCAAGAAAGGTACATTCAGACTACTCTGGTTTTCAAGTACGTCCTGGGGATGTTACCTTAGCCCAACATCCAGGGGTTGTTACTATTACTCAATTTAATGGTACTCATTTTATCTACCTAGGAAGAATGAAGGGCTGAGTCAACCCAAGGGTTGAACAGATTCTACTGATGATGCATTAGCCCACTGAGCTATCTCACCGGCATAATGTATTTTATATTTGTTGATATTGATAAAGCTGTGGCCTGTTTGTCACCATCAACAACTTGCGTCTGTTTATTAAGGTAAGCTAATATTTGGGTATATTCACACAAGGGTTTGGCATGTTCTTTAAGGTATGCCATCACCATGACATGACTGCTCCCGGGGTGATCAAGGTAGCACTGGACTGTCTCATTGTGAAGAAGTCCAACAATAGGGCAGTACACACCAATTGTGCCACATGATCATATGCCTTGAGCAGCTGACCAATTGCAGTGATTTGGGAACTTTATATGACAATATACCCTGTACATTAATCCTCACAAATGCATTACTTTTCACCTGCTTCACAAAAAAAGTTTGTCATTTAAGCTTGATTCAGCAATGACAGTGGTGTAAGTAGCACATATTTAATTGTGTTTTAAATACTTATATATATTCACTTGCTGTTAGTACCCTATCTGAGTAGTAATTTGTATTCCCTCTCTGCTATCTTCTTTATCTAGATTTTCATACTTACTGAATTTAATTGTCTACTGACTGTTATATGTTCAAGTGCTGTCTTGAATACTTGACCCTAATTCTAGTTTTTCCTCTTTTGTGGTATTTGCTTGTTCTTATTACATCATCTAAGTCCAGTAGTCACACAAACCATGGGGCCCACTCTTCAATGGACAGAGGATGCAATTATTATCTTCCCTGGGATTTCAGGTGTTCTTTTCTGAGACTGGAATGACAAGTGGATTTTTTAACATATTCATTAATTAGAACTGCTCAAAGTGGCTATGTTTAAAACTTTTATTAGACTTTAAAAGTATTTCCCAAAATAACATGTCCATGCTTTCAATGTCTGCATATATTTATATGCATTTCAATATCAGTATTCTTATTGTTCTTCTTATTCTTTTTTTCCTCATTTGTTGAAATAGTCAACAAAGGCTTCTTTTTAAGCTAAATGATTATGTTTTTTATATGGTTTTCAAATGCGTATTATTATGCTTCCCTCTATTGAAAGAGAAGCTGAGTTTCATTGTTTTCTATTTTCCCGGAAAGCTTTTTTTAAATCACCAACACACAGTTTGACAGGTTTCCATTTTACAGGCTGACAAATAAAATTTGAGACAAACATTGTATAGTAGTCTACAAGATGTAATACTCATCATGGTGGACACATAAGCTGCATGTTTCTGTTGGACAGGTTTGTATGAGATAAGCTTCTGTTGTCACCACAAGGGGGCATGTGGAGCGGGTTTAAACACTGACCAAGTAAAAATGTGTATTATGAAAATTTTAAGCCTCAACCTAGACAAATTTGTGTATTGTCAGGTGCTTCAAATTGCAAAGATTCCCAATGTCAGCAATATTTTCAATTCAGCTATTTTTACCTACAAATTGAAATTAGCTCTGAATTAACTTTGAATCCCACACAAATTACACTTCATATATTGTCACTATAATTTTCAGCTTTTCTGTAAAAAAAACCCAAAATAAAACAAAACAAAAAAAAAGGAACAAAAAATATTTTTCCTTTAGATTTAAATTCTGTCTGCCCCATTGACTGAATTATTACTCCATGGTTATCTGGCCCTTTAAAGTGACACACTAGTCTAGGCACTATATTCATTCCATCTCATTGAATTGATGATAGTACCTGGAGTCCCCCGGCACTGTCCCTTCACACACTGCCCTGCCCTCAGAGTTTGCATATTTCTTATCCATACCAGTTCAATACAGGCAATAGGAGGCTGTGACAGGCTGAACGCAGTCAGCTGACAATCTTAGATAATCACTTTCACTGTTATTGCTCTGTTTAATGCTTCCTCATTAGCCCAAGTAGTGCAGAGAGGAAAGGATTGTTGTGGGCTGCTATTTAGAATTAAACCATTAAAATGGTGTAACACTAAACAGAAGGGCAGTGCTGAAGACTCCAGGCACTATAACCACTTCAACAAGATAAAGCAATTACAGTGCCTATGTTGTCCATTTAACTTACCATGGAAGAATAATGTAGGTTTTAAAAACCTGCAATTATATGCTTCAACATTAGGAAGGGAGACATATTATTATTATTATTATTATATTATTATTATTATTATTTGGCATTTATATAGTGCCAGCTTATTCCGCAACACTTTACAATATTATAAAAAGGGGAAATTTAGGAAAAATATTGTTACAATAACAATATGTTGATGAGGACCCTGCTCAAACAAGCTTACAGTCTAGAGATATACTAAATCACACATAACTCGCAACATACTCTGTACTGGGTACACAAGAGGAATCCCTCGGTAGATGTAATTTGTGGCTCTTATAACTATAAAGAAACATGGTACCCAGTCCGTCTCACCACTTACCTTAAGAACAACCAAGTTGTAATACTACAAAACAGACTTGTGCATGGCAAACTCTGGTCCTGCCAAATCATATTGTAAAACACTGTGTATATTCATCTACATAGCGACTCAGCTCCTCCAGATATTGTCCATGCAAAAATATCATCAGGAAAATGATTTGATTGAACCAAAAAGGAGTGTTAATGGACCAATCACTGTTCTGCAAAAAAAAAAAAAAATTATTTTATATATATATATATATATATATATATATATATATATAATGCGTGTAATTTCCAATATGCTGATGTGCACAATAGAAATAAACAGAGGAGGAAGAGTAAAAAAATAAAAAATAAAAAATGTAATGATACACTGATATATTATATATTAATGTATTGTGATCCTTGTGTGCAGGTAGCACAGTCCTCTAGGGTAAACAAAAGGCACAGTCCTTTTATTTGCATATAATCCAGACACTTTATTTGTAAGTCCACACAGGAGACAGCAGCAAATGAAAACATAAATATAACACAAATCCCTATAAACAAAAACCTAGCTCGTCTGAGCACTTACTAACTTCAGGTTCCCTATCTCTCAGGGGTTAAACTAGACCAAAACAATATTGGTTTCACCAACCTAGTGTCTTTGTCAGCTCTCTGCACTCCAGTGCCTAGTCAGCCTGTTGCTTTCCTTTCTGCACTCCCAGTGCTCCAAGTCAGCCTTGACTGCTTTCCTTTTGAACTCCCAGTGCTCAGTCTCCTTGACTCTCTCACTGGAGAGAACAGCCTCTCTCCTACCTGCTTCCAGGGAGGAAGCCAGCAATCTCCCTTTGCCTGCCTAGCAGGGAGGTGTTTATTCCCACTGCTACAGATGATTATCTGCAGCTGAGAAGTGGGTTAGAGACAGTTCCAAAAAACTCTGGCCTGGACCTTATTTCTCCCAGTTGTGTATAAACTGAGGAGTGGAGCATTGGCCCACCCTGCTCTCCAAATGCTCCACCTCAGGGGCCCATAACTAAACGGTGGTTTGTGTTGCCTACAACACATACTACACATACTCCCCCTGGGGTTAAATGTTATAGGCCTATCTGCCTTCACTTTATCACAGTATACATTAATATATAAAATATAAATAAATATGTTTATTTTACTGTTCCTCCATTTACCCCTCTATCGGTTATTCCTCAGATGATCTGTGAATAAAATAAACATTTGGTGGCTGTCGCCTAACAATTAATCTTAATTAATCTTTTTTTTCCCCACCATCTCTTTTCTTTGGCTCAATGACACAACTACAAATCCTGAAACAAATTAAGATATTCATCCATTGTCTGCCATCAGGTTCATTTTTTCATGATACTTCGCAGTTACAGAATCTGAATGATACACAAATCCCATTTTGTTTAAATCCGAATATACAAATCTACTACAAAATGTGAAAATGTGCAAGAGAGAGGAATACTGTCCTGTATATATCAATGATGCTTCTGGCACAGTGTGGCAATTTCTTTTATTTTGTCAGGTATAACTGTGTATTCAATACATATTGATAATATGTTCATTCTAATCAAATGAACTCATTCCAGACACTTAAATATTTCATTTACAAAATTTGAATAGCATAGTAACATTAACACTCAAAGATACTTTAATAAGTCCTACTTCAATATATTTTACACTGCATTAACTACGCTTCAATATAAAATAGTATAATTATACATCAACTTTATTTAAATATGTATAAGCTTTTACATCATCTATCTTTGGTGTATGCTATACACCAGTGTTTCCCAACCCAGTCCTCAAGGCACACCTACCAGTCCAGGATTTAGGGATTACAGGGTGTGTCTAAGGTGTTTTTACAAAGAAGAAAAAAAACACCTTAGACACAACTGGGTAATCCCTAAATCCTGGACTGGTAGGTGTGCCTTGAGGACTGGGTTGGGAAACACTGCTATACACCACTTTGTAGAAACCCTTTGTTGTCTAAAACAACATTTGACTGATGTATACACTTATTTTTACACAAACCTTTTTTCACAATGAGTTGTGTCTGTGTTTTAAGATATGAATATTAGTGGATCTTCATTAAAATGCATAATTTTCATGAAAATATTAAATAATGTCCAACTTATATCAGCAGGTAATTCAGAGTTTCAGAGAGCCTTTCTTTGAAATGTATGTTTCTGGGGATTTCTGTTTTAATTAATTTATTCACTCATGAATCATTAATTGCATGCTTTTTTTAAACTTATTTACTCTTTATATATAAATATGAGATTCTGACTTTCAGTTTTATATTAAACTATTACAATAAAATGATATGGTAATCTTTTGCCTGAGAACAATACTGGGAGGATATAAAAGTCACAACATTTAACAGCAAGGTAACAATTTTTATTTTTGGATAGTCTTTATTTTCAGTTTTTGCCAAGATTAAAAACAGGTAGCTAACATACATCTCAACAGTCTGAGAAATACAAATCATAATAAACCCATAAAGTCACCTCAAAAGAACACTATGGGATTTTAACGTTTTTAATGTTCGTTAAGTTGCGGTTGTAGAATAAATAATAACTTAAATATAGTAAAGAAGTACAGTGAATAATAAAGTAGTAGACCCTTAAAATGAAGTTTTTAAGCTTTTTTTATGTCCCATAAAGCAGTGGTCCCTACCCTAGCCCTTATGAACCACCAACATTCCAGGCTTTGTCAGTATTTCCATTTGAATAAAAAAGGGAAATGCATAAATCCTGGACTGTTGTTGGTGCAGAGGACTGGGTAGGGGACCACTCGCCTCCAGCAATACATCAAACAAGTCTGTTTTTCAGTTTAACACCTGTCAATGAGGGAAGCCTCTAGACAGAGACACCTTCTAAATCCCTAATCATTGCATTGCTGGTGAGATATAGAGCAATAGCGTCATTGGGGGACGGGTTGTGGTGACGTTTCAGCACACGGGGAATAATAAAATTGTGCTTGCCTCTCCCGGAGGCCTAAACTGTCTATTCAGTTAATATAACTCAAATAAAATGTCCAGGATCTCCAGAACTCTTCATATTTATCAGAGCAACATTTCAGCAAACAAGGTAACAATTAAACAGCAAACAATCACTGAAATAAGCTTAAAAAGATCTCATGAATCCCAATATTGTAAGTTTTTCTATACTTTGCACCCTCAATTCATTAAAGGCCTTTGTTAACATTTCTTAGTATTTGCTAAAGATCTGTGAAAATGGCATTTACTTGTGTTTATATCCAATCACGTACACTGGCAAAGAAAGATCTCTGAGTGAGCTGAAGAAAGCAAGAGAAAAATAGAAATAACAAAACATAATTGAATTTATTAGATAGACCAAGCAACATCGGCACAAAAACTGAATACTCTTACAGCAAAAATTATTTGGCTGCCCTGTGCATGAAGGGGACTGGTGGATCTCCATACGTATTGTTAGTTGTTACTGGCCAGCAGCTAATTACTGATGTACATGTCACTTCTTTTACCAAGTGACCTGTTGGACATCTGCAAACTTCACATGTAAAAACAGAGAGATACCTGCAAGTTCTACTGAAAACCCAGTTGCTCACAGTTTCAATTATTCTCTCTTGAAAGAACTTAGTGACTGATAACAACCCTGTTGGTACTTGTACTGGCAGCTGCTAAGCCACCAAACTGACTAATTGATGATGTTTGTGTAATCTCTTAGCGACAGTAGATTGTTAAATTCCCTTTGTTGAACATAGGGCTGGTCTGGCATATCTGATATATCCAGTATGCTAAAGGATTTGTGCCAGAAAAATTAGGTTCCAGCTGTACATCTGCACTTCTTTCTGATATAACAGAACTTTTATGTTGTACAAATAAATTGAGTCAAAAATTCTGGTAGTTTAAAAATACTGTTGGATGTACTATATTATAGTCAATCAAGATGGAAATAAAATACAATTCGACGATATTCTAAACTTGAATGTAATTGTCTAAATGCAGCATTTTTACAGTCTTTTAAATACAGTTTGGACTTTGCATAAACAAAGTTGATTTTTATATAGTGTTTGCTTTTTAATATCATTCTTATTTGCACATATTTATTCTCGCGTTTGAGCCAAAATATTCCATACTTGACTATTTCCAGCTTTTTTGTTTTGTGCTACTTTTTCTGGTCGACAAATGTGTTGCTTCCATTTTTGTCACATTCTTAGATGCTCACGTTTTTATCTCTTTATGGGGTATGAAGTTTAAGAATTGAGCAGCCACACTTTGATTAGCGTTTTTGGACTGGATATTTGCCTCTGAATGCCTTTTGAATCTTTCCAAATTATTTTGTAGTTATTGGGTTGAATTAAATATGGGCTTTAGTGAATAATCCAAGCACATTTTCTGCAAGTGAAGGAGACTGTTTCATCCCTAAAACTCATTGGATGACTTACTTGAAAAACTATACTACCTTAAATGACATAAGAGGGAAGGTAGGAAGAGCTCAGAAATCTAAGTTCGAGAGATGAAGAAACCACTGAGGATTTAAAGGCTTAATTTTTTTGGACTTGCCGCCACCACCATAATTACTACAATAATCCATTGTGGTTACAGTGGTTAAACATTTAGGTTACCTATGCATTTAAAGGTATCAAAAAGTGTGGAAACAATGATTTATCAGTGTAGAAAATATACTGTAGAGATTCATCATCATATTAAAACTGGCAAATAGTTCAGTTTTCTTAAATACACTATAAGAGCCCAGTGACTTTAACTAATCACGATGAGTGGTTTTATGGAAAGTCTACAACACCACTGAAAATATAGGTTCCTTCACAAATACAATTATCAATATCTTAAATCTCAAATAGAGAATTCCCCTACTACCAATCACAAAAAATATTTTTGCTATTTTAATTTCCCTGATTAAAACGTTTTCAATTCTGTTCATGCCTCCAATTAAGAATGATTGTCAGTTCTAAGCTGATAACGCTGACTTGGCTACTGTATAAAGAAGGTACCTTGCCATTACGTATAACTACAGGGGTTCCAGGTTATGTTAAACCCATATGCGTTGCGATATACTTCAAGGTCATAATTATCATACCATATTAAAGATCTTTTCTTAACAAGTACTTTATGTACATAAGTGAATTCCGCATCTCTTTACGATGTTGTTACATTACGGATCACCGCTTATCAAAATCTACAACATGCAAGAAACCTATAACTAATTAACATATTCTTATAGCCATACTCTCCTAATATTTTTTCCATATAAAGCAACAATAATAATAACAATTATTAATATCACTCATTTCCTCATTTGTATCACTTTGATTCTTAGTTGCACCAAGTGTCGTGACACTTCATTTCAAACAACCATACCATGTTATTTACTTTGCCGAAAACTGCATGAATGATTATGATAAGTAAACAGTGATATGTGGTCCATACTCATATACTGACAGCATAAATCTAGTAATTCTTTATTGTTACTAGCAAAACCCAAAATAAAAAAAAAAGAAAGAAGAAGAAATCCCATTATCTCTCCACAGAGAAATTGTACAAAAAAATTTGATTAGACTTTTGGTTTTTTGCATGGATGGAGAAGGAGGTTAATATGATATTATTAGGCTGACCTGAATATGAATGAAGTCAGACATTCTTAATAAATGGCTGCTAACTGAAAACATGAACAAATTAGCGTACGGTCCATTGCTTTTTAATAATGTCTTAGCCTCGTGTTTCCTCCTACACCTGGGAGATGAGTTAATCTTTGAAATTGTAGATTAGATTTCTTGACTATTTAAATGCTGAGTAAAACCAATAGGGATGGCTTCAGTGGACTGTACATTTTAATGTTGGCAAACATTGGATTTAAAAATTGTTTTGAATTAACTATTTGCTTTTTATCATATTTTTTCCTATTGCTAGACAGACAGATTGATAGATAGATAGATAGATAATAGATAGATAGAAGAAATTTTACTTTTTAAGTTCACAGAATTCCAAAGAATGGAAGTATATCACAGCAAATGATAATGTCCACCCTAACAAAATACTTTATATTACATTTTAAAGTTGTTTGTAGCCATTTGATATATATTTTGTTTGCTATTAAAAAAAATATATAGCTATTCACATTAATCGCCTAATTTATTTTAGGAATGCACACCATATTAGAACCCTGTACGATAGCATATACTATTTATTGAAATGACAGTGTAGCAAATCTTCGCCTAGGGCAATTTTGGGCAGTAGGACCTTCAATCACAGCCTTTGATACCTGAGCTGTTAAAAGGCTGGTTATTATAGAGTACAGGTGGCAAGATTCACAATATATGTAAGCTCACTTGAGTAGGTCACGGACTTGAAGATTATGCATATATATTCTTATTTAGATGTCCCAATAATATATTAACATTATGGCTCTATTACAGCTGTATGTTTCAATGTTGATACAATGCAACAATCCTAGTGTCTGAGTTAACCCTTATGACTCAGTTGTGCATTTTACAATTCTGTAGATTTATATTTGCTCTTTCTAAGGGATACATTGTATTTTATACTCATCTCAGCAGGTTTAGGTCATCTTTGATCTGTTTTTTATATATTTGTTATTATTTTTTTTCTTTTTTATATATAATTTTCTTGGAATAAAATACTGTTTTATTGGTTTATTTATATCTTCAAAATGTTTCATGAGTAAAGAGCTCTCACGCTTTGTTTAACCTTTGAGCTTACACTCATTCCTAGTCGCTAGTGGATGCGTATAGCTGCTCTTATTTTTATTATTTCATTACATATATTTGCACCTCTATTGTATATTTTTGAATTGAAGAACATACTAGAAAATTTATTTTATTGGGGGTCACGGTGATTTCAAAACTGTAGTTGGATTGGTCACTTATTTTTATAAGTTATCATTTTTTATTATACTTTTGCCATGACAAGCAGATCAACGAGTTGTATTTTTCCTACATATATTATGAGTTTAGTTTTGTTACGATAAAAGAAATAACAGATGATCATCTATAGATACCTGTGCAGCCATGTAGACAGCGGACAGAGAAACTTGAAGTTGTAAAAAAGTGGTGCGTATGCGATTTTGACTATAGAAGTAAAATTTAAACACATCAATGAGTAGTGTTGTAGTATTTCATAGCGTCCTATATTATTTTAATGTCCATGTGCTCAACAGTGTAATTAAGCTACATTAGCAGTAAAGGGGACAAAGAGTTCTCCTCAGCAATGACAATTCACTGACCTGATAAAAGCAATCACTGCATCAGTTCTCAGTGTAATGAAATAACATTGCTCAGTTGCACACATCGAAGTAGTTACATTGTTTAAAGATTTATAATGTACATAATAAGGAAGACTATGCACTAGATGGATATCATGAGCAGATCAAGGGAGAGCAAATGTCTCTATCGTTACCTGCTGAGAACATGCAGAAACAGTCCTGAGGAGGCACAAAGATGTTGCATTGATTTACAAGTAATACAATATATTGCAGGGTACTAAGATCAAGTGGGACCCAATTAAGTACTTGTTAATGCATTTAGATTAGTGTATAATGCATAAGCTCATTAATTATTTAAATACACCGGGGAGAAAACCAGATTAAGCGACTAAAATGTTATTTTGTAGTAAGCAATGATAAGTCTCATTGACAATCCATTGAAAACGCAAAGACATTTGGAAGGCGGTAGCTCATTATCTTGATTATTATATTATTTGTTTGAAAATGACGAGCCACATCATGAAAATATATTGAAAACATATATTAACAATTAGCTAATATCTCTATATAGTCCTTTAATACATCATTTGCATACTATGAGAAGTCATTCATTTATAAGAGTACTACATTTATACACTTTTCACATGTTTAGCTGCCTGTGTTAGAGTATTCGTGCATTCATTTTGCTAATTTTCTTGTACACGATGTGGTAATTGCGCTGGCTATTGAATAGCTACGCAACAAAAAGAAATTATTAGAAGTACATATAGATCTCCACAAAGTACACATACAACCATATGAAGCTCACAACAACTCTGATTACAGCATTCCTACTTCTAACATAACATGCGTGCTTATAAGACTACCAAGGACTTTTAGAAAACATTGTTACAATGGGCATTGCTAGTTTGGAGCATTAGGGGCTGAAGTCCAGAATATATACCAGCTTAGTCCCTCCTCTCGTCATAGGCATAGTTGTCCTCTAGATAACAGAAAATTGAAGTGCGCTAGCAACTGCACTGGAGTCAGGGTCTTCTCTGAGTACTCTGGAAAAATGCAGACTATCTGTATATACAGGGTAAGCAAGATTAAAAGTATATCTGGGGATCAACTCGCATGGACCAGAGCCCTATCACCCCTGGCTCTGGGTTTGAATTGCTCCAGTGGAGAGGGATACACCCACAATATAGCAAAACAGGATACTCTTCTGAATCAGATGTAACATCTAGGCAGTACAAACAAATAGAGAGGCAGGAGCCCAAATTGAATAGTATTAAACACAGTATTTATTTAGACAAAAGGTTAAAAACTCTTACTTGAAGTAGTGGGTTTGCCAGCAATAAACCCACAACTAGATAAGCAGGAATTTACACATAAAAACTGATACAGCTTGGACACTTCCGGGTTCCGGCTGTGTAAATTCCTAATCTTGCATACCCTGTATATACAGATAGTTTGCACTATATACTGTGTATATTTTTTCAGAGTACTCAGAGAAGACCCTGACTCCAGTGCAGTTGCTAGCGCACTCCAATTTTCTGGTATCTATTGCTAATTTGTGTCACTGTGTGTCACTTGGGGGTAGTGCAGCAGCACAGCAGATATTCTTAAGCGCTTTGACTCCATCTGGTTTTTCACTTTATGCACTTTATAGTTGTCCTCTAGCCCTTTAATGTATGCTAGTGCATCTTCTAACTATACCATTGTTAAATTTTCATGCAGAAACACTGTTAACTAAATGGCAACAATGTTAGAATTGGGAAATTATGCAAGCCTCAAGTCCCAGTTTATGTCTAATTGTGACATAAAAGGGTTAATTCATTAAACTCTAAATTGTAGAGAATGGAAATCTGAATGACTAATCTACCTCATTTGCAGATATTCTCCAAATCATTGATTGCCCCAACTTGTCTTTTTTTTAGCCAGAATGTCCAATTCAGATTCCAATGTGGATTTTATAGAATAACCCTATAATGTAAACACAAATTTAGATTATTACCCAGGTGAAGTTATATGATTCTTTTTATTTCATGAACAAGTTGTATCTATGTGTCTGTTAAATTAAGTGTAATGATTGTGTATCTTATCCAATTTGTAGTGCCTTAGTGTTTAGACATTTTTGTAATATCTAAAGTGCCATGGATTACTAGGGAAAACTGATTTCTTTATATTTATCTTATATGGTCACAAATATTTTCTTCATTAGAATTGATGCAGATGGTTTAGCCCAGGAGTCAGCAAGCGCAACTTATGGGGTGCCAAAGGTTGCCCTTTCTAGACGTAGTAGTTTTGAATCTGGCATTACATACAAATTATATTTTCCATTTACTTCTAACAAATGGTTGAATAACTGTGTGCACGGTTAATATAAATGTATCTATCCTTTGCATGTCTACAATAATATATCTTAACCATTGTGTCTTCTATAAACACTATTTGTCTTACCCTGTATGATATGATTCTATTATTGACTGTCACTGTCCTCCATATGTCAGGTCTATGCTTCTTTTTACTGAAGATGTGCCCGTTACGGACCAATTTCCTGCAGACCAGGCAATTTGCTATGTCAGCAAAAGAGGGTGCATGCTTGTTAGCTGAAATTTGTGCAGCAGTTTTTGAAGGAATGAGTTTATATTTTACAAAATATCATGGTTTAGCAAAAATAAAGAGTTTTTTTGTTTTGTTTTTTTTAAATGATCATCACCATGCTATATTAAAAAAAAGGTCAGTTTGCTTTAATAGGTAGAATTTTAACCGCAATGGCAGTTCTTATTTATTCAAAAGCCAAATTTGATTGGTCTGAGCAAATCTACAGCAATGTACTGGATGCTGTGTCCAGATTAAAACCAGTGCTTTCACATCTGAACCCTACACAAAATATAGGATTTAAAAGATTCACAAAGCACCAATATTAATGAAATTTGTTACAGAATGCAGGATGCACATTCACAAATTATTGTGCACTTGCTTTTTTACAAATGAATTGATCGTGTGATTTACTATTTTCCTGCTGCCAGCAAAAGCAGGCAGCAACCAAATAGTTACAAACCCCTAGTGGTGGGTCAATTATGTGGCAGATGGCCAGCGCTTGTTAAAATGAATAAATAATATGGTCTGTGGACATCAGTAAGACAATCATATAACTATAAGAGAGATTTTAAACCTCCGTATGCTGGGGTAGGGGTGCATGGCATTGGAAACTTTAAAATAGATTATTGGAGGTGGATAGAACACTGAGTGGGGTTTTCTTCCCCTACCAATAGCCGTGGTCAGTGCATTTTGACTATTATTATATAAGGATAAGGAATCTAGTGCCTGCCTGGCCATCACCCATAGGTGGTGGATGGGGGCTCTTATAATAATATTCAGGGGGAGGACCTATTGTCGGATGGCAGGGGCTGTAAATAATTATACAAAAAAACAAAAAGATAATACCGCAACGAGACACACTTTCTATGCGTCAATCAAATTAAATTTTAATTCATTATAAGCAAAAAAATTCATATAGAAAGCATTCAGATAGGAATCAAATAATTAAATATAAAGAAAAAGAGGAGACCCAGAATTATCAATTAGCTTTTATCTGCAATTTTAATAATTCAAGCCATAAAATGAAACTGATTTTTTATACTTTTTGGCCCATTTTAAAAAGAGATCCGGTTTTAAATAAGATCCTCCCAAATAAACCACAACTAATTTTTAGAGGAGCAAATAATATAAAGATAAAATAGCTAAGAGTGATTACTAGTGATGTCCCGAATGGTTCTCCGAACGGTTCGCGAACGATTCGCCACGAACGGTTCGCCACGGACTCATATTGAGTAAACTTTGACCCTGTACCTCACAGTAAGCAGACACATTCCAGCCAATTAGCAGCAGACCCGCCCTCCCTCACCCTTCCACCTCCTGGACAGCATCCATTTTGAAGCTGCATTCTTAGTGAGCTGTCCAGGAAGTGGGAGGGTCTGGGAGGGAGGGTCTGCTGCTGATTGGCTGGAATGTGTCTGCTGAGGCACAGGGTCAAAGTTTACTCAATATGAGTCCGCGGCGAACCGTTCGGTGAACCGTTCGGGACATCACTAGTGATTACCCAATGTAAGGAAACATTTTTTTAAATAGTAAAGAAGGCTTTCATAAATGTTGCACTTGCAATGCTTGCAGAAGAACTGCAAGCAAAAAAGATTATATTAGTGAATTTTGGACCCCAGACAGAAAGAAAAAAAATCCCAGTCAGGGGTTCAGTGACTTGCTATTCAAAAAACGTAATTTATCTGCTTATTTGTAAATGTGGTCTGTATTATGTAGGGAGAACAAGACCAGCCCATATTAGTCTGGAGGAACACATATGTAATATCCGCAATGGGCAAGAAAATCATAGTGTTCACCTACATTTTAAAGAATTCCATAATAAGAATCACCACGATCTCCAGTTCCTCGTAATTGAACAGGTTTTAGGTGATTGGAGAGGAGGGGATTTTCACAAAAAGATTGGTAAGAAAGAGGTGTGTTGGCTTTTTAATTTAAATTCTATGGTTCCCTTTGGACCTAATTCAGATTTTGAATTGTGTCATTTTTTAATGATTTTTTTTATTTTAAGAATTAGCATATCCTAGAAATGGTATCAGTAAAATATTTTCTGCTTGCACTTCCTTTTCCCTCCCCCCCGTTCTCCTTTCTTCTTTTTTCTACTGCATATTTATACCTTTTAATATGTTTTGTTCCGTGTGTGGAATAAAGTACATGCCTATATTTGGTTAGTCAATACCCTTACATGAAGGGTGGACTCTATAAGGACACTTAAAGATTACCTTTGTATTTGATATTTTTGCACTGAATATTCAGTTTAAGGACTTAAATAAGTTTCCTTTTCGGCCTAAAATGGCGGCCACACCATGCGTTTCACAGTGGAACACTTATGTGAGACTTTTCCTGTCAAAGCCTGAACTCAAAATATGGCCGCCGATACAATCTGGAGGTACAACCTGATGTCATTGCCAGGTGGAACGCAAGAACACGGCCGTCGCACAACCTTGGAATGCAAGGAAGTAGTGCCGACTGGAACTGGAAGTGACGTCGCGCCGAAAACCGTACGTGACACAGCGGCCACTTAAAAACATGAGAAAGAGGCTTGGAATACATTGCCCTTAGAAAGGACACCAAAATGAGGCATGAAACGCACACCAGAACTGGACATGAAGCCCACATGGGAGGCATAAAAGGGACAGGGACTATTCAGATAAACTGAGGAAGCCTTGATAAAGTGAAATGTGTTTTTATCATTAATTTTACCTGTGATTTATCAGTACATATGCTTTTTAAATATTGTTTTTGTAATCATTGGATTCAATAAATATTCCTACCAGTGACAAGAAGGAAGCAGTCCCCCCAAATAGAGGCTCCAAGGCGCATAACCAAAGCCATGACCTAAGAAATGTGAGTGGAAATCAGGGAATCCAGTGGGAAATACTTGTTTTTTATGTGAGCAGTCTTCATTATTGCTGTTTTTGTATTTTTTCTCTCTGAGGTATATTTCATACAGAGAAGCAAAATCGCTGCTAAGTATTTTTCTATTTTATATATTGTAATATTTTTACTGTTAACACGGTTATAAGATTGTATTGTACAATTGTTGCACAAAAGTGGTTCACTAAGCACTTTAAAAAGGATTCCTTCAAAATAACACATTTGTGAAGGTATTAATCATAAAAAAATTTGCACAACATTGATGTTTTTGAACTGCATGAGCACTTTATAACACAAATTGAATTCTGGATGTAATTTAATTTTTTTTAAATGTTGGGACACTCCTGAAAGTGAAATTTCTCAAATCACTTGTTGGTTTTTTTAAGCGCAATATTAGAATCGTACATTTTATTAAGCTCAGTAATACATTGGCTATTGATAATAAGTCTGGTGGATCCACCTGATCAGTATAGCTATAAGATTACTACAGTCCAAAAAGGCTTGTAAATTACCACAAAACAGAAAAAGAAAAAAAGATAAGAGATTGATGAGGTCCAACATCAAGACCCACAAAAAACTGAAAATATATATATATACACAGTCCACTCATATGCATTAGAAAAAAAGGAAAAAAATAAAAATAAATAAATAATTAACCCCTTAGTGACCAGACCGCTTTTTAATTTTCTTACCGTTTGTAACCTGGGCTGTTTTTACATTTCTGCAGTGTTTGTGTTTAGCTGTAATTTTCCTCTTATTCATTTACTGTACCCACACATATTATATACTCTTTTTCTCACCATTAAATGGTCTAAAGATACCATTATTTTTATTATTTTTATTATCATATAGTTTACTATACATTTTTTTTTATAAAATATGAAGAAAAAAAAAAAAACTTTGACTTAACTTTGAGCCCCAAAATCTGCTACACATCTACACCTGCCAAAAACACCCATGCTAAATAGTTTCTAAATTTTGCCCTGAGTTTAGAAATACACAATGTTAACATGTACTTAGCTTTTTTTGGAAAGTTATAGGGCTATAAGTACAAGTAGCAGTTTGCTATTTCCAAACCATTTTCTTTCAAAAGGAACGCAAGTTACATTGTAACACTGATATATGTCAGGAATCCTTGAATAACCCTTCACATGTATATATTTTTTAAAAAGAAGACAACCTAAAGTATTAAACTTGGGGTATTTTGACTCTTTTCATGCAACCATTTTACCACCAATCTATGCCAAATTACAAAAAATAATAATAATAATTGGTGACTTTTTAAAACACATAGTAATTTAAGAATACATGTACTGAGTTCTTTAAGGGTTACTGCCAAAAAACACCCCAATATGTGTTCAGCAACATCTCCTGAGTACAGTGATACTTTATTAGTAATATTATTATTACTATTATGTTATTATTTATATAGCGCCAACAAATTCCACAGCGCTTTACAGTGGGTGGACGAACAAACATGTAGTTGTAACCAGACAAGTTGGACACAGAGGAACAGAGGGGTTGAGGGCCCTGCTCAATGAGCTTCCATGTTAGAGGGAGTGGGTTAAAGTGACACAAAAGGTAAGGATAGTATTAGACTATTAACAGTTGCAAGACAGGAATCAGTCCGGAGCTATTAATAGTTTAATTGATATGCTTTTATGGGTTTTTAATGATTTTTTGAAGGAGTGGAGACTGGGTGGGCATCTAACGTAGGAGGGAAGTGAGTTCCACAGGAACAGTGCAGCCCTCGAGAAGTTTTGAAGACAAGCATCAGAGGTGGGAGTACGAACAGAAGATAGACGTAAGTCTCTATTAGACTCTCACCCAGTCTCAGCTACTTCAAAAGATCATTAAAAACTCACTTCTTTAGGAAAGTATATTAATAAACTGTTAATAGCTTTCCCTTCCTGCACCTTGGTAACCCACCCTTCTATCTCTCCTATATCTGTGTCATTCAAAACATTAACTCTTCCTTGTCAACTATTCTAGCAACCTCCTTCCCTCATATCTTGTGCCACTTTACTCTGCTTGCTCTAGAATCTAAGCTTGTTTGAGCAGGGACCTCAACACCCACTGTTCCTATGCATCCAACTAGTCATGTTGTAAATACTTGTCTTTTAGTCACCTATTGTACAACGCCGCAGAATTTGTTGGCGCTTTAAAAGTATCATAAAGCTATGAATTTTCAATAGCCCTTAACAATTGGTTTATTCAGCTTTGTGTTCAGTTTCTACTTCATAATTTTGTCAATTAATTCACCACTGCAACTAGAAGTGTATAAAGGTTTCTTGCTATCTTATCATTTGAAACATTTGTTATATCTGTCAAAAACACAAAAACGAAAAATCTGAACGAAAAAAAATGCTTTATTGTTTTACAGGGCATTTAATTTGATGTACTCAGTATTTACTTTTGCTATCCAGAGGCCCACCTTTTAAAGTGACTAATTCATATCTTTCAAACAAAAGTGAAGGGCAGACATCATTACAATGCAGGTTGCTGACGAACAATGCCAGCTTCTCTCTCTCCCTTTCAGAAGTGTCTAGATATTTTAAAGATCCTCTCTTCCTTTTAAATGCTGCTTTTTTTCTATAGACTCTTGTAAAGCATAGAAAATGTAGCCGCCAGTTACTTCTTTTTGATTAGACCAAAGAAGAGCCCCAAGGTGAATGTCCAAGGTTACTCCTCCTGGACAGATGAGGTGGTGTCGGCTTTTGATGCTTATTTCTGTCTCTCTGCATTACTTGTCCTTCCCATCGGCTTGCGAGCAATTATTTTGAATGTTATTTACTACGGGGGATGGAAAACAATTGAAAGTGCATAACACAGATGATGAACTATGGAATAAATCTAGATTTGGGGGAATTCTTAGTATATACATACTTTTTTTCCAGAGCTTTATTTACAAGTAGAAGAGAAAATCAGTAGAAAGAACAAGGTTAGCTTATATTTCTTAGATGATGAATGCCATGTTCTCCGTTCAGAATCTACAGTGTAAGACGTATCAAATAATAGGACCTGAGTGGTAATTTAATCTGTATTTATGTGTCTGTTGTTCAGAAGGAAAAACAATCTCAATATGTTATCCGGCATAACATCAATGTGCACGACTGTATAAAACAGCACTTATATCAGCAACAATATGTTTTTTGATATAAAGTCACAATAATATATGTGTTTTATCTATATATTTCTGCAACATTGCTAAATATGTAATATGTCTTTGGAAACTATTGTTAATAGTCATGACAACACATAAATTAAGTGATTTATATGGCATATGAATCAAGCATGAGCTAATTTGTGATATTAGTTTAAAATCCAACCTCTTAACATATTTTTTTTGTATTAAATATGATTCAGATGTTCATTTACAGTAAGAATGTTCTAGAAGGAGGGGGAATTCGCTTAGATAGGGACCTTTTTATTTTGATGTATAGAATCCCTACATCCTGAACAAAGCATTAAGAAACATATATGTATGGTCAAATAGAAAAAGTACATAAAATGTGAATCATTGTGATATAAATTATACTTCAATAATTTAAAATCCAGATTTAATCATATATGTGACCATTGTTTTGAGTTGGGATATACATTTATAATTTATTATTACATTTACGAACACATGCTTCTTTTATTTTTTTCCACGTAAAATACACACAAGTTTGTCAGAAAATTCCCATGTGGAAAAAGTAGGAGTTTGACAATTTTTATTTAGAAGGTACAGTACAATAGAAAATAGTTTGTGGAACAGTTGTTTGAGGTTTCAGAGCTTACAACATTGCAGTTGACAAGTTACAAACATAGTAGAGAATAGTGGATTGATGCTGGTTTTATTTCATATAAAGATACATGTATATATGTAATTCAATTCATTGGTCAATGCAAGGTACATGGTTAACTAGTGCTGCTTGAGCGTTATAATGTAGTCGTAGCTCCCAATTTGTGTGTGTATGGGTGAGTGAATGTTCTCACATGGGTATCCAGGATTGTGCACTTTATTAAATATTTCTCATGTCATCTGTCTCATTGTTATAAGAGAGATGTATGCTAGCTAGGGATCTGATGACGGACACACTCTTTTATTTTTTTTTATTTTACTGTTGTCCTATACTCTTTCCATTTGGTTCTAGCCATGCTTGTATATTTATTTGCATTAATGTTTTTTGTGCCATAGTTTCGTAGTTCTAATTGTTTGATATTTTTCTTTAAAGGAGTGCTTGTTTTGTAGGTGCTTGTGGTGACATTCATGCTCTAGCTCTCAATGTAGCTGCAGCTATGAGTACATGAAAAAGTAGTTTTTTGTCAAGTTTGTGTTAGAAGATATCCTGCATAAAGAGAAAAAAATGTTCAGGTGTTGGTGTGTAAGTGAGCCCTGTGAGTTTGGTTATCATATTTCCCACTATCTCCTAGAAAGGTTTGAGAACAGGGTACTCCAACCATATGTGTACCTGACGTGTTCCCCTTGTGTTTTGTATAGGCTTGTTTCTATTTGTGTACTTCCAGAGTGTGCCCTAAGTCTTTTTACAATGCTTTTTTGTAGCCTTCCTGTATGTTTGTGCTATGTGTTAAGAGGAGGTTGAATAATAAAGACAAAAGTTTCTTGGGCTGAGTGGTTGACTGGCACATTGTTACTAGTTGTTGAAGAGCTGTTGTTTGTTGTGAATCAAACCCAGTGTTGGATATAAATGACTTAAGTTGCATGTATGCGAATACAATCCAATTAGGTAAAGTAAAGTTAACCTGTAGATTGTGAATTAGTACAATTGTATGCCCTCTCATAAATTGGGATTCAGACGCTGACGCTTCACAGTGGTGGTGCTAATGTGATTGCTTTGGCCAAGTCCATTGAGTTCCTTGCTGTGTCCCACATTTATAGTGTTAAAGCAGTAGTAGATAACATTTCCAAATATTTTGAATGCAAGTGTTTAGGGATCCAAAACAGGTGACACATGCCCTGTCTGCATGTCCAGGGGTAATCTTTGTGTATCTATCGAGCAAGGTTAGTAGAGATATGGGATAATATCCCCGCAATCAGTAGGGCTGCTTTGTAGTATAGTTTCATGTCCAAAACCTCAGTTTATAGTTTTTTTAAATGTGGAAGTGCACATTGTTATTTGTCGGTTTGCCCAAATTAAACAGACTATCATTCTTTGGAGGGTAGTCAGATAGCATTATGGGAGTGTTATTGGTAAGGTGCGCAGTAGGTATTGGAATCTAGGCAGCCATGACATTTCCACTGCCGCTAATCTTCTAAACCATGCATTTGCCCTCCCTGTTATAAAATGTTTCTGTCATTTTTTACAGTAGCTTACTGTAATTGAGCTTAAGTAAGTGTGGAAGATATATTGGAAATTTGAAACATAAAAATGTTAGATAGACAGATCTCCAATCAAATGTAAATGGAGACTGTACTTGGGATGTGCATGGGAAAAAAATTTGGTTCTGTTCGGAAATTCGGGTAAGTAAAAAAATTAGTTTGCTTGGCAATGCAGACCATGGCATAATGGGATCCTGATTCGGTCTAGACTGAAGAGGTGAGAAGATCTAAATGACCCAGAGTCCCTGATCGTCATTAGCTCATATGCTCAGCAGTCCAGTTTGCACCAGCAAAGAATAGTATAAACTTGTTTTGTTTTGTTTGTTTGTTTTGTGAAACCTAGTAGGTGTAGTCGTACTTAAGGTGAGTTAATGCCATATACATTAGAATTGGCCAAACCACTATCAGCTAGTTGTCACCATGTTGAGTGGCAAAGAGGTGAAGAAATGTAATGGGAATATTCCAATATTGGGAGGATCTTAAGGGCTAGCAGGTCTTTGCCACCTCATGTGTCTCCATTCACATCAAGGAGAATTGACAGTGGTCAATAAAATATAATGTATGTGCTCCTAGGAGCATTTAGGTATAAGATGGGTTAAATTGAGGGTATTTCTCATAAGGCCGCTACCAATGCCTGACATACCAGCATGTACTAACTAGGCATGATCTTCTAGTAATAAATGAGTGGTGATGATACAGCCATCAGGTAAATGACACAGCCATCAGAATCTTGCCGATCTAGATATATAACATATAATCCTGGTGGCAAATCCTATAGATAGGACATATTGCCCGGGCATCGTCAGTCTGTGGAGGGATATGACTATTTTTAACGTGGCCCTGATTATTTTATAAACCAGACCTGTACAGCCAAAGCTTTTAAACTATTTGAAATTACACTTAAGAACTGCAGAGTATGTGCAAGAGGTGAGAACAAGATACTTGCAGTCCAAAATCTTCGAATTGAGTCCCTATCAATTGCAGGCTCTCTGTGTGAGAATTCTCAATTTCTCGTTTTATTTTCTTTAAGTTCTTTACTTTTTGATGTGCATGTGAGTAACAGGTATTCTTGCAATGCCACTACAGTAGTAACGAGGCAAGTAATAACATAAATCATAACAATGTTGGCATACAGGCATAACTTCACACATTTCTGTGGGGGGAAATCAAGAGTGAAACTGAAGATAGATTATTTTCACAAAGTTATACCACTGGGGGGGCAAGGGGGATGTGAAATTAGCCAATGCAGAGAAGCAAGTAGGTTTATATAACAGAGGGAACATCAACAGCCTGCAGCCCTTAAATAAAGAAACCATTTCATATTACCACACTGGCCAACAGCCTGTAAGAGGCACCAAAAACATAATAGAGGTAGTGTCATAAGGCATTAACTACAGAGGGGTAATGAGGACAGTAAACCACAGATCTATATAATTACAGCCTGTCACATGTGAGTTATTAAGACATAAAATAACAGCTGTATATGCAGTCTCAACATGGGGCTAATCAGCCTATGACCATGGATGAGAGGAATTCATAAGTCCACACATTTGTGCAGGTGATCTCTGACGCCAGCAGTGCCCATTTCCCAGAACACAACTTCGGACCTATTGAGGTATGTGCGTTAGGCTTTGCTGTATGGTAGCCTCACTACAGCATGAACGGTGCTTGTGGCATTCGCCTCCCACAACAGTTTGGTGGCAGGGTGCAGAGTGCAGTGTGGTTTGGACAGGTGTCAGCTGGGACCTCCACATTTTCCGCTGCATCACAGGTGTGCTGCGGTTGTGTGCCATACGTGGCACTCGTCTGGGCCTCCATCTCTGAGCAATATTACGATGGCTGCATGGTCTATGTCTCGCCACGTGGCGCTGATCCACTGTCCAGGAACAGGAGACTTCACCAGAGCTCACAGCACTTTGCTTCGCTCAAAACTTGGCACACAGCCTGTCGAAAGCTTGAAGGAACAGGGCTTTGTAATTCAGTGACTGTGGTAGGCGCTGTACCAAGGTAGACTGCGGTATGATGGTCATCTTGGGCAGCAAGTCTTCTACCTTGCGGGTAACTTGGTGTACGAAGCTGTCGAGAATAGACCTCGGGAGTGTGCCAGTGGGGACTGGGATAACCCTAACCAGTCCAGAGGGGGGAGGACAGGGCACAACAGAGGGTACTTTCCAGACCCTGGTGGAGGATCGGCAACCTCCTCTATGTCTGGTATGTCTTTAGGCTGCAAAGATTGTGCTCACTGGAATTAGGCAAAAGAGTGCCCCATGCTTGACAGGGTACTCCGTGATAGCAGTCTTCAAGTTTGTGCCATAAAACAGAGAGCTAATATCCAGGATTAGGCTTAATAAGAATTTTTCTCGAGGAGCTCCAGTATCATGGAACCATCTTGGTTGGCTGTCAGACACCACCCCCCCAATTTATCCTTTTCTTCCGTGATGGCTGGATCCATGATGTTGCTTTCGCATTTCTCAAAGGCAGATTCGGTTCTCCCGAATTTTTATTTTGGCTCCATTCCCCAGCTTCGGAGCAACTTTTCACTATCTTCAGGCGTATTGAAGACCGTAGTCCTGCCATCTTATTGCACCAACAAGTTGACTGAGTATCCCAAGCGGTACAGTAAGTGGTTCCGTCGCAATTGGTCGCTGACTCTAGCAAAAGCCTTGCATCTTCTGAGTTTGAAAGTGGTGATGTCAGTAAAGATTGAGACATTTTGGTAATCAGCAGGCAAGTATTTTTTGTTCCTACTGGCTCTCAGGAGTTCTTCCTTTATGTGATGGTAATGTAGACATACCAGGGCATCTCTTTGGGTCTCTGCAGTAAGGTTGGCTTTGGTAGCTTCTTGTATTTCATGCTGAGGTAACGGATTCTAACTCCAAAAAAAGTTGTATTTGTCCCCTTTGTCTGCTTGTCATCTGTGCTTGTGCTAGTTAGATGTAAATTGAACAGATGTGGGTCGAGTGTAGTGCTTTAAAAGGCCCAAACAGCTGCACATACAGCAACTCTTGGTGAGGATCAGAACACGCGCCCTCATACCGACTTAATTTTTTATCCATCTTTCTTTTTTTTTTCTGCAGGAGGTCCAGCTTTGTGCTCATGCAGAAGAATGTCTATTGCATTAGTAAATGAACCAGCTTCAATTTTCTCTTTCACTAAACCCATGTTTTAATGTTCCTCATTCTTTAGCAGAAACCATGTAGAACATTTAAGTGCACATTTATTTAAATTACCACACATTAAATAACCTTTCCTGCTCTCTTGGGTATTTACAGTTAAGAATAAATTACTAGAAGGAACTAGAATACCATCACCTTCCTTGCACAACACAACAAATTATGCGCTGACCCTTACTTTGATACTCCTAGTTTATTCCAAGTATCATCTTTGGACTGCACATTCAAACAAAATATAAGTTGCAAGTATAATCAATGAAACTTCAATACATTCTACTGTAATTTGCAAACTTGCAATTTTAACTTCAGATAATTCTTTGTAGTTTTTGTTATTTTAAAAAATTTCACAAAATTTAGCATTTTTTTTTCATAAATTTAAGGATTTAAAGTAAAACCACACTAAGTGTATCCTGAACAGTTTGTCATCAAGATGTCCATTAAAAAGATTTCTGAAATAATTTGCAAGTTTCAGTCTTTTCTAGAACAGAGAATATGAGAACTGTGTGATTGGGCAAAGGTTCAGAAAAACCTTAATAGCTTGCCATTAGGTTAGAACTTGCTGTGGTCTCAAATTTTTTTTCTCACTTGTACCATTACAGAGAGAACCTACAGAATGTACTTTTTACATATCAGACTGATTCAGCCCACAGTGGCAGTCCAAACCTGATACTCTGTCAAGTTCCATCTACATGTAAGATACAGAAAACCCAGACTACTGTTACGGCCTTATTATTATTATTATTATTGGCATTTATATAGCGCCAACATGTTAAATAGCACTTTAAAACATTATCAGAGGGGGGGATTTAACAATGGATGAGACAATTACAAAAACTTACAGGAACAATAGGTTGAAGAAAACCCTGATCAAACGAGCTTACAGCTTACAGGCCTTCTTTGGGCCTCATCAGCAAAGTGTAGCCTTACCCATCTAGGCAAGTTGAATCTTTACTAAATATTTCATGGCAATAAATGTAATTAATACATGTTAATCAGAGAAAAATGTTCTTTAATGAAGACATCCTTCTTTCATTGGAGACATACTCCTAACCAAGGGACAAAATGCATATATGTACCAATGACGTAACATCCACAATAGCCTCTGGTACAAAAGAGACTTGCTCCTCTATAGCAGTAAGTAGCTAACCTGAGACAAACCCCAAGGAGGTGTACTCACATTGCTCCAAAATTCTCTGACCATGATCTCAGGCAAATGACCAAGAGGTATATTTAACTTTAGCATCTTTAGTGGATTTGACGGAGCGGTATTGTTACCTAGCACTCGTCTCTTCATTTGACAGACAGCTTGGATTTGGTCTGCGCTTGAGAGAATCATTTTGAGGAGCACTTTAGATACAAAGTTCTGGCCCAGTAAGTAACCTGCTCACATTAAAATAGAGGATTTCATGACACAGAATATGAGGTCTAGGAAAAAAGAATGGAGCAGAAAAAAAACACACAGTATAGAGATTTCTTGTTCTAAAAAGAACTGTATCTAAAATAATATACCTCTGTTCACTATAAATAAGCATATAAACTGAAATTCATAGCTAGGATACAATTCATCTCAATAAGTCATTCTGACTACTACAGTTATATGATGTAGACTTAAATCTAGCAATTCTCTCTCTTCGGCATTTGAAAATAACTGAGTTAGGTAAGTGCTATTATGTCCCGTTATGGTTTTCATCTTAAATATTTTGCATGTGTTTGAAAATAAGCTGGAAATGCAATATTCAAAAGGATAGATTACTATTCATTTCCAAGAATAGAGTATCATCTATTGCAGACAAAAGACAATTAGATATGATACACAATTATCTTTATTTAGCTCAATTACTGTAATATTAAACCTCTGCATTTTGCTTTTATTCTCCTACAAGCAGTAAGAAAATGTTAACCCTTTGATTTCAGAAATATGGTAGTGCAGTGATCCCACGTCAGTACAAAAGTAAAGTGAAGAAGAATATATATTTTGTATTTATCTGTAATTAATTATGTCATCCATAAAACACCTAGACTAATTTCAGTTTTAAGTTTGATTAAAGAAGAGGAAGAGGAGAGAAACAGAGACTCTCTAATTATCTGTCCAATTCTACAACTTAGGGGATATGGCATATAAAGTAGACATATGTCTGTCAAAATATTTTTAAGAAACCATTTTTGTTCTAATTTAATATATTATGACTTTATAACCTTGTGGATTTGTTCTCATTTCTTCCTTATCCCGATCTAATTATCTCTGTTGCAAGCTCCATAGCATATGAAGCCTGCTTTGATTGTCATCAAGTATTTTCATGCAGTAAAAACATAGAAACATAAAATGTGACGGCAGATAAGAACCATTCGGCCCATCTAGTCTGCCCAATTTTTTAAATACTTTCATTAGTCCCTGGCCTTATCTTATAGTTAGGATATCCCACACATGCTTAAACTCCTTTACTGTGTTAAAGGAACACTATAGTGCCAGGAAAACATACTTGCTGGGCTCTAGGCGGTGGAAGGGGTTAAACTTACCTCTTTCTCTAGTGCCGGGCGGGGAGCTATCCTCCTCCTCTCCGCCTCCTCTCCGCCTCCTCTCCGCTTCCTCTCCTCCTCCTCGGCTGAATGCGCATGAGCGGCAAGAGCTGCACGCGCATTCAGCCAGTCTAATAGGAAAGCATTCAGAATGCTTTCCTATGGACGTTGGCGTCTTCTCACTGTGATTTTCACAGTGAGAAGCGCGGAAGCGTCTCTAGCGGCTGTCAACGAGACAGCCACTAGAGGATGGATTAACCCTAATATAAACATAGTAGTTTCTCTGAAACTGCTATGTTTATAGAAAAAAGGGTTAAACCTAGCTGGACCAGGCACCCAGACCACTTCATTAAGCTGAAGTGGTCTGGGTGCCTATAGTGGTCCTTTAATCTCTACCACTTCAGCTGGAAAGCTATTCCATGCATCCACTTCCCTCTCAGTAAAGTAATGCTTCCTGATATTATTTTTAAAATTTTGCCCCTCTAATTTAAGACTATGTCCTCTTGTTGTGGTAGTTTTTCTTCTTTTAAATATAGTCTCCTCCTTTACTGTGTTGATTCCCTTTATGTATTTAAATATTTCTATCATATCCTCCCTGTCTCATCTTTCCTCCAAGCTATACATGTTAAGTTCCTTTAACCTTTCCATGTAAGTTTTATCCTGCAATCCATGAACCAGTTTAGTAGCCCTTCTCTGAACTCTCTCTAAAGTATCAATATCCTTCTGGAGATACGGTCTGCAGTACTGCGTACCATACTCCAAGTGAGGTGTCACCAGTGTTCTGCACAATGGCATGAGCACTTATCTCTTTCTACTGCTAATACCTCTCCCTATACAACCAAGCATTCTGCTAGCGTTTCCTGCTGCTCTATTACATCGTCTGCCTACCTTTAAGTCATCAGAAATAATCACCCCTAAATCCCTTTCCTCAGATGTTGCGGTTAGGACTCTATCAAATATTCTGTACTCTGCCCTTGGGTTTTTATGTCCAAGATGCATTTTCTTGCACTTATCCACATTAAATCACAGTTGCCACAACTCTGACCATTCTTCTAGTTCTGAGTCAAGTAGAATTGAAGAGGCTTGCTGCAAAGATGGTATGGGAAATGGGTCCACGGAGGAGTAGAGATAAACAGTTATTTCAAGGATTTTACAGCTAGGAGTGGCAAGCTTTTAGGGAATGTGGGAGGGGGCAAGTAACAGATGTGGTTTACAATTTAGAATTTTGACAGTCAAATCCTAACAGCCAGATCATTAATTAATACATATAACTGCAAGTACAAGATACTACAGTAGTATACTATAGAAAACAATTAAAACATTATTATAAGAAAGTAATAATCTAGTGGCAAAGGTGAAAGAAATCCAGTAGAGCATCTTTTTAATTTCATTTTGTACCTTAAAGTTGTAGCATCAATTGAAGAGGCTTGCTGCAAGATGGTATGTGAATTGGGCCTTAAAGTTGTGGCGTTCAAATGAAGAGGCTTGCTGCAAAGATGGTATGGGAATTGGGCCTTAAAGTTGTAGTGTTCAATTGAAGAGGCTTACTGCAAAGATGGTATGGGAAATGGACCTTTAAGTTGCAGCGTTAAAGAGAGGAGGCTTGCTGCAATGTTGGTATGGGAAATGGACCTTTAAGTTGTAGCGTAAAAGAGAAGAGGCTTGCTGCAATGTTGGTATGGGAAATGGGCCTTAAAGTTGTAGTGTTCAATTGAAGAGGCTTACTGCAAAGATGGTATGGGAAATGGACCTTTAAGTTGTAGCGTTCAAGAGAAGAGGCTTGCTGCAAAGAGGTGCACCAAAATAAAAAGTAACATAACTTATCTCTAAAATAGAAATACATCGTATTCACAAACTCTACCTTTAATGGCAGTCATAAAAGTTGTCAGCTCGCATTAACTTTGCTTTTATTTTTCTGATGATACATCATTATACATGAGTATAATCTTAGCATGAACGACTAAACATATTTCATTGGTAATTAAACATGACTAATCTTTTCAAGCAATATCCTTTTAAATGCATTAAATATTGGCATTATATGTAACTTATTTGGTATTAGTTGCACTACGGGTTTTACAAATCTCTTTGGATCTCTAACCCTTTGACTTTGCAAATGCTGTTAAAATGGCAGAGTGGATGAAATACAAACTTGAATTGTTTAGTGGGACTTCAGAAATAACATTCAGTTTTGAAATGCGGGGGTTGACAAATTTTACATAAAAAATGATCACATAAACACTCTTCCTCCAGACTGATAAGACTCTTCCGGGGCAAATCGTGAGTCCTACTGAGCAGTCAAATGTCCTTTTTACAAACATCAAACATCCCGTGTTATTATTTAAAACAATAATCAGAGTATGCTACTCACAAAATGAAAGAGTAAGAATATATTAATGATTAATTACTGAGCCATCTTCAAATAGTTATTGAGCACCGCTGTGACTTTGACAAATTACCCTTCTATTTTTGTGACTGATATGCAATTTGAATAATACAGCTTTGCTGTAGTCTTGTCAGTAAAAGACCTTTTAATAGGATTCCTGGGGTCTTATAAAGACAGCTTTGTCATGCTAAGGTAATGGATGATATTTTCAGCTTATAAATAACATGAATATAAAAAAGAACAACAACAACAAGAAAGGAAATATAGTGTGATATGCAGTTAAGGAAATATTATTGAGTAAATTGAATAGTTTATGGAAAGTGACTTTGACCAGAAATATTAACCAATTTTATGCAAGAGAAAATAGTTATGCATCTAATATAGTGAAAACACAACTTTACAATTATAACTATTCATGTTTTATTGTCGAATATACAGTAGAATAGCTGTATGGCTTGTTTTTTGTTGTTGGGAAAATCCAAGGATGGGCTTCTGAAATTTGTTAATATAAGTAGTCAGGACCATGTTGTAAAATCTTGAGAGTCTATCCTCAATGCCAAACAATGTGATGATGACAAAAAACATGGACATAACTTCATATTATCTATTGATTTGGACACATCTGTTGTAAATTAAATTCCTTTTTGATTACAGGTCATTAAAGTCAATAATTCTACAAATCCTGGAAAGTAAGTCTTTTCATTCCAAAACATTACTACAATTAATGAGCTACTGAATATGATCAGTAAAAGAAAATAATTTTGATGTTCTTTAAAAAAAAATATATAGTTTAAGGAGGCTCTGGACTAGTCCCTTTTGAAAAAATGTGTATGAAAAAGATGTATACATGTTAGAGAACTGACTCTTCTCTTGAAGGAATACTGGTACAAATGCGAAAGAATGTTTGAAACAAACATTCTTAGAATTCTATTTAAAATATATTCCCTGTGTGTCCATACATGCTTTTTTTCTTTTCTAGAATTCTGTATTTTGTATTGGTAGAAAGTGTGTTTGTATGACATTACATTTTTGTAATTTATCATTCATTACCTCGCTATATAGAGAATATTAAGAAACATATACCATACAGTGTAAGCTCAATGTTAAACAGAAATAAAAGCAATTCATTTTTTTTACACTTCCTCTAGATTTATGGACCAGTCAAGGAACCTGGCCCATTAATCAATCAAATAATTTGAGTCTCCATCCAACTATAATCAGCAAGTCATTTGTCATAGGTGCAAATCCATTAAAAGACACATGCATGGCACATGTATAAAGTTACATCTATAATGTATTTTGAATCTATTAGAAGAAAAACAAAGTTGTAGAAGGTAAGTTCTGAGAATGCACAAAGCTACAATAAAACATATTTTCACATGCCTGTATTTTCTATGCATTTCTATTTTCCAATATGCATACTTTGCCCTGTAGTATTTTATTTTGATTCTAATATATTTGGCAGTAATGCACAAAAGGGATTAAAAAACAAACAAAACAACAAACAAACATAAATGACAAACATTTGAAGCCCAAGTTAAAATTTAGAGCAGGGGTTCCTGACCTAGTGTACCAGCGGTCCAGGTTTTGTCAGTATCCTGACTGGAAGAGAATTGACTTTCAAAATGACTTCAGGAATGGGTTGATAAAGAAGAATTGTAATTGTGAGGAATTAAGAAAACAAAAGGTAAAGAGCAAAATGTCTAAAAATATTTAAAAACTTTTAAAATATGTTGAAGAATGATGAAATGGGAATGTAAGGGTGTGAGGAAAGTATTTTTTTTTTTTATCCATTTCTTTTCTTCTTTACCCTTTCCTTAGATTAATTGTTTTCTTGTAATGTTTATTAAGTTATAATACAAACGTGTAATAAAAAACATTTGAATAAAACATGCCATGGGGAGACTTTATGTTATTATGTCCTTATTTCATTATATAATACAAAACATAGAAATATACCAGTATCTAGGAAATACCAAAGTATCATAAATTAGAATAATAAAAAATATACAAACGTGTGTAACATTCTTGATTATAGCCCAAAACCTGGGAAGGTTGTGTTCATAACAGGTTGCCGTTCCACTGCAACTGATTTCCTCTACAAACAAACCAGCCAGTAGGTTGTCACGTATGCACAGCACGGTACCCACTGACAATGACATGCTTGGCACACTTTATGAAACAATGTTAAGAGCAAAGTGGGCCAATACCTGCCTTGAGGAAGGAGGGCATGCACACTAAGATCAGCCCATTTGGGAGAGATATACCTACGGGCCTGACTCCCGTGTCAGTAATGATCCCTCTCTGGAATGGCAGACCCACACCTTGTTGTATGTTCTGAGAATTGTTAGGCTCAGGACAAGACGTGCCATCATGGTTATATAAAATATACATCTAAATAACTGTCAATATAAGCAAGTTTAATCGCTTTGTTCAAATATTCCTTTAACCCCTTCATTTAAGAAAACACATCAGATGTATGTTGTTTATTTGAAAAACCTGGAGCATATACATATGGTTGTAAACTTTCTTGACTTTGGGTTATGGCACAACCTGGAGATGAGAAGCCACATGAAGCAGGTGACTCTGGGGGTTGTTTAGGGACTGAGAGGGAAGCGTGTTCATGCAGGGTTCAACAACAGCAAAGAGAGGAAAGTTGCAGAGTGTGCCATTACAATATATATGTGAATAAATCACAGTTATATTTTTTTATAATTATTATATCTAAATAAAATATTTGCTCTGATCATCATGTTCAATATTAAATGGTTAAAAGTCATGGGAATACACCCTTCTGCTTCAGATGAAAAATCTAAAGATATTAATTTCACTTTTATTTCTTCTCACAACTATCTAAATAGATTGCAATTCAATTTTTAGAGTCTAACACACAAATGTTTAGAATGTTTCTCCTTTCGTAACCACCAGCATTTCAATGGAATTTAAAATCAACTCACCCGCTTCAAAGCAAGCAGTTAAATGTTCAGCCGGCTGTACTGTATGCACAAATCAGGCTTTTTGAGGCCCATGCTATCTATAAATCTTAAAGCTTGAACCAGTCAGTTAATTGCAAAAGTCAGTTTTAACGCTTCTAATTGAAGATACAGGAGAGCACCATTAATTATATAATATTAAAGCCATTGAACCAATTTAATAAGTAACAAAAAGACTGACTTCAAGCTGGGAATAAAAATGGCTCTTCAAATTATCCTAGAATAATGAGCAATGTTAACTAGAAATTCCCATGGCGGATATTAGACATTGTGGCTTTTTTTTCATTTTTATTTCACAATCATCCCTTCATTTTTTCATTTGTTCTTTGTTTCTCTGCAACTACTTTTATTACTGAACTGGAACAATTGTATACAATATTTTTTATCCCTTATTTCCTGTAAATTGCAGTTCTCCTTATGAATTTAAAATTGCCCATATAAGTATTTTGCTTTGTATTTTTTTTTTTAAATCAGCCGAATCCTTTTCTTAAAGGGACACTCTATGCACCAAAATCACTACAGCTCATTTTGTTATTAGTCTATAGGCGATGTCACCTGGTTTTCTTTCATACAATTTTGGAACTGTTTTACTAAAAGTAGGCCTATCAACAATCAGACTAAGGCAAATATGCAGCTGGCCTGTTAATACTGGTAAATATTATACATTTTTAATTGGACTTAAAAGCATGATCTTTCTGAGAAAGTAGTTTTAAATCTTTTTAGTAAATTGAGAGATATTTGTTTTTATAAATTATTTTTTAATTAATTAGGAATAATAAGCTGAGATTTTGAGTTGGACAATCGTGGAAAGTAAAGTCCCACAGCAATCTCTTCTGGGTCCATTTCTACTAAATCTGCTTATTAATGATATTGCATTTGTCATTTAAAATTATGTTTACAGATTATTTTACAAATTACAAAAAAACTAAGTAAGGTACAATAGGAGCAGGATATTGCTTCGCTGCAGAGAGATCCAGACAAATTAGCAGACTGGCATCCAAGTGGCAGATGCAATTTAATGTAGATAAATGCAAATTTTGTGTTGAGGAACACACAGGCATCTGATACCCTAAATAGCGTTGACTTATGGAAAACAATTAATAATAAGTATAACTGAATGCAGTTATAAACAGAAGATTCTGCAACAATGCACAATGTCAGGCAGGAGTGGCAGAGGCCAATAAAGTATTGTCATGTGTAAAAAGGATAATTAATTCATGTGAAAAATATAATTCATAAGTCAATGGTAAGACACCATTTTGAATATGCACTGTAATTGTTCTCATCAGTTTTAAAGAAGAAAGATATTGGAATTAGAACAGTACAGACGTGGGCAAACACAATGAACAAAGGCCAATGCATTTAGTTATAGAGAAAGCTAAAAACATTTAACTTGTTTAACATTGTGTAAAAGTGGATATGATAATATATATACATTGCCTGAAAAAACATCTATCTGGAAACCTGCGCAATGAAAGTCTGTACAAAGGACAAGCAGGCACTCCTTTAGACTTAAAGAGAAAAAAAGATTATGCCTATGGCAGAGTAAAGGGTAAATAAAACAAAGACGTTGAATTCTCAAGCAGTTTTATCAAATTCTGTAAAGATTTCTAAATAACATGTAGAGGTGTTTTTGGACAAACAGAATATGAATAGATAATAGTTAATATTCAGGGTAACAGCTTGTTGATCTAAGGAAACATTTGACTGCCAAATGGATTTATTCCCAGCTTGTTGCAAAATTAAAAATTTACTTATTATTATATTATAATGTAAATATGTAATTGTGTAATGTTGTTGTGACTCTAGCCTGATTATTGCCCTTAGAAAGGTATTATTTTGACATAATAATCCCTTCTATTAATTAAGTTTAAAGTAATTGAGATTCCATAGCAACAACACATTTGTGTTATTCTGTATTTACTTAGTATATTCAAATACACATTATATAATATAGACAGACAGACAGACAGATGAGTTACAGAGGGAACTCCAGTTAGAAGTTAGTGAAACTTTTTCCTATTGTCTGATGCATTTTTTACCATTAATTGACACTTCTGGCAAATGTTTTGTCTGGGCATAGGTTTACCATAGGTGCAGGATTAGCAGAAAGCTAGGACAGGAATATTGCATGAATGGAAAATCCACAATCAGCAAATCTATTCCTGTCAGGATTACTAGTTGATCCAGCACGTAGAATTGTGTCACACCTTGGACTAAAAGGTAACGTCTTACCAGGCCTTAGAATGGCCAGACTAAACGTACCCAAGAATAGTCAGAATACTAGCCAAGTTCAGGGACACAGAATGAGACACGACAATGAGGGAAAGCCAAAAGTCAGGGATACCAGAATACAGTGAAGTCAAACAAAGGCAAAGTCAATAACCAGAAAATAAACACTCAGAAATACACTCTCAGACAACCACTAGGGAAACCATGACACGGCAATGAGGATAGGTAAAATTACGTTTAAATAAGACCTTTACAATTCTAATTGGCCGATTTCAGCGCCGCATTCAGGACAGGCACGTTGAGCCCATGCAGAGGTCTCAGAGCGGTCACAGCAACTGGGAGCACAGTTACAGCAGGGTCTTGCCTGGGGAGCATAGGCAGGGACGGTCCTCTGTTAGGATGGCAGGAGGTGGGCGGAGCCGGTCAGTTTCCTCTAGCGGGAGTTCCCTTGGGGGCTCAGGGGACGGGCTGAAAACAGTGGACATGGCCTCAGGGGCCAGGAGGAAAGGTGGGCTGGGGACAGATCTAAGGGGTCCAGGCAGAGGAGTAGGCAGGTCAGGATGCTGTCACACGTCCTACCCACGGTTCTTTCTTGTTCCATGTCACCAAGGCGATCGCCCACAGTGCAGGTGAGACCTCTGGAAGGGGACTTACGACTGGAGGCGCCGTCGCGCCCGGGCTTGGGCACTGGTCGGAGAGATGTGGCCTTGCAGCCTGTGACGGCCAGAGGTTCGGATGGTGAGTTATGAACTGTTACTCAGTCTGGGGATTTTTTGGAGGGTCTTTTCTAGAGTCATGGAGGGGGGTTTCGGACAGGAATAGGCCTGGGGAAGGAGGGCACAAATCTGGGATTGGCCCTGGAGGGGGCAGGCTTGGGAGTGGTGGATCCCGTGGTGATGGCAGGGGCTTCATCATGCTAGGGTAGGAAAGGGATGAACTGTTTGGGTGAGTTCAGGATGCGGCCCGTCAAAACGTTCATGTTTCCTTTGCAGGCCCTTGGGTTGTCACCTCAATGTTTAGGTGAAGGAGCGGATTTGGAAGGGGGAATTCCTCGAGATCTTTTCTCTTCTCCCTCTTGATGGGTATCTAGATATGAAGGAGAAAGATAGGAAAGATGCTAAGAAAGAGGAGGAGGAGAAGCGTCAGCGCTACCGCAAAAAGATGGAGGCTGGCACAAAATTTGTGGTCCATTACCTCGACAATTTCCTTTGCGTCTGTCTAGCGGGGTCGGATAGGTTTGAGAACGCAGGAATGGGTGGCGAGTGTGTTCAGGATTCCACTGGTGGGTGACAAGACGGTTGGGCCAACCACTTGTTTGTCTTTTTTGGGCCTGGAGATAGATTTTGTCCGGGGCAAATGTAGGTTGCCACAAGACAAGTTGCTGATGCTCCGACAGGCAGTGGCGGAGGTGCAGCGTGCCAAGAAGGTTACCTTGCAGGCCCTTCAGTCGTTGGTGGGCTGGGTAAATTTTGCATGCCGTATTATCCCCATGGGGCAGGTTTTTAACAGGTTCCTGTCCAAAGCTATTAGCAGGGTTGCATTCCCTCATCATTTCGTGCAGATGTCGACCTCCATGAAAGCCGATTTGGATGTCTGGGTGGTTTTTCTTCAGGATTTTAATGGTCGAGTGTACTTTCGGGAACCAGCAGTGTCTTTGCCCGACATGGAACTGTTCACAGATGCCTCAGGGAGTATTGGGTTCGGGGCACTTTTTGCGGGAGTTGGTGAGTGGAGCTGTGGCCAGAAGAATGGAGGACCAGCTCCCTTAGTCACAATTTGGCCTTTTTGGAGTTCTTCCCCTTGGTGGTGGTGTTAGCATTGTGGGGTCGCCTGTTGAGCAATAAAAAAGTTATCTTCATCACCGACAATATGGCGGGAATGGAAGCAGTTAATGAATTGTCGGCTTCCTCTATTCCAGTCATTCGGCTGCTTTACCGCTTTGTGTTGGTTTGCATGCAGTTTAATATTGTGTTTTGCGCACGGCACTTACCAGGGTTGCTGAATGTGGTGGCTGATTTGCTTTCTCGATTTCAGTTGCACCGATTTCAGGAGGTGGCTCCGGGTGCGGAGGAGGAAGGTATGGGGTGTCCAGAAGATGTGTGGTGACTCGTGACCTCTTGCTTGGGCGACTCATACAGGGGTCGCTGGTGCCATCCACTTGGGCGCCCTACGTAAAGGTTTGGAATGACTGGGACGCTGCTGTAGGGTGTACAGGGGTGGAGTGTTTTGACACTTTGTTTTGGTTCCTCTGTTGGTTGTTTGTTGAGGGGGCGACCCCGTCGGCAGTGGGATGCAATATGACGGCGTTGGCCTTCCTGTTTAAACTCAATGGCTGGAAGGATTTCACAAAGCATTTTCTGGTGAGACAAGCTATTAAAGGGTTTCGGAGATGGAGGTCGATGCCGGATTTGCACCGGCCAGTTTCTTTCAAAATTCTGCAGGAATTGTTGGGTACCCTCCCTGGCATTTGTTTCTCAGACTATGAGGTTTCAGTGTTCTCAGTGGCGTTTATCTGGGCTTCCTTTGGGTCTTTCAGTTGGCGCTGGGGAGTCCAGCTCAGTTTGGTACGTACTCATTCCAGATCAGGGCTGCAATGGAATCTTTGCGGCTAAGCTTGGGTGATGAGTTGGTTAATAAGATCGGGAGATGGGAATCAGTGAGATTCCGGTCCCAACCATTTAGTTTAAGTTGGTTGGGTGGGGGGAGGGATTGCTCTTTTTGTTCCCTGTTAACATGTTTTCTTCCCTAGGTTGGATCGCTTGGTTGCTGGGACACTCTTACGTGTATTGGGCTTACCGGAGGGCTGCAGTTCGTTGTCACGGCGCACAGCTGGGCTTTCCGCGCTTGATGGTGTAACTCAAGTGGTTTGGATTAAGAGGGGCTGGTTGGCAAGGGGTCTGTTCTCAGCTGTTCCCATTGATTGGTAATGGTCAGATTTGGATGTTATTTTAATTCATACAGGTGGAAACGATTTGGGGTTGGTCTCTCAGAGAGACTTAATTAGCAGGATGAAAAGGGATTTGGAGAGGTTGAGGCAGTTGATCCCTGATGTGATTGTCGTTTGCTCTGAGATGGTGCCGCGGTTAATATGGCGGCATGCCAGGGAATCTCGGGCAGATGGTTTTGTGGTATTGTGGTCTGGCATAGGGACTTAGAGGAGGAGCTGGCAGTGTATTATAGGCAGGATGGAGTGCACATATCTGATTTGGGTGTTAACTTTTTGTTGTTGCAGTTTCAGGAAGGACAGCAGCGGGCTCTGTTTTTGGTGGGGGCTCTCAGGTAGTTCGAGGTGTCGAGCTCTGAGCTGTGGCGGGGGATGGATAAAAAAGTTGGAGTATAGGCTGTTTGTCCAGATGTAATATAGTTTAGTTTGCTAAGAACTGTTAGGTTTGGTTAGATTTTGGTTGGTTAGCTCGTCGGTAGCTCTGAACCTGGTGTGTGTAGGGTGTATCTTGGTATACCCCTACATGTGGTAACATGGTAAATCATGCCCACAGTGGCAATGGTTTAAGTGGTTAGATTATTTATGTTAATATATGTGAATATTGTTGTTTATGGGGGTCATTGTCAGGGTTAAATTGTTAAAAGAGTTGGGGATGAGATGTTATGTTTGATATGTTGACAACAACCCTTAATATTTTATTTATATTGTAATTAATAATAAAGCTTTGATAATTTTCCCAAACATAAGGTGTCCGAGTATCTTCGGGTTTTTGGGAGGGTTGTTTATTCCACATTGTGACGAAGTGCCCTTCGCCACTTGTGCCTGGAGAGGACTGCTTGCCCGCCTCTTGCCCTGTGACTATGGCCCCTGGGTTGTATTGCCCTTTAAAGACATGATTTGGGCATAATGGATTTGTGTTGTGCTGCTGCTGGCCCTTTAAGAACCATCTGGGGACATACTGTGGAGTTACTGGGTGGCCACCATTTCCTGTATCAGAAGCACATGGTGAGAACAATGGATGGCGGCCATTTTAACTCACAGACACTGTGTGGACTTTTCAACACGGTGCCATCTCGCCAGTATTTGGTGCACAGAGACATCGTGCAGTGGTTTTGGACTATACAGCAGGGGACACATTATAAAGTGATTGTTTTTCATTTAGCCTTTATATGTTCTGCAGAATCTGCATTAAACTGTATTTTCCAAAGTACTGAACGGATCTGGGTGAATTTTGGATATGTGGTTCACCCAGATCCCCCGGTTCCAAGGATATACTTTTTATGGGGTTATTGCATGTTTTGGGGTCCCTGTGTGTTTTATAAAATTGTAATGTTTCTGGCCAGCAGATGATTGAGCTTTGTGTATTGTAGAAACTCAATTATCTAGCCTGGCCCAGAGGAGGAGTTTTGTGTTGCATAAATTGTGAGTTCTGTGTGCCAGTAAATCAGTCTTGTTCCAGCATTAAGCCTTGGCTCATGTTTGGGGGAAGGGATACCTACACTCTGGGGATTGCTATAATCACTTACTCCCCAGAGGAAGCTCTTGCAATAGCTTGATTTGTTCCTGTTCCTGCTCTCTGGGGAAAGAGAGGTTCACCCACTGGAAGCTGGATCCTGGTCTTGGGTCCATGGTGGGTGGAAACAGCAGAGACCCCGGCGCAGTTGCATCGCTGGAAGTGGGGTCTGCAGTGCTGATGGTGTCGGTTGGAGTGCTTGGAGTCCTCAGCGAGCACTAGGAGCATCGATTGGCGGAGGTACTCAGTCGGAGTGCCAGCGTTCCGTCACATTTGGTGGCAGCGGCGGGATGGCGTCCTAGTGCGAGGACCAGCAGCTCGGAGACACCGGTAACGTGTGGAGTTACGGATTTATAATTGAGGGCAACGCTAGCCTCTGCGCAGCGTCCCTACCTACAGCAACATGGAGCTAGCAAGACCCTGGACAGCAGCCAGTGAATTGCAAATCCGCCTGTCACAGTGCTATGAGGGTGCTGATTTCATGAAGGAATTAAAGGCGCGGCTGGTCTGGTTTGGCCCAAACCCTTCAGATGAGGTGGTCCATCAAGTGATGCGCATGTTGAGTGCTGAGAACCAAGACGCACGGAACTTCGAGTACCAACTGTGGAGTTTGGGGGTATTGACACCCCGTCTCCAGCGACAGAGTGAGTTACAGGGAGAGGAGAGCAGCGACCTCCCTTCCCAGCGGCAGTGCACCGTACAGAGGGAAGAGACAACCGGTCTCTCTCCCCAGCGGCAGTGTGTCCCCCAGGGAGCTGAAGGTGCCATCCTTCCTCCCCGGCGGCAGTGTGTATCCCAGGGAGCTGCAGGTGTCGTCCTTCCTCCCCAGCGGCAGTGTGTGTCCCAGGGAGTTGAAGGTGCCGTCCTTCCTCCCCAGCGCCAGTGTGTATCCCAGGGAGCTGAAGGTGTCGTCCTTCCTCCCCAGCGGCAGTGTGTATCCCAGGGAGCAGAAGGTGCCGTCCTTCCTCCCCAGCGGCAGTGTGTACCCCAGGGAGCAGAAGGTGCCGTCCTTCCTCCCCAGCGGCAGTGTGTACCCCAGGGAGCAGAAGGTGTTGTCCTTCCTCCCCAGCGGCAGTGTGTGTCCCAGGGAGCCAAAGGTGTCGTCCTTCCTCCCCAGCGGCAGTGTGTGTCCCAGGGAGCTGAAGGTGCCGTCCTTCCTCCCCAGCGGCAGTGTGTACCCCAGGGAGCAGAAGGTGTTGTCCTTCCTCCCCAGCGGCAGTGTGTGTCCCAGGGAGCCAAAGGTGTCGTCCTTCCTCCCCAGCGGCAGTGTGTGTCCCAGGGAGCTGAAGGTGTCGTCCTTCCTCCCCAGTGACAGAGTGAGTTACAGGGAGAGGAGAGCAGCGACCTCCCATCCCAGCAGCCGTGCACCGTACAGAGGGAAGAGACAACCGGTCTCTCTCCCCAGCGGCGGCCTGAGTTCCAGGAGGAGGTGATGGTAGATCCCTCCACCTTACAGCAACCAGCGTCCTGGGGATTGGGGACAACCAGCCTCCCCCTCCAACAGCAGCCAGAGATACTGGGAGATGGGGAAGACAAACCTACCCACACTGGCGCAGATGGGACCGCGGTCTCTGTGCCAGTCCTACAGGGAGGCTGGACGGGCGGTCCAGATCCCCAACCAACCCCGCAGGGATGCCAGGAGGAGGAGGTAAGCGAAACTTCCCCTCCCCAGCTACATCCCAACCGGGTCCTGGGGGCAGTGGATGAGCCTGCGATACCCACTGACCCCCTCCCAGCAGAAGAGCTGGCATCTGGGAAGAGCTTTGTTAGCCTCTGCCCCCCCTTTTCCCCTGTATCAGAGCCTGACTTACCACGGGTTACCCCAGTGGAAGAGCTGGCAGCAGGGCAGAGCGCCGCTGGCCTCTGCCCCCCAAGCAACACCAGCAGTTTGCCTAGCTGCACCAGGGAGACCGAGAGTGCTGCGCTGTCCCACTACAAACGTGAACCTACAGGCCAGTACCATTTATTGTGGGGGGGTTACTCTGTGTATTTTTCTTTGTGGGTGGGCTGCCCGACTAATCTAGGTACTGACCGGCAGAAGGTCAGGTACCTGTTTAGTCTTCCCCCCAAAGGGAAGATGTGTGACGAAGTGCCCTTCGCCACTTGTGCCTGGAGAGGACTGCTTGCCCGCCTCTTGCCCTGTGACTATGGCCCCTGGGTTGTATTGCCCTTTAAAGACATGATTTGGGCATAATGGATTTGTGTTGTGCTGCTGCTGGCCCTTTAAGAACCATCTGGGGACATACTGTGGAGTTACTGGGTGGCCACCATTTCCTGTATCAGAAGCACATGGTGAGAACAATAGATGGTGGCCATTTTAACTCACAGACACTGTGTGGACTTTTCAACACGGTGCCATCTCGCCAGTATTTGGTGCACAGAGACATTGTGCAGTGGTTTTGGACTATACAGCAGGGGACACATTATAAAGTGATTGTTTTTCATTTAGCCTTTATATGTTCTGCAGAATCTGCATTAAACTGTATTTTCCAAAGTACTGAACGGATCTGGGTGAATTTTGGATATGTGGTTCACCCAGATCCCCCGGTTCCAAGGATATACTTTTTATGGGGGTATTGCATGTTTTGGGGTCCCTGTGTGTTTTAGAAAATTGTAATGTTTCTGGCCAGCAGATGATTGAGCTTTGTGTATTGTAGAAACTTAATTATCTAGCCTGGCCCAGAGGAGGAGTTTTGTGTTGCATAAATTGTGAGTTCTGTGTGCCAGTAAATCAGTCTTGTTCCAGCATTAAGCCTTGGCTCATGTTTGGGGGAAGGGATACCTACACTCTGGGGATTGCTATAATCACTTACTCCCCAGAGGAAGCTCTTGCAATAGCTTGATTTGTTCCTGTTCCTGCTCTCTGGGGAAAGAGAGGTTCACCCACTGGAAGCTGGATCCTGGCCTTGGGTCCAGGGTGGGTGGAAACAGCAGAGACCCCGGCGCAGTTGCATCGCTGGAAGTGGGGTCTGCAGTGCTGATGGTGTCGGTTGGAGTGCTTGGAGTCCTCAGCGAGTACTAGGAGCATCGATTGGCGGAGGTACTCAGTCGGAGTGCCAGCGTTCCGTCACATATATGCCAAAAAAGGCGACTATACATATGTCATGATAAATAACAAATAAATTAGCAAAAAATTAAATACTGTAGCTATAGATGCCTAAACAATGCAAATTAGATATGCAATAGCATAGATTGATTAGAAACATAGTCAAAAGGAGGCTCAATATAAAATAAGTCAGAAGACCTAAGAAAATCCTGTAATAACAGTAAATGAAGCCCCAATAAAAAATAATTTAAAAGAAACTGATATGAAATGCTCACATTGAGGGGCCCCGCCATATAAAAAATAAGTCCTCCAAATAGCTGCAAGATAGAGTCCACAAAGAAAAAACTCTAAAAGGAAAAAAATAGAAACTTGGTAAAAAAAAAGTCCTCTGTGGCGTCTTCTGTCAACAAACCATCAAATAGTTGAAGAAATGTGCACAAATGAAATGTAGTTATGTACTACACACACTTACAGTCTACGCGTTTCGCCTAGCAATATACTTTCTCAAGTCATGGGTGTCTACCGTTCTCAATCTTATATAGATTCCTGTTCCACAAACAAGTAGGAAGAAATAGTAAAGGTGGAGAGGACAACAGTGGAATTGTATAGTAGGGATAAAATCAATCTCCTCACCATTAAAAAACTCTTTGATACAATTAAAATACATGATAATTGCACTAATCCTTCAATAAAAACACACAACAATGTATAAAAAAGTATTTTGTTTATATAGATTTATTAAAAATGAAATTTTCAACATATATCAATATGTATGAGAAAAAAACTAAAACCTTTTACCAAACAAATTACTAGCCAAAAGTCAAATATATACAAGATCCAGCTCCTTATTTAGGCTATGGGGACTAACTGTATTCAATTTCAGATATCCATTGAATTCTGCAGATATCAAAGATCTTTTCCTTCTAGCTAAATCTCCATAATGTGTGTGAAAGTGTTGCTTAAAACACTTAAAAAATATTTTTTCATTAATTTTTTATATATTTAAAGTAATAGCAGTTCTAACACTCAGTGGACACTCCCCCTGTGATCCACAATAGATCAAACAAAAAACAAATCAAATTATTTAGGTGATAAACCACACAAAACAACAGTATGAAGTGCTAAAACGTGTAAAATATAAAATAAAAACACCAACTATAGTTTGAAAAAAAACTTAGTAATAAATTGCACTTGTGTTGGTAAGTTATTTACACTCAAATTTCAGGAACCTTTTTAAAAATGGCTCTGAATTGGTTTCCGTGCCTCAGATATTTTTTAGAACGCTTAAGGAAAAGGCTTCACCTATGGCAGAACTAACAGAGAGAGGTCCATTGTGCAAGTCCTTTTTCTGGGACCACCCTATTCCAAGGGTGGCCAAAAGGTAGATCCCTATCTGTCATACAACTCCCTCAGTGCTTTGCCAGAACCACCATTTAAACATTCTTGCTGGGTTGTATTTAGCACTGAGCAGAGTTTGTGCGTTTTGTTTTAAGCATGTGTGAACGTAGGGGTGTGTTTGTGTGAAGTATTGTGTACTTTTGCCATTTAAAAGCAGTAGTATACTTGTGTGTAGTGTTTGCCTTTGAATGCAGGGATATGTTTGTATGTAATGTTGGCGTTTGAATGCAGGGGTTTGTTTGTGTGTAGTGTAATCATTGGAATACTGAGACATATGCGTATATACAAAAATACTGCACATACTGATACACATACACACACATATATATCCTGGGTGAGACATATGCGTATATACAAAAATACTGCACACACTGATACACATACACACACATATATATCCTGGGTGAGTGCAAAGAGGTGGATTGGCAAGGTGTGCAGCGCTAGGCTGTGCCTCCTCACTTTAGATCCCGCTCCCTATTGTTGGTCTCCGGTCCCTTATGATCAGTGATGGGTGGAAGAGCTGAGGTTACAAGCTGACAAGCTGTTTGAAAACAACATGGCACCTTATAATCTTTTCTTTCCAGCTCTGCCATCTGGCACCAATCATGAGGAAGTGGAGCTTAACAAGAGGGTGGGCCTAACATGAGGGTGAGAGATCCCCTCACCAATCATGAGGGTGAGAGCTCCCCTCACTAATCATGAGGGTGAGAGCTCCCCTCACCAATCATGAGGGCTCCACCTCTTTGCACCCACCCAGGATCTGCCCTGGATACTCAAACACACATTCAGAAACACACATTGACACACATGCAGATACAAAGACAGACTTGCAGATGCATAGACACATAGATATACACACACTGACTCACATGCAGATACACAGACACACAGTTTTACACACTGACACACATATAGATACTCAAACACAGAGATACACACAGACTGACACACATACAGATACACAGACACACACTGACATGTAGTGTAATCAATTCACCAACACAAGTGCACTATATTATTAAACACTTATTACACTATATTTGCTAATTGTATTTTTTACATGTATCAAATGATATCCTGTGAATTATTGGAGATATAGCATGTGCTTCACTCACACGATTGTTTTATTGTTTTGTGTGACTTATCACCAAAACAATTACAATTGTTTGTTTGTTTAAAAGAAATGGGTTGATTCATTTTAAATGCAAGAGAAGCTGCATATTTGCATGCAATAAAACAGGGTGTCCTTTGTGATATCCCAAACGGCATTGCATTTTCAAAGTATTTCTATAGATTGTCAGTCTCCCTTTGATGATCACAGGTCTGGTCTGGTGTAGCTAATATCACGGCTACTTTGAAGGCTTTACACTAGGAAGTTTATTATGCTGGAGCTGCACATTTGCTACTTTATGAGTCAGACAAGTAAACCTAATGGATCTGGGGGTACTCAAGCTTTAATAGTCATTTCCTCACTCTATGCTGTTTTAATTCACTAAGTTAACATGGAATTGTGGTTCAAACATGTTTAAAAATAGTTAATGGAAATAGTCAGTTATTACACTGTACCCAGGGTAAGATTTATTTCTCATGTGTTCATTCCCGAAAAAGTCTGAAAATGGGCATCACTAATTAATAAGCCTAGATATTCCAAAAGTCTCAAATGTGCAAGATACCAGTAAATTATAGAGACACTGTACATAGATGCTGGGTCATTCACCAAAGCTAAATTACTAAAGGTGGTAATCGATATCTCAATCATTGCTCGGTGAAATACGTCATCTGGTGTCTGATACAAAAATCAACTCCACCATCAATAACTGCTTTATATACTGATACTAGCATAAGGGAAATTGAAAAACCAATGACTTTAGTCACATGCAAAGGTAATTGTTGTGAAGGTAATGTTGACAATAAAATTGACATATTTTGTATATAAAAATAGCCGCACTTTAGTTATCCTTTTGTTGGAAATTGGGTTAGTTCACTTCATTGAGAATGTTGTGGTTTTTCATCCATGATTATTGAGACTTGCAAAAATATCAAGCATTAAAATCACACTGATATGGCACCATATAGGTCACTAAGTTATGTAAACCATATATATTTAATATCAGTTTGCTCAAGAGATTATGCATGTAGTATTTATTGAGTTGTATGGCTTTATGTGTTATTGATAAATTAAGTGTTACATATTTTTTAAAAATAGGTATTTTTCTTTTTTCTTAAATAAACTTTTAAAACCTGGAAATATGTATGAACAATTTTCATCAAAATATTAAAAGATTAGTTTATCCAAAATAATATCAAACACCAATTTCTATAAAAGTAGCCTAATACTAAAGCTAGGGCAGGACAATTCTATATTCTTGGTAATATATCGGCTAAGCACAGTAATTATTCAATCTATTTAGAAATATTGCTCAAATATCTTCTATTAGTCATGTGCAATTTGTTTCGTTTCGAATGTGTATTCGGATGAATTTGGTACAATTTGGACATTCGGATGCTTACAAATGTCCGAAGAGCCGAAGTTCGGTAGTTTGGAAGTGCCGAAGTTTTGAATTGCAGAAGTTCCGAAGTGGTTCGGATTTCTGAAAAGTGGCAAACAAGAGAGTGGGAGGGAAAATTACGTGAATGATGACAGGAATCTTGACTAATAAGTTAATTCCTGGCACTGGGAGCCCTGTAGATGTGTAATTTGTTGTGGTGGCAGTCTGGGCACCGGGAGCTTGATAGATGTGTAAGTGGTTGTGGTGGAAGTCCTGGCACTGGGAGGCAGGAGCCCTACAGATGTGTAAGTGGTTGTTGGGGCAGACCTGGCACTGGGAGGCAGGAGACCTACAGATGTATAAGTAGTTGTGGTGGCAGTCCTGGCACTGGGAGGCGGGAGCCCTATGGATCTGTAAGGCTCCCGCCGCCCAGTGCCAGGACTGCCACCCTAACCACTTACACATCTATAGGACTCCCGCCTCCCAGTGCCAGGACTGCCACCACAAGTTCCAAAGTTCCGAAGTGCCGAAGTTCCGAATTGTCAAAGTTCGGTAGTTCAGAAATACCAAACCGAACCGAATGCCATTGGTCCAAATTGCCGAAGCAGACGCATTTTATTACTTACCCGAATTTCCAATCTAAACTAAATTTTTTGCCCATGCACATCCCTATCTTCTATAGGTTTTTGGTAGTCCCCTAAAGGATATGTATGAAATTACAAGATAATGAAACATTTCAATAAAATTGACATATTTTGTATATAAAAATAGCCGCACTTTAGTTATCCTTTTGTTGGAAATTGGGTTAGTTCACTTCATTGAGAATGTTGTGGTTTTTCATCCATGATTATTGAGACTTGCAAAAATATCAAGAATAAAAATCACACTGATATGGCACCATATAGGTCACTAAGTTATGTAAACCATATATATTTAATATCAGTTTGCTCAAGAGATTATGCATGTAGTATTTATTGAGTTGTATGGCTTTATGTGTTATTGATAAATTAAGTGTTACATATTTTAAAAAAATAGGTATTTTTCTTTTTTCTTAAATAAACTTTTAAAACCTGAAAATATGTATGAACAATTTTCATCAAAATATTAAAAGATTAGCTTATCCAAAATAATATCAAACATCAATTTCTATAAAAAATTGAAAATTCACTGGTAGAAACATGTTTTGAGTTATACATATTGTAATATTAATAAGGCCCAGGCAAAAAGAGTTATACAAATATATAGAGAGAATGAAGCACTTAAAGAGTTACTTGTACACAACACAAAATTCCTTGCAACATGCAATATTCATTGGGCTAAATATAAATGTACCCTGTAATAAAAATGTTAGAATTTGTTTAGAAAAGCAACCTAGATTGTGATAGCCTTGGAAGTGATAAATATCAGGAAGAATGACCTGATTACATATAAATTGCAAATTACGACTTTTTCCTAGCACACATTTATGTGGTATATATATAGGGTTTGATATGGTGCAAATATCCAGCTCAAGTTTGTTACAATTACCTTTTTAACACCCCCTACTGAGTAGATCCCTTTATATAGGGACATGAAACGTTAAGCATTTTTTGCTAAACTGTAAATTTTTGGGGAGCTGACCATTAAAATGACTCTGTCACTTCTGAGTATTTCCTAAAGATATAATCTTTAGGAAATACTCATGGTGACTGTATTGGATTGTGTTGGAATTTTAATAATATTCCAAAGATACCATAAGACAAAGAATGGAATAGAAGCAGGACTCAACTGTTAACTTGTCCAATCCCAGCAGACATCACAAAAGGTGGTTGCAGGATTCAGGCCTTGTCATGTTTATCACAATACTGAGTTTATGAAAGATCTCTCGTCTCACAGGATACTGCATGGACCTCGCATGTGTGCGAAGACAGCACTGACACTACTCCTGGCAGCTGAAGCACCAGAAGCTAGAGGAAGATTGCAGCAGCCGACAGGGACACTTTAGGTCAGTACACTTACCACTGCATCTTGCGACCACCAGAATCTAATCAGAGATGTTACCTTTGGGGCTCTTTGGAAAATAAGCAGAGACCCCCGAAATTCACAAATCTGTTTTTAATAGCAGAATATAGTCCAAAATAGTTGAGTTGAGTTTCTCCTTCCGACTCCGATATAGTTTACAACTGAACTTTTTCAAACAACAACTTGAATTATGGTAATTTAATGTAACCCTATATTTAGTGAGTGTGCTCCTGTGTTCTGATTTAAAACAAATCTTGTTCACGCAAAATGTTACATTGCTTGAAAGAGCTGTACTAATTACTATACTATTTTTACTCCTGTTGCATATGAATGCTACAAAATGCTGAGGGAAATTTTCATAGAGCCCCTAGCTGGGAGTATTTGTGTGTGTCTCACAAAATATGGCAATCTGAAAACACAATATTAAATATAAGTCCGATATATGGTTTCAATACATGGTTTCAGTACGTGGGCAATACGTCAAGATGTTTAAAAATAATACGAGAACATGTAAACAACTTAAAAAGAGGATTTAAATATCTTGTGTCACTGCTTTTTATTTAAATACCATAAAAAAGACCCCATTTTCTGAAATTGCATGGTATATAACATCCAGAACCATTGGAGAGGAGGAAATGTGGTATCCACTCTAAGAAAAAAAGAAATAAAGTGGATCTTTGATTTAGATACATTATCCTCCAATGGATTAAATGTTGACTTTGAAATTAGCGTTTTAATTCAAGTTATTGTTTTTAAATTACATATTAATACCACCTTCTCTTTCATTATTTATTTACAGGTTAACATAAATTGGACATATTTTTACATTTTTAAAAAGATGATATTTAAGTTTAACATTTTTTAATGTATGACATTGAAAATGTATAATATTTGATAAAGGTTTATGTATGCTATGTACTTTAGCATATTCAACTGTATGAGATGTTTAATATTATTATTTATTCTTTATAATATGAATTTGAAGTTTTATCACCAAATATTGATAAAGAGTACCGGAACATTATCTGAGGGCTAATCGCTAATATTAATATATGGGATCAGACTTTTCAAAATGGCAATTTTTGCTTCCACTAATCAAATGGAATGATATGGTGTGCAGCGTAATTTCAAGCCAATGGAGCAGCGATGTCATTTGCATATGTCATCATGACGATGTCACACATATCTAGTGATGTCCCGACAACTCTTCAGAACCAAGAAATTTAAAGGATGGTGCCAGGAGTACCGGGAAACACACATGGAATTCTATTTCCGGATGGGGACCCTTTATAATAAAAAGGCCAAAAAGAGACAGACATGAACCTGGAGCAAGCCCACAAAAGGTCAAAACACGTTGTGCTTTTCAGTGTCCGGTCTCTTTTATATATATATATACATGGTTTATCCTGTATATTTTATTTGCCAATTATTTTATTTCCTACTAAAAATTTATTCACCACATTCTTGACTGAAGTCCCTGTTAATAGAGAGATGGACAAAGAGAAGGAGAAGGGGAAGGCTAAGAAGCACATTTACCATTCAATGCCAGTATAGCAAGAGCCTGCCAAATGTGGCTCTGAAAAATGTGTGAGTTCTTAATTGTCTCTCTCACTACTTATGATTGCTTTACTGTATTACACTATGAGAGTATTTGTTTTTGCTCTATTCCTAATTTATGTAGTCACCGAGTGAGAGCATGTCAATGACAATGCTTACCCATGGTTGCCTTTTGCTTTATTTATGGTTTTCAGGAAACAATATTTCTTCATGTTGATGGCAACACATCATAAAAAGTGCTACTATCTATAATGTATATGCTGGAGGATTCATCATTGACTAATTACTTAGTTTAAGATAGCATCTTCTGAGTTGTACATACCACATGTAACCAGATGGATCCCCTTAGACTCTGAGAATATATAGAGTGCTGTATTATCTGGGTTGATGGGATATAGGGTGCTGTATAATCTGAGGTAGAAGATATAGGGTGCTGGGGTGGGGTGTTAGAGGGTGCTATATTTTCTGGGGTGATGGATATGTGGTGCTGTATTAAATGAGGTGTGGGGGATATAGGGTTCTGTATTATCTGGGGTTAGGAGACATGGGTTTGGTATTATCTGAGTTGATGGGATATAGGGTTCTGTTTTATCTGGGGTGGGGGATATAGGGTGTTGTATTATCTGGGGTGGGAGATATAGTGTGCTGTATTATATGGGAGTGAGGGGATATAGGGTCCTATATTATCTGGGGTGGGAGATATAGTGTGCTGTATTATCTGGGGTGGGGATATTATCTTTATCTGTATTGTCTGTATCTGTATTATCTGGGGTGGGGTGTTAGAGGGTGCTATATTTTCTGGGGTGGTGGATATGTGGTGCTGTATTATATGAGATGTGGGGGATATAGGGTTCTGTATTATCTGGGGTTAGGAGACATGGGTTTGGTATTATCTGAGTTAATGGGATATAGGGTTCTGTTTTATCTGGGGTGGGGGGTATAGGGTGCTGTATTATCTGGGGTGGGAGATATAGTGTGCTGTATTATCTGGGAGTGAGGGGATATAGGGTCCTATATTATCTGGGGTGGGAGATATAGTGTGCTGTATTATCTGGGGTGGGGGATATAGTGTGCTGTATTATCTGGGGTGGGGGATATAGGGTCCTATATTATCTGGGGTGGGAGATATAGTGTGCTGTATTATCTGGGGTGGGATCCTCACTTCTGCCCTGAATGCTGCAGCCCCACTCCACTCGAAGACGACACGCCCCAACCTCAGCGCACTAAATCAACACTCTACCTGCAAAGATGCTCCTGTTGTGCTGAATGCTGTTGGAGGAAGTCTCGCACCCAGTCAGACTTTCTCCATTATAGATTCATATTGCATTCATACAGCGCAGCCCTTGTCCTCAAACAGTCATACTTTTCCTCTCTCTTAGTTCATGCTCCTGCAATCTCTTTGATACCTTTAGCTCTCTTCTTCACCCTGCTGTGGCCAGTCCCCAAACTAATCTTACAGCTGATAGCTTTGCATGCTACTTTACCAACAAGATTGAACAACTAAGGAAATGATTCTCCCCACATTGCCCCTCTCTTTCTTGACCACACATAGATCAAGCCTTTCCTACCCTTCAGACTTTCTCCAAGGCTACTAAACAAGAGGTGGCTGCACTTCTCTTTTCCTCTCGCTTGGTCATGTCTCATCTCAACTTATCAGATCTCTCTCCCCGTGCCTTCCTTAACACACCTTTTCAACTGCTCTCTCTCTTCTAGCCTTGTCCCTGCTGCTCTTAAACATGCCACCTTAGTACCCATAATGAAAAAAAAATCTTCTCTTGACCCATCCTCCCCTTCTAACTATTGTCCTTTATCCCTGCTCCCTTTTTTCTAAAAGCTTCTGGAAAGACTTCCTCAATTCCAACTCTATCCTCGACCCTCCACTCTGCTGAGACTGCTCAAAAGTGACTAACGAGCTAATCACAGCTAAATCCAAAGGCCACTACACAATATTCATTCTTCTTGATCTTTGATGCATTTGGCACTGTTGATCATGTTCTCCTTCTCAAAACACGTCGGTCTCTGTGACACTGTTCTCTCGTGGTTTTTCTCCTATCTCTCCCAACGCTTATTCAGTGTCTCATTTTCTAATGATACCTCCTCCCTTTCGTCCTGTTTCGGTTGGAGTCCCCTTCTATTTTCTTGTTACTCTGCCTCTCTTGGCAAACTTATCACCTCATTTGGATTCCACTACCATCTGTACACAGATGACACCCAGATATATCTCTCTCTCCCCTGTTGTCCTGCAATTTGTCACTGCTTGCTTTTCTTCCATATCTGACTGGATGTCTTCCTGCTTTCTGAAACTCAATCTGTCTAAAACGGAACTCCTTGTCTTTCCTCCTCCTAATACTGATCCTCCTCTTTTGCTCTCTCTTCAAGTTAGTGGTACCCACATCAGTCCATCCTTGCAAGCACGCTGTCTTGGAGTAATACTTGATTCTGGCCTCACCTTTGAGTCTCACATCCAGTCTGTTACCAAATCGGTTAGATTACAACTTAATCTCACGTCTCACTGTGCGACGCGCAGGGGAGGGGGAGCAGAGACACAACAGCCAGCTCCCCCTGCGGCCGCAAGAACAGCCAGCAAACCCTGCGGCCGCCAAAGGAGCTCCCTCTGCAGCCGCCAGCCGCCAGTCCCCACAGGTAGAAATTGTGTATGTGTGTGTGTGTGTTTCATTTGTGTGTGTGTCTGTCTGTTTGTCTGTCTGTCATGGTGTGTGTGTGTCTGTCATGGTGTGTGTGTGTGTGTCTGTCTGTGTCAGCAATGTGTGTCTGTGTCATTGTTTGTGTCTCTGTGTCCTGGTGTGTGTGTCACTGTCTGTCATGGTGTGTGTCTGTGTCATTGTGTGTGTCTCTGAGTCATGGTGTGTGTGTCACTGTCTGTCATGGTGTGTGCGTCTGTGTCATGCAATGTGTGTCTGTCATTGTGTGTGTGTCTGTGTGTGTCACGGTCTGTGTGTGTCATGGTGTGTGTGTGTGTGTTTGTCTGTGTCATGTAATGTGTGTCTGTCTGTGTCACGGTGTGTGTGTGTGTCTGTGTCACGGTCTCTCTGTGTCGTGGTGTGTGTCTGTGTGTCACGTCTGTCTGTGTTATGGTGTGTGTGTGTGTCAAGGTGTGTGTGTCTTTTTTAAGGTGTGTGTCTGTCATAGTGTGTGTGTGTGTGTCTGTCTGTGTCATGGTGTGTCTGTCATGGTGTGTGTGTTTCTGTCTGTGTCACGGTCTGTCTGTGTTATGGTATGTGTGTGTGTATGTGTGTTTTTACTAACTTTTTTTTTTCCCACGTCATGCTGGTCTCCCCTCGCCCTGCCTCTATGGCTGAGATCATCAAGCTTGATGATCTCAGCCAATCCGCATTGACACAGGAAGCACCTCTAGTGACCGTCTGAGTGTCTGTCACTAGGAAGCAATGTAAACACTGCCTTTTCTCTTAAAAGTCAGTGTTTACATTGAAAAGCCTGCAGGGACAGGCTATAGACACCAATACCACTACATTAAGCTGTGTGTGTGTGCGCGCGCTTGCTTGTGTGTGTGTGTGCCTGCTACTGAGTGAGCTTGTGTTTTTATGTCAATAACCTTATGTATGAGGCTGTGTATCAATCCGCTTGTGTCAGTGAGATTGTCTGTGTATGCATGTGAGTATGCTTACTGTATAATTAAAAATTTTACTCTGAAAGGACCAATATTTTATATTGGAAAAAGCTATATTATATATATATATATATAATATTGCCAGAGATAGCACTCCAAGGACTAATATAAAATATAACTTTTATTACCTCCACTAAAACAACACAAGGTCAACGTTTCAGCTTGATCCCCTCAAGCTTTCGTCAGGAGATGTCCTGACGAAAGCTTGAGGGGATCAAGCTGAAACGTTGACCTTGTGTTGTTTTAGTGGAGGTAATAAAAGTTATATTTTATATTAGTCCTTGGACTGCTATCTCTGGCAATATTTTTTGCGTTTTTGGCTGACAAGCACCGGGCATTGAATATTGAATTGGTGGAGTGCAAGATCCGTTTGGTTTTTATACATATATATATATATATATATATATATATATATATCTCAATCATCTAGGGTTGCAAGACATAGCCTTACATATTACATGCGACAATATATGGCGCAATGACTTATGGGGCTGGCATAGATTTTTTTTCCAGGGCTGCTTTGGAATCCCCAGTCCGGCCCTGGTTCCCAGGACTATTGCCCAGTTTGGAATAAAAAGGGGCTACACACATAACAATACTTCATCTGCTGTTCATCAATATGTATAAGGGATATGTGCATGATGGATATAGCAGTTCTAATTTCACTTTGAGAAATATGTCTCAACTCTGCATTGGTTATGAGTCATATAGTGTGTCAGCTACTTTGTGGGTATGAAATATCACGTGTCAGCATATGCCAACTTCATATTATTATCACTTACACAAAACATGTAATTATGTTCCTCCCCTGCTGCACCTTCTGATCAGCAACGTCTTGCAGATGTTTCAGGATATTTAAAAGGAACAAATCAGATGGATTACTTTAAGAACACTATAGGGTCAGTAACACAAACATGCATTACTGACCCTATAGAAGTGAATTTCTCAGCCAATCACAATGCTTTCATATAGGAAAACATTGGATTGGCTGAGATTGTCAATACTGATGATCTCAGCCAAGGAGGCAGGCCAGGGTGGCGGAGCCGAATGCCACCCTGGCCAATCAGCATCTCCTCATAGAGCATCCCTGTGAGGAACGTTCAGTGTCTCAATGCAGAGGGTGGATATATTGAATGCTAGTGCTGCACTAGGAAGCACATCTAGTAGCCATCTGAGGGGTGCCACAGGAAGTGTCCCTAGGTTGTAATTTAAACACTGCATTTTTTCTGAAAAGACTATGTATACTGCAAAACGTCTGCAGGGACTGACTATACTCACCTGAACAACTACATTAAGCTGTGTCCCTTTAACATGTATCCTGGATAATCAAGATTAATTCCAAAGTGTAGATGAATTTTATCTACACTTTCTGTTTCAAGCATTAGTAGCTTCTCATTCTCTCTGCATTTAAGGCAGTGTGAAGGTCTATAGATTACTTTGTTTGGCATAAACACTGAAGGGCCTCTCGTACCATCCTCTCCAGGCCCTAACCCTAATAAATTCCCCTCATTGATGTACTTTTATGTGGCAAAACTGGTTCAGATTCAGGTTTTATGTCTCCTCTGAAAACCATAGTCTAATACCACGGGTGCTGTTTGCCTCAGTTTTTTTTAGGCTGTTCAAAGAACAGAAACCTCTGTTGACAGCCAAGTGTCCCACTTATCTAAATTCTTTTCATAAAGGATTTTGGAAAAACTCTGATGCTCATTCCTCCCCCCCAAAAAAATCTACCTGTCAAGATTACAGTTGATCCAGCACGCAGAATAGTATCACACCTAGGACTAAGGATAACTTCTAACCGGACCTTAGAATGGCCGGACTTAACATACCTAAAAATAGTCAAAATATTTGCTGAGGTCAGGGACACAGAAAGGGACACAATGATGAGGAAAGCCAGAAGTCAAGGATACTAGAAATTAGGGAAGACCACCCACTGGATGGGCAGGACAAGGCTTGAGGGGAAATTTGACATGGAAGGAATGGATTTTGTGGCCTGCATGTATGTCCGAAGCAGAAACCCAAGAATGATCGGCAGGCCCATAACCCTTCCACCAAATACTGCAGAGACCCATGAGAAAATCTGGAGTCGATTATAGAGGAGACTTGGTACACCTCCTTTCCAGAAACAACCAAAGGAGGGGGAGGGTCAGAAGGGGTGATATACCTGTTGCAGATAAGGGGCTTCAGTAGGGATACATGAAACATATTAGGTATACACAGAGAGGCGGGGAGAGCCAGAGAATAAGACACAGGATTAATCCTGTGAATAATTCGAAAGGGACCAATAAACCTAGGTGAAAACTTCATGCTTGGAACCTTGAGTTTAACATTGCGTGTGGAGAGCCATACCCTGTCACCCACCTGGTAACCAGGGTTGGTACTATGCCTCTTATCAGCATGCATTTTGAAACGAGCAGCAGCTGTTTCCAAAGCCGTGTGGACCTTAGTCCAAGTCTCACATATACATGTGAGATGGTCACCCAGAGCCGGAATAGCGGTGTCAGATAATACCGCAGGGAGGACAGTAGGATGACGACCGTTGTTAACAAAAAATGGACTATGTCCAGATGAGTCATGGGTTGCATTATTTCTGGGGAATTACGCCCATGATTGCAAATGAGACCAGTTTTCATGAGTGCCTTTAATAAAACATCTCAAATATTGTTCCAATGATTGGTTGGCTCTCTCAGCCGCACCATTGGTTTGAGGATGGTATGAAGATGAAAATGATAATTCTATACCCAACTATTTGTTAAATGCTCTCCAAAATCGTGACATAAATTGGGAACCCCTATCTGACACGATATTTAGCGGAATACCATGCAATCTGACTATTTTACATATAAATATATTAGCCAGCTCTTGGGAAGAAGGTATATTTTTGAGTGGAACAAAGTGTACCATTTTAGAAAAGCAATCAACAACCATTAGGATGGTGTTGTGGCCATTAGAAATAGGTAGTTCCACAATAAAGTCCATAGACAAATGAGACCATGGATCACTGGGTATAGGAAGCGGTTGTAATAGCCCACAAGGTAGTTTATGTGGAACCTTAGAAACTGCACAAATAGTACCTGCCTCCACATACGCTCTGATGTTCTTTCTAAGAGATGGCCACCAAAATGACCTAGAGACAGCGGACACAGTTTTATTAATACTTGCTTAACCAGCTGTCACATTATCGTTAAACACTCTTAGTACCTCCTCTCTTTCCAGTAACGGAATAAACAATCTGTCTTGAGGTTTATCACTAGGTGCCTGAGTCTGAACTGCCATTATAGCACAAAGAAGAGGAGAAGACAAGGAAAGAACCATAGAGGCAATGATAAATTCAGGTGGTATGATGGGAGAGGTTTCATGTTCTTGTTCTACCTCTAGGTCAAATTGCCTAGCTAGGGCATCCGCCTTAATGTTCTTAGGAACAGGCCTGTACGTGATGATAAAGTCAAAGCGTGACAAGAACAATGACCATCTAGCTTGTATGGAAGACAGGCTTTTAGCATCTCCAATGTATGCCAAGTTTTTGTGATCGGTTATGATCAGGAGAGGGTCCTTGGAACCTTCTAAAAGATATTGACATTCTTTCAGAGCTAGGAAAATGGCTAACAACTCCCTGTTACCAATATCATAGTTGTGTTCTGCTGACGACAACTTTTTAGAAAAGAACCCACAAAGATGCAAAGGGGTATTCTCACTCTCTCTCTGAGAAAGGACAGTCCCGACCACTGTCTCAGAGGCATCAACCTCTAGTATGAAGGGTTTGCTAGTGTCAGGGTGCACCAATATGTCAGCAGAAGCAAATTATTTCTTAAGTAGCTAAAAAGCTTCTTTAGCTTCTTTAGACCATGTAGTACAGTCAACCCCTTTTTGCGTCATATTGGTTATGGGTGCTATTACATTAGAGAAACTTTTGATGAATCTCCTATAATGATTTGCAAACCCAATAAACCTTTAAATGGCTTTAACCCCATTGGGTAATGGCCAGTGTAGAACAGCTTCTAGTTTACGGGGATCCATCTGAAAACCAGAGGCTGAAATATTATAGCCCAAGAACAGTACTTCCATCTGATCAAATAGACTTTTGTCAAGTTTACAATATAGCACATTTTGAGCAAAGTTTGTAAAACTTGTTTAACATGCCCATGATGAGTCTGTAGATCAGGGGAATAAATGAGTATATCATCCAGATATACCAATATGAAAGTATAAATGTAGTGTCTGAGAACATCATTAATGAGATCCTGAAACACGGCTGGAGCATTACATAAGCCGAAGGGCATGACAAGATACACATAGTGACCATTTCTTGTGTTAAATGCAGTTCTCCATTCATGTCCCTCCTTAAACCTTACCAAATTATATGCAATCCTAAGGTAAACACCTTAGCGCCCTTGAGTCTGTCAAACAATTCTGAGATATGGACAATAGGATAAGCATTTTTGATGGTAATCTTGTTCAATGCCCTATAATCAATACATGGTCCTAACTCTCCATCTTTCTTGGATACAAAAAAGAACCCTGCACCTGCAGGTGAAGAAGACTTATGTATGGGACCTTTTTGTAGAGACTCTTTAATGTATTCCTCCATAATTCTACTTTCCTGTTGTGGGTATAGTGCCGGGTAACAAATCTATGGAGCAATCATAGGATCTGTGAGGGGGTAGAGTATCAGTGTGACTTTTATTAAACACTTCTTTAACCTCACTATAATGCACAGGAATTTTGGTAGACTGAGGCGAAGAAGTAGGTAGATTAACAATACCAACTCTCTTAGTAATAGGTAACATATATTTCTCTCTACATTCTTTACCCCATTCCAGTATTTCCCCTTCAGCCCAATCAATACAAGGATTATGCTTAGCAAGCCATGGAAATCCAAGTATAATGGGACAAGAGCGGGACGCAATTATCTGTAATGTGATGATTTCATTGTGTAACACTCCTATCGTGACAGTGATAGGCAGTGTTTCGTGGGTAATAAGAGGCTGAGAGAGTGGTCTTCCATCAAGGGCCTCGACAGCCAGGGGTGAAGATCTATTCTTGGTGGGTATAAGGTGTTTACTGGCAAATTGCCTGTCAATAAAGTTTTCTGCAGCGCCTGAGTCAGTCAGAGTGTTACACGTAAAACTTATCTTATTGCATTGAGCAGCAACACTAATGAGAAATCGACTTTGGGTAGTACCAGGGGACATACATATCACACCTAAGGACGGTCCCCTGATGGTTCTTAGGTGCGCAAGTTTTCCGAGCGTAGGGGACAAGCATTTTTTATATGTCCTTTCTTGCCACAGTATAAGTAAAGGCCTTCTTTTCTCCTCAACTGTTTCTCTGCTTCTGACAGTCTCATAACCCCTAACTGCATAGGTTCATGTTCAGACTACACAGAAGGGCCAGGGACAACAGCATTGGAGAAGCAAGGTTCCAGTGACATATTCATACGTCTGCTTCTGTTTCTAGTTATCTCCCTGTTCCTAAGTCGGTATCGATATGCATCACATAAGTGATGTAATCATTTAACCTTCCTGGTAGTTCTTTGACTGCAATTTCATCAAGGATAGCTTTGGATAATTCCTCTGCAAATGCATTGATTAATCTGTGCGGAATTCTATTTCATAATTTGAGACAGAACGGTTCCCTTGTTTGACAGGCATTAGGGCAGTGGCAGCGTTGGTCTCCCTTCCCAATGGTTCAAACGTTAATTTGAATTCCACAAGGAATTCCTGGTAATTACAGGCATTAGTCCTATTACTCTCCCATAATGGATTGGCCCAAGCTAAGGCTTTACCTTTCAGTTGGTTCATTAAGTACCCAATTTTAGCTCTATCCGTGGGGAAGGACCCAGGGGATGCTTCAAAATGGTACTCAATCTGATAAGGGAATCCCCGACATTCTTGAGTATTACTTTCAAAATGCGGGGATGGGGATATGGAAATAGTAGGTGCCTTATACAGTATAGATGTAGGTACGGTTGGCAGGGGTGTACTTGTCGGAGGAACTTCAGGCTGCAAATGAGCCGTACGTCATAAGAGCATATTGAAAGCCTGGGAAAATTGATCCATACAGTGATCATTTTCCTCTAGCTTTCGATCGCAAGCTACTATGTGCTGACACAAATCTGCAGGATCTATGGCCATGTCTTAATGTCAGAATTATAGTTGATCCAGCACACAGAATAGTATCACGCCTAGGACTAAGAATAATGTCTAACCAGACCTTAGAATGGCGGGACTTAATGTACCTGAGAATAGTCAAAATACTTGCTGAGGTCAGGGACACAGAAAGGGACACAACGATGAGGAAAGCCAGAAGTCAAGGATACCAGAAATTAGGGAGGTCAAAACTAAGCCAAAGTCAAATACCAGAAAAATGCAATCAGGAACACACTCTCGGATAACCAGCTAGTGGAAACCACATCATGGCACTGACAGAAAGGTAATTTAAGTTTAAATAACCCTCCTTAGGCTTTAATTGGCTGTCTCTGACCTCTGACCCCAAAACGTGCGTGCGCGTCTATGACGTGACAACGCACACATGTTGGTGCCATCTTTGATGTGGGCGGAGGTAAGTCTCCTATTAAAACCGGAACCACAGCAGCCGGCATCTCTAGGAACACCGTACTTGCTGGGGACTGGAATAGAAGGTTTACCAAAACCAAGGTAAGTATGATATTTTTCTGTTGGCATGGCCGCTATGTTTCAGTGCGGCCATGCCGGCAGAATCGCGGGGAGCTGTGACAAGACCCTTATGGGTAATTTTTAAGGAACAGGTAATTTATCCCAGTTTTGATTGTCCCCAAAAGCTGCCATAAATCTCTGCCTGCATTTCTAAGTTCTGATAATGATATGTTGGCCAAAACTCATTTATCCAGAACTTGTTCGATTTATCTAAATCAAAGGTTTTGCCTGTTTGCTCCCTGTGAGACTGCCAAGATCTCCCACTTACCATTTTCAAATAGCTTTGCCATCAGGGGGAGTAACAGCCTTCCTATGAGTCTTTTTTGTACTCCTTCTCAACTAGTTATCCATTAGATTAACAGCCTTTACCTTTGTTTGTATAGTGGGAACAGGATGAAGATCTCTTTAGGTGATTTAAGATGAACTTTGAATGGAACCCAGTCTCAATTCTAGCCTATAATTTGAGCAAACTAATGACTTATCTCTGTTGGTATCTATATGGCCATCATAATATTGTTTTCACTTCAGGCAGATTGCACCAAGGACATTTCTTTTTGGACTAAAGTAGCAATGATATCTGTAATATTTTCAAAAAACCCAGAAGCTCTTGATCCACGGTTGTTCTATCTAAAATCTGCCTCCCACCCACTATACCTAAAGTGAATTAAAAAAAAAAGTTCAAGGCTAATATGTTAATGTACTAAAAAATATGTTTTGATCACTTAATGTACTGTCAGCTGGAGAGCTAAGTCAAGCAAAACAATACTAACATATGTATTTGAACATAGTAATTTCTGATAACATTTACAGAACTTTTATACAACAAGATACAGGTAATCTATTGTTGTGGAGCTCTGTGATAGTTGTTATATGTACAGAAATTCACAAAAGAATTACAACAATAAATTCATCAGAGACTAAGTTGCTATCTGGAAATCATAAGTAAATATAACAAATTGTGCATGATTGAGAGAGATTCTTCCCCACTGAGTTTGAATTCAAAGTAATTGATTTGTGCTGAGAAAATTAGAAGGTTATAAGAAAATGCAATACCAGTAAAATGCCCTCTTGAACTCAACAAGAGTCCTCCCAGCTCCACACCAGAGCATCACTGTTAAAATTGAATGTATAGTAATTGTGTTTGCTTGTCAAAGCCTCGATCAGTTCAGTTGTAATGTGTTTCAGTTCATCTGATCATATGAAGCAATTTTAGGAAATCACTGCTTTTTGCTAAACTCCAAACTTTCTTCAGTAAAAGGAATTTTGAATCTATGATAGTCAGTAGAAATTCTGTATGAATGAGGAGGGAAGAGTCATTTCACAATCTTTAGGTCTAATTCCATAGCGTTATCTTGTGTATCAACTTTACAAAACTAAAAACTAAAAGCAAACTAATAAGAAGTCATAGAGAACTTAAATACTGGAAGTAGGAAGAAAGGCTTTTATGCATACAACAGTTGCATTTCTTGTAAGAACACTAACAGGAAAACTCTTTAAGGGTATCCAACAGATTACTTCGACACATATCAAAGACATTTTCTAAATAAAGGATTTCCTCTCATGTGATTTATTTGTTTTGTTTGTTGTATGGGTTTTTTTTTTTTTTAACGATAGTAACAGAAATTTCAAACATTGCTATAAAGAATAGCCTTTTATACAAGGATCAATACTTTATATTTTTTACTTTTATTGGTTGGTTGTTACCTTTTTAGAAAAAGAACAATATTTATTGACAGAGAGTATCCCTATTTTATGGAAAGCACAGTCCCCTTTTTTCTGTATATTTTCCCACATATTTAGGTAAGAGGTATTCTCCTGATAGAACTAGCTGCGTCCCTCATAGTTTCACCCCTTCTACCTCCCCCCTTTTTTTTCTTCACTTTTCTTTTGCTCTACTCCACTATTTTTTACTTTCAAATTGGTGTGTTATCAGAGTTATCATTAGCACGAGGACACAAACACACAAAAAAAGACTTTCAACGTTAATCTTAAAAAGAACTCAATGTGCATAATATGACAAGCTTTTGTTTTAATCTGCAAATAATTAAATTCATACAATGTGCTAGCCAATTAGAAAGTTTATACATAATAAACAGAACTCCATAGGTGATCCCCTGTAAGTGTCGCAACCCAGATCCAAAAGGGGATAACACCCCTGCAAAAAATGAAAATCAAAGTTCTTTGGACACTGACTTGGTAACATTGTATCCATGGGCAGTATACTGGTGCTGGACTAGTTCAATATGAAAATATCCCATCGCTCCAAAAGGTCCACGTTCACTGTCATCCATGTAATATCCACAAGGTAAACCAAAAATAGTGCATCTTTATTACATAAAAAAAATAACATGACATCAAAATAGCAGCAAATCTCATAAATAACAGGGTGTCCAAAATGCCAAAATACAGAATAAATAGTAAACATACCGCAAAAAAATAATCACCAGTCCACAAATAGAACCCTGTGCCTGCTGTAAGGGGGGAGAACATAATAAAGACAGATGAAATACCTAAGAGGGCCCTGTACATGCTTTGTCAACATGGAAAGTTTATATATTTGCAGATAAAGTAAAGAAAGAAAAAAATAAATATGATCTTCCAATTCTAGGTGAACAAGTAGATGGTACAGATCAGAAAGGACACAGGGTGGGATTAAACTCTCGTGATTATTTTGTCTCTCAACCTTCATCTGCATGATATTTTATTATCTGTAAAATGGAATAAATATAGTAGCTGTTATGGTTGCGCAATATAGATGAATTAATTTGCAGATTATTAAAGATTTTTTATGCATGACAGAGTCAATTTAAAGCATTGCAAAAGCTTATCTTTTTTCGTCAATGCAGTGTTAATTGGATTTTGACAAAAGTAATCTCATAGATATATGAATGCTACACATTGTAAATATATGCTAAATTATCAGGTGGGTTAAATGTCATAGGTATACATTTGCACAGTTATGTATCTGATAATGTCAAACTTCTAATCAAAGTGTCAATTACGTGTGGAATATACATTGATATCATTCAATATTTAATGGATGTAGAGAAGAGATTGTAAGAGGGATAACAAAAGGTAGAGAACTGAGGTTAGATTAAAAAAAATCAATGGACAAAAAAAAGAAGGTAAGAGAGACCAAGGAATAGGTACTGAAGAACATGAATCTAATCAGAAAACCAAAGGGGCAATTTACTTAAAGAAACACTCCTAGTTCCATAACAAGTTTAACATGCATAAGCAATGGAGTGAGATGTAGTGGTTATGGTGCCAGAAGCGATCTGACACCCCCATTGCAAGGAGTTTTTCTCAGTTGAGGTACCTCTCTTCTTTATTCCCACCAATTACTTGTTACCCATCCCCTTACTTGTTTCCCTCTCCCCCCACTTCAATCACCTGTACTGCTTTTCTTTTTTTTTTGCTTCACACAATTGGTTTCCTATTTTTAACCCTCATCAACCAGTTATTCCCCTAACACTAACTTGTTCTCATCTGTGCCTGCTCCCCGCCACTCACTTGTTCTCCTGTACTTGTACTCAGCTAGAGGTACAGGAGGCCTTGTGATACTGACATCATCTCTGCACGCTCTACTGCAGTTCCTTTGGCTGCCTACGGGTGAGAAATTAATATGGGTGGAGGATAATCCATTATTGCAGTTTACTTCAAATCTGTGATGGCTCTGTCTGGGGATTGAGTCAGTTAGTGTAAAGAATATTTTACTTAATAATGAATAACATTTTCCTGGAATTTTAACTGTAGGAAGGTCTGACACATTTGGGGGTAAACAATAGCATGTCCACTTCCCTCTTGTTTAATTAATTAGAAAAGTTACCTTGGGAGCTGAAGGGGACACTAGACCCTTCCACCTGAATATAACAATTACTCAATGACCTTTAAGTAGGGGCAGTTGGGGACATAAGGATGTTCTCCTGATTATTTTATTAAATATCTACACCTGGATAGGGACGGGAGAGCATAGTAATCTGTCCATCCTACATTACATATTTTAAAATCCCTCACTTGATGCCCACAGAAAGAGTTTATTACTGCTAACGGCAAATGTTAGCGACGGGTCTTGTTTGGTATTATCATGTTAAATGCACACTACTGTTAAGGATCAGGGGTGATTGCTATTTAAATGTCCATGTGTTTATATTCTTTTTAAATAAGCCTTGGTTACATAACCTGTAAAGTCTTATGCAGGAGAGGTCTGGCAAGGTAGCAGGGGGAAATTGCCCACTTGAGCCGCAAGCATAATCATACAAAAGTTGTGTGCTGTAACCCAATGACATAATTGAGTACTGTATGGGGCAACATTGAAGCTTTTTAGCTTGAGTTAAAAGGCTGTAAATACTCTAAATGGGGGTGGGAGAGTGGGGTGTTATGGTAGTAAAAAGGGTCCATCTTTTGTACTGGCCATACGTTGCCAGCTATGTTCTCATTTTAATGCAAACTTTGCTGCAGAATAAAGCTGTTTTGTTTTTAATTTGTTGATTTAAAGACATGCATTTCAATAAAATGGCAAGATTTATTTGCCTCCAGCCCATTTACAATGTCCAAGTGATCTTACTGAGTTGCTAAAATGTTTATACATGCATTAAATATAAGAAAATATAATGCAATAAAAAGACAGTCGTGTTCTCATGTTTCGTTGGATGGTGTGACACCATGGAGAAGCTATAAATATTCACTTCAATGTCATATCCACCAAATGAATAGTTATTAAAAACATAACTTTTATTCATCTGTAACATAATAGAAAATATAACATTTTATGTTCGATGGACTGAGTTTGTAAATTAAAGAGAAATATGTGTTTTAAAAACGTTATGGCTATTCTCCGATCCAGGGCATGCTCTTGCTATTTAATGTATTGTCTAAGATTGTACTTGCATGTGTTTAGATGGTTGAGCTGTATTGACATATTGATTTAAGGAAGTAATACAGAAATAATAAAATGTTACCATGATGAAACAATATTATACAAAAAGACAATAATCTTTGCTTTGGATTACTGGGACTAGATTTTACAGCTTCAACAAAGAAAATACTATTCAACAAAGACAAATTTACCTCTGGGGATGCAATCCAACCATAGAACTGCATATTTGTACATCATTAATATCAGCAAATTTCAAATAACATATCACATATATTATTATATTAGCAATTGATATTTAACATATAATTATGATACACATACGTTGCAGAAAGCAGTCTTCACCAGTAGTGGAGGTTTTTACGGTAGAGCCAAAGAAACGTTTTAACATAGAGGAATACTCCATTACCCAAATAATAATTACTGCTTTGGTTTTTAGATACACCACCAATAAAAACATGCAGATCTCTTGTTATAACCATTTGCAAGCCCTCCCCTTCTAAACTAGCCCAGACTTTCTGTGGCTGTCCAATCATAGACTTCCCAATGCAGCTCAATGAGACACATTTGCAAGGCAGATACTCTGGGCAATTCATGTCTCTTTAGTTTAATTCAACTAGGCTAGACAACCAGAAAGTAACAGAACCTTTAGTCTGATTGACAGTGAGGGAGGTGTAACAAGGTTAATTTACACACTCTTCACACATATAGCACTTCAGCAAGTTAATATGATTTGGGGGTATGGAGTGTTTCTTTAAGATCGGGCAAATGAAAAATACTTTAATGATTCAACATCAACAGATGAGGAACTGCACCTATATATGCATAATATAATTATATGTATGAACCTCTGGACACTATAGCAATCCATAAACAAACTCTAAGTGTGTTTTGTCAATCAAAATAATTATACATGATGCTACTGAACAGTATACACTGATTCAGCTGCTGTCTGTCTCATGTTTTATTTGTGAGCAGGTTTTTTTTAAAAGATGCCAACTGGGAAAGAGGTTAAATGCCATTGACCAATGCAAAATGCATTTGGCGACATTGCTGTTTTTAAAGACATTGATTTTACTTTTGTGCATGTGATCTATGGAGGAGTGCTAAACAAACTACCGTACACCCAGCTTGATAAAGGACTGACAATTAACAGATATGTCAAACAAAGTCCGTGGTGTGTAAAGTACCTAGATAATGGGAACATAGCAAAGATGAACTAGTTACATATGCGTGATAAGCTGGTGCAATTTTAAACAATGTGAGAGTCCATTTTATTATGTGTCTAAATAAATTCCACTTTGCATTTGACTATATTACTCTATGTGCAATCTGTACATTTCTTTCCCCTCCCCTGTTGTAACTTACATGTAAATCTCCATATCGATACATGTAGCGAGGAGTCACAAATGTAGAGAATTTTGAAGAAAGATAGCTTTACTATTATATATTGGTACTATTTCCATTGTCTACTGAGAGACATTCTAATCTGACCAACACCAGCAGCGTGGTCTGTATAGTAAATGTTTAGGATAGGTTAAGATGCTTCAATCTGTCAATTCTACTGCTGCCCCAAGTGGACAAAATCTCTATTACACATTCCTAATTCTATAAGACTCGGTACTATTTAAGCTAAGTTCCCTCATGTATTTGGGAGGACTGCTGCCCCTAGTGGCTGATTTGTTTATAACACTCTTTTTGACTCTTTTCTCTTTAGTTGAACACCTTACTACCCATTTAAGAGTGCCTCTTCCACTGCCACCACCTCTGTTGTTGGAAGCTCCTTCCACTGAGCAAGGCTTGCCGATCAGAGCTGTCAGTGCTCAGTTGATGCTCACAGCCTATGACCTAGTACTACAGAAAAAGACAAACTCCTTTGCAAGAGAGACAGCTGCAATTGCCCGTCCAGACTCTAGTTACTTTTCAGACCATTCTTAAATGGTTTGGAGACTTACTCTGGAAGGAGCACAAGGGGCTCCTGGCACCATAACCACTACAATGAGCGGTAGGGGTTATGCTACCTGGAATGTTTCTTTAATATATATTCACCTTATACTAAATTAAATAACAGAGAAAGGAGAATAATTCTCAGGAACACACCCTCTGATAGAATGTGCTGTGCACACCTATAAGTACACCTTAAATTTAATTCTCATCCTTTATCACCAAATACTGCCCCAGCTTTTAAAGTGTAGTGCAGACTATGCTATCATTATAATCATAACCATACAGATTTAAAAGGGTTAACAACACTGTGAAACAAAACATATCATTTGAATCATTCAAAACATTCTACTATCAACCATATAATGAAATGCAGTTAATACAAATCTGCGTGAACCATCTCTAAACTGCTATCTTTTCTACTTGCATTACTAAGTCTAAAATAAAAAATACAACTAATGCTACATATATTACATATATTACTACATGCAATATGTAGACAAAACTAATAATATTAAGGATCAGTGATGGAAAAATATAGGTGAACTGCTCTATTGATTAGCTACAATAAGTCATATGGATTATCTTTGTATGCAGATATCAATCATGAAAAATTCCAGTTTTGTAACTCACTTGTCAGTGGAAATGTGATAAAATTGACTAAACATATATCGAACAAAAGAATATGTGTGATACAATGCTTCTTTTAATGAAGACAGTGTAATGTTTGCAAAAGCTGAAACAATTTCAATTAACAGGTGTTAACAAGGTTGATTAGGCGCACAAACAAAAATAACTGGAAAGGAAAAAAACTGAAAAAAAAATCTTTGGATGCTTCTAAAGGATAATTGTTATTTTTAAGATTATATTAGGGAGCAAAAAATAAATAAAAATAGCAACAAATAGATATGCCACCAAGACAAGTTACAATTGAGGAAACAGAAGGAAAGGTTAATTGATGTAGATGTCATAGTTTACACAGACTTTTGATGAATAATCAAGTTTATTGATCATCAATATTGGATGCAAATGATCTCTTACAAAGAATCCTCAACTAGACAATACAGGTATATTGTGTGGGGTCAGCTTAACTTTCATAGTTTCAGTTAATAGGTATGTTGTAGATATGACTACACTGGTATGCCTAACCCAAATTAGTTCTTTAGTAGACAATAAAGTTTTCAAAGGAGTACAGGGACAATTGTCCTGTGTGCAGGCGGGGACCGGGCAATGGTCCCCACCTTGGGACCATTAAGTAGTATCTTAATGTTAGCGATTGCAAATTAACAATATAAATTTGTTCATGTCTTAAAATTGGTATCAAGAATCTAAAATCACGCTACAATCAGAACACTAGGGCTAAACAGAGAGTACTAAAACAACTCTTTCTGCATGGTCTGCCATTAGTGGGATTGGCAAACAGCCTGGCATGTATTAATGTCAGGTGAAACAACCTATTCCTTTATAGCTTTACAAAGCATAGACGTCTGTGTTCTAAATTTGCCTAAAGTGCAAGCATATTTATAACAAACTAAAAAGCTATGAGATATAACACATATGTGATAATTTGGCAACTGACAAGATAGGCAAAGTTAGTGGGAGTTGTATCTCCTTAATTACTCTTGTGGGCTGAACTCATGTGCGGCAATTTACAAAATTTGGTCTGAATTAGCACATTTTTTTGTTAAAATAAGTCAATTGCAACCAAATTTGAGTTTGTGTTGCCAAAACAGTTGTGATGCATAGACTCCACAAGACCTCTGAATGTGTCCTGTGGTATCTGGCACCGAGACATTAGCAGCAGATCCTTTAAGTCCTGCATGTTGCGAGGTGGAGCCCCTATGGATTGGATTGAGATCTGAGAAACTTGGAGGCCAAGACAACACCTTGAACTCTTTATAATGTTCCTCAAACCAATGCTAAACAATTTTTGCAGTGTGGCAGGGTGCCTTCTGATGCTGGATGAGTCCAGTGCCATTGCCATGAAGTGGTCTGCAAAAATCTCTCTGTAAGTGGTACGTGTCAAAGTAACATCCACAAGGTTTCTCAGCAGTTCATTGTATAGAACATAACAATGCCTTCTCTGGCCTGCCTTCTTAGTGCATCATGCTTCATCTCCAGGTAAATGACTGCCTAGCACCTGGCAATCCACCAGACCTAAAATAAAAATAGCTTACCCATTTGGAGTAAGCTATTATTTAAATTAGTGCTCACCACTCACTAACTACTATTAGTTCAATTCTGAACATATAGTCACATATTTTCTATACTATTATAATAGGGTGGAGAGTACCTATAATATTGGTTGAGCAGCTTTAATACAAATTGTACACCTGTTTGGCACGTTACACTTTATGTCACCTATAAGCGCCTTAAGCACTGAGCACTTTTGTATTTTTTGAATTCTATTGTTAAACTCTCCAACTCTGTGCTTGCTGCTAAATATTCACTATGACTCTATTTGAAAATAAAAAGAACCAAAAACATGAGTATAAATAATGAAAAGGAAGTTAAAATGAAATTAAGGAATTCACGATACAAACTTGAAAAATTATTGAGTAGAGACATTCAAATCAGATGGGAAATAGCTACACTGGACAAATATAATATAGAAAAGTTCCTCATTCAACCAGGAAGAGGATGACTTTATGCAAGAATGGACAGCCCTCTTGGAGAGTTTCTCTTTTGGGATGTTGGATCTCATTATTAAAAGAAGAAAAACATCTCTACCAAAAATAGATAGCGAGATTAATGAATTAAAGAATTTCATGATCTCTAATATGTCATCTGAACAATATACAGATATTCTAAATGAAATCCAAATGAATATAGAAAGAATGGAAAAAGGTATAATAGAGATAAAAAGGAGAAAATATACAAGAGATAAGGAAGATTATGCCAGGGATCATATTAGAACCTATTCTAAAACATCCCACATGATCAAAATAGAAACCGTAGCAATCTTCTCTTATCTCCAACTTAAATCCCTCCTGCAAACGACCACGCGCAGCCTTCAGGCACCTACCATCTCCAAATTTGATTCTTGGTGCCTCAAGGGTGAACCACACAAGAAATGTTTCTCACTGATTTACACAACACTGCTTGACAATACAGTAACGCCCACAGACAAATACATCCAAGCATGGCACGACAACATAGGCCGCACCTTCACGTCTGATCAATGGAGCAGAGCACACACAATACATAAAGGAAACACAGCATGCATCACCCATTTCGAACAAATACGGAAAATACAATATAGATTGTACCTAGTCCCAACAAGACTGGCACGCATATTCCCTGGCACCCCTAGCCACTGTTGGTGTTGCCAATCTGAAACAGGCTCATTGTATCACATATGGTGGACGTGTGAAATCATCCGTCCCTATTGGGCCGGGTGAGCGAAATCCGCGCCCACCTCATACCAATACCAATAGAATTAACCCCCGGAGTATGTCTCTTGTACATATGGCCATAAAATCTATCTAAGGTCCATGCTAAACTCCTATTCCAAACTCTAATAGCAGCAGGCACCCTAATAGCTAGGGCATGGAAGACGACAACCACCCCCACAAGCCATATGCTGAGGCAACAAATACAAACCAACTGGGAGTATGAACTGATGGCTGTCCGACACATTAGGAAACTGGGAGCAACATTGGAAGCTGGGCAATTGTGGGGACCATACTGGCAAAGCATGGGAAAACAAGACACCGGGGAGGTGTGAGAGGAAGACCAGACAGAGGCGAGATAGCAAGCCATATCACAGGTAGAAAGCCATAAAGTCCCATACAAACAAAATAGGGACAAACATGACACTCTGATACATAACACTTTAGCGTGTTAAGAAGGCCCAGCCCGCAAAGAAACTTTCAGATGCCTCCACTACTGAACATAAGAACCCACTTGTACATATGTTGTAACCCACCCACCTTCCCTCCCTCTCCCCCCTGTCATTCCTCCCCCCTGCCCGCAGTAACCCATAAGACACATCAGATCCATCCCACAATGAGACATATGAGACGTAAGGTTGTGGTGGACGACAGAGTAATAATGTGTCAGTTTTAATGGAAATATAACCCAGATAAAAATGTCTATGAATGGGATTCCAACCAACGCTTACTCACTGTAGTGGGCTGACAGCCCATGCTAGAAAGAGAACAACACGAAGCACAGTGGAAAGATTACAAATTACTAAACCACGACATGTTAAATTACAATGTTATGATATGCCAAAATATGTTCTCACTGTGACACATTATGCAACCCCCCCTCCTCCCTCCCCTTCTTCCTTTCTGTAACCCTAACCCCACCTAAATGTGAAAATAAAAATTGTCAAATTGAAAAAAATAAATAAATAGAAACCGGAATATGGGAGATTTCGATGATACCAACAGAATGAATAGTAGGAACAGACGGCAATATAGAGATAATGTTAGATGAACACATCACATAACAGAACCATAGGACACAGAGCCATATGACACAGCGACCGACAAGACACGAAATAACCCCCCACAAATAGAGGGGAGGGGGAAAGAATAGTTAGGAGGAAACAACATAAATCTACCACACATAACATAGAACTAGTAAGGGAACCATGCCATACACACAACCACATTGGGGGGGGCCTCTCGACACACAGGAGATAGAAGAACTGAAGTAACCGGTTTGGTTCTGCACTTCTGAAATTCGTAACTTCGGCAATTCGTGACTTTGGCAATTCAGCACTTTGGTTTAGTTCGGCACTTCTGAAATTAGGGACTTTGGCAAGTCGGGACTTCAGTAATTTGGTATTTTGGGACTTTGGCAATTCGGAACTTCAGCAATTCCCTAATCCCTAACCCTACCCCTAACGCTGAACCACTAACCCTACCCCTAATCCTAATCCTAACCCTAACCTAAACCCTACCCCTAACCCTACCTCTACCCCTAACCCCTAACTCTACCCCTAACCCTAACCACCAAAACTACTTGAACATCTAGGGGTAAAGGGACGGGTAGGGTTAAGGGCAGGGTTAGGGGTAGGGTTAGGATTAGATTCCTGTCATCGTTCCTGTTATTTTCCCTCTCTCTCTTGTTTTGCCATTTTCAGAAATTGGGAGCACTTCATCACTTCCGAAATTCGGCACTTCCGAAATTCGGCGATTCAGACATTCAGAAGCATCCAAATGTCCGTATTGATTAAATTCATCCGAATTTACATACGGAATGAAACAAATTGTACATGTCTAGAGTACAACCTTCTTCCCACTATGCTGCATCTTAGATGAGATGACTACATTTGAGAAGATGGTAATGAACGATCTGTAAAAAATTAAAAAAAATAAACTAATAAACTAAGGAACACAATTTAAGTTTGAAAGAAAGACTGGCATTGAAACAATTAATAAACAATAAATCTATAGTCCTCAAACCCACTGATTAAGACAGGGGCATCATAATTCTGGATGTTGTGGACTATATGAAGGAGGCACTTAGACTACTATGGGATGACAAGACTTAGCGCAATTTGAATGCAACCAAGGATATCACACTATGCTATAATAGCCTTATTGAGAAAGGGAAAACGTTAGGGATACTGAATCAGAAAGAATATAAATTTTCGAGTATGCCCCATTCCAAAATGTCCACCTTTTGCTATCTTCCCAAGACATAAAAATCAGGATAAACCCCAGGGAAGACCTATTATATCTGGGATAGGTTCAATATTAAGTAAACTATCCCAGTACATAGATAAATGCCTAAAACTCATTGTATGTACTTGCCAAAGCTATCTAAAGGACACCCTAAGTATCCAGGTCTTAAACAATTGTAACGGCACAGTGAAAATTATCTTGTCACAGCAGATGTAAATTCACTATATACGGTCATTTCCAAAGAAAAAGGCTGTCAAGCAACAAGATATTTTTTTAGAGAAATCCAACAAGTTTTTAAAGTCACAAATAGATTTTATTACAGAAGGAATTAAATGGATTTTAACTAACAATTACTTTTGATTTGAGGAACAATTTTTTTTTTTTACAAATCTGTGTTATTGCGATGGGCACTGTGGGAGCACATATTCAGCTACAGTGACCATACATGGGTAGCAAACCTTGTGACCCATCGCCGATATATTGATGATATCTTTTTCATATGGAAGGGAGACAAAACGTCTTTAATTACCTTTTTAACTTATTTGAATTCCAGTGACTGGGGTATTGCATTGACCAGCAATTTTAGTAAACAATCCGTAGACTTTCTGGAACTCAATATTTATGTAGAAGACAGTATCTTGAAAACATGCACTTTCTTCAAAAAGGTTGACATCAACAGCTACATATGTGAAAAAAATTACCACTTCTCTATGTGGCTGTTGAACGCACCTAAGGCACAACGACTACATATAAAACACAACTGTACGGGTGATATTAAGTTTCAAGAACAAGCTAATAAGATTATACAGAATTGTAAAGAAAAAGGATATAAAAAAGAATTATTAAGTACAGCCTATAATGAAGTAAAAAGCAATGATAGGGGCGCTTTAATGCAATATAAAGAAAAATTTCAGCACCTTACCTTTATTTGGGATTTAAGTTGTAACAACAAACAATTGAAAAGAATTATAAATAAATACCGTCCGATTCTTAAGATTGACATTATCATTAACAGAATACTCCCAGAGAAACCGATCATCACATTCAGAAGGGCAAAAAACCTAAGGAGAAATCTAGTGTGTAATCACATACAACCCAAAGTCACAAAAAAACTATTTCTTTAATGAAGCAAACTGTTTCTATGGCTGTTGCTTATGTGGAGCATGCAAGAATACAAGCAGTAGAAAAATATAATACAAGAATTTAATCACCCACAAAAAAACATTTTTTTTTTAAAATAAAACAATTGATCACTTGTCACTCCACTAGTGTAATCTGTATTATTACATGCCCATGGGCTTTAGCCTATATCGGCAGAACAACTAGGGCACTATGAATAAGAATTCAGGAAGATGTAAAAAGCGTAAAAAATGGATTTGAAAAACATAGTGTTTACACTTTACATTTTAAGCTTCACCATAATAGTGACCCTAGCCACATGCAGTTTTGGGGTATTCAGAAAATAAATATGAGTTAGAGAGGAGGTGACTTGGTCAAAAAAATCGGTCCAATGGAGATGCAGTGGATTTTTAATTTGAATACCATGCAACCACACAGACTTAATGACGATTTTGAACTTTGTTTTGTTTTAGAAAATATTTTTTTTTTGGGTCCAGCAGTGTATTTTCTGAAACCACTGCATCTTCATAAATTTTATATATACATGTGAATGTATATATATATATATATATATATATATATATATATATATATATATATAAAATAATCTCTATACATATATGTTCCTCTTATTACCACATTTGTATAGTGTGGCGAAAATAACCTCAGCAGTGGTTCTTGGAGGGGCTTGTTTGCCAGCCTACTGCCTCAGGAATATGGGCCATACAAAAAGGCTCATAACAGACCTTGTTCTTGCCTTTTTGCTATTCTGATTGGTAGATTGCATTCCCCTCCTATTCTAACAATGTCCCGTTCGACTACCGAACAACTGCATGAACCAGGGACCACCCGGGAGCTTGGTAATACCTATTAACACCTTTGAACAGTTCTCACCGCAGTGTTCAAATTGTTCATCTGGGTGGTTGCAATTCCTATGGACAACCACGAGGTGGTGGTCATCTCCGGAAGCCCTGATTCTATGGAACTGCTTTGGGCATGGGACCATGCGTGTGGTCAGTCAAATAAATGACTTCCAGTACATTTCTGAACCCCTGAACCGATCTGGGTGATTTTTGGATATGTTGGTCACCCAGATCAGGGTTATCAGGGGATGTTTCTTTTGTGTTGGTTTTGTGTGTTTTAAGGTATTTTGGGGTTTTAAAAAAATGTGTGTTTTTCTGCCTGGAGATAATTGAATTAGTACAGTTCATAAATTATCTACCAGGTACAGAGGAGGGACTATCTGATTATGTATGGGAGTGTCCTGGATATGAGAGGCAATGTGGTTGTGTAATTGTTTATATAGTGGTTTACTCTCAGGTCTTGGGGGGGAGTATTTAAATATGGACCAGCGGCAATGGAAATACCGATTGAAAAAGCTGGATAGAACTGGTGAAACGCTTCTCGGACCTTGGATTTTGGACTATTCATTTTTTACAGTGTATGTTTATTATTGTTTATATCAAATAAATTGTATTTTACACTTTCAAACACTGTCCTGTGGATATCATAATTGCTGCTGCCACCACTGCCACTTTACTACTGCTTAACCCCTTAGTGACCAGACCGATTTTTACGTTTCTTACCGTTAAGGACCAGAGCTCTTTTTACATTTCTGCTGTGTTTGTGTTTAGCTGTAATTTTCCTCTTACTCATTTACTGTACCCACACATATTATATACTGTTTTTCTCGCCATTAAAGGGTGTTTCTAAAGATACCATTATTTAAACCATATCATATAATTTATTGATGAAAAAATAAAAATAAACACTTTTTGTAAGTTTGACCCCCAAAGTCTGTTACGCATCTACAACCAACAAAAAAAAAACTTGTTAAATAGTTTCAAAATTTTGTCCTGAGTTTAGAAATGCCCAATGTTAGCATGTTCTTAGCTTTTTGTGAAAAGTTATAGGGCTGTAAGTACAAGTAGCACTTTGCTATTTCCAAATATTTTTTTTTCAAAATTAACGCAAGTTACATTATGACACTGATATCTGTCAGGAACCCCTGAATAACCCTTCACATGTATATATCTTTCAAAGGAAAACACCGTAAGGTATTAAACCTGGGGTATTTTGACTCTTTTCATTCAACCATTTTACCACCAATCTATGCCAAATTTAAAAAAGACCTTATTTGGAGGGTGCACATTCCAGTTTTCCAACTTGGAATTCTCTCAGATGGTAATCATGCACCCATGTCCTACTTGGGACATTTTCGAAGTCGGCCAATGTAATTAACCCCGAACAAACCATATATTTTTGAAAGGTAGACACCCTAGGGTATTTCAAATGATTGTATTTTAACACTTTCCATGCACTAATTCTACTACCAGTCTTTGTCAATCTTTTAGGTAGTCATTTTTTGTGTTATTTTTCACGCACATTGCACTTTAGGCATGGCTTCTCAGCTCCCGTTATATATTACTGCCAAAGAACACCCCAATATGTGTTCAGCAACATCTCCTGAGTACAACAGGAGATCCAATGTAAAGATTTTATGGGTTCTTGCAAACTTACACGGGTCAAATGTATGGCTTTTCCATGTTTGCACAATTAAATTTGCCAGATTGGTTTGCTGAGCCTTTGTTGCGATTGAGACCGTATAGCAGCCCAGGAATGAAAATTAACCCCATCATGACATACCATTTGTAAAAGTAGACAGCCCACGGTATTCAAAATGAAGTATGTGCAGTCACATGAAGTATGTGCAGTAGTAGCCACTTAGCCACATACGCTTGCCAAAGTTAGCATTTATATTTGCTTTTTGCATTTTTTTACACAAAAACTTTTACTGGTGATTTCATCGTAATGATACGTTTTACTGTTTGAAACACTCATATTTGTACTCAGCGAAGTCTCCCGAGTATAACAATACCCCCCATGTACAGGTTTTATGGTGTTTTGAAAAGGCAGTGGCATACCAAGGGGGGGCAGGGAGGGCGGTTCGCCCCGGGTGCCACTCACTAGGTGAGTGCCAGGGTCAGACTGCAATGCGCCTCCTGCGCTGATCGCTGAGACCGGCGGTCTGCAGCTCCGCAGTGTGCAGAACACCTAGTGAGTGGCATCCTGGGTGAACCGCCCCCCCCGCCGTGCCCTCCCCTTAGTACGCCACTGCCTTTTCAAAACACCATAAAACCTCTGTGGAGCTGCAGACTGGAAATGATGGCCACCAGACCACCAGGGACCCCACCGGACCACCAGGTAGCCCCCACTGGACCACCAGGGGTTTAAAGTAATTTTTTTAGTTCCCCCTGCATCACCCCCCCTCTCCTCATCACCCCCCTCCCTCTCACAATCACCCCCCTCTCACAATGACCCCCACTCTCTCTCACAATAACCCCCACTCACTATGACCCCCTCCCTCTCATCCTCATCCCCTCCCTGAACTCCTCTCTTCCCCCACCATCAACCCCAACCTCCTCACAAGCACCCACCCTCCCTCTCACAATCACCCACCCTCCTTCTCTCCTCATCACCCCCTCCCTCTCACAATCAACCCCCTCTCCTCATCACCCCTCTCCCTCCTCCACAATTACCCTCCTCTCCCTCATGCCCCTCCTCTCCTCATCCCCCTCCTCTCTACAATCAACCTCCCTCTCTCATCAACCCCCTCTCACAATCACCACCCCTCTCCCTCTTCACCCCTCCTCATCACCCCCTCTCTCCAATCACCCCCTCTCACAATCCCACCCCTTTTCACAATCACCCCCTCTCACTTCCTGGCCCCTCTCATCCTCACCCCCCTCCCCTGACTCCCTCTCCTTCACCCCCACATCCCTCTCCTCATCACCCCCCTCCCTCTCATCATCATCACCCTCCCTCTCACAATCACCTCCTCCCTCTCACAATCACCCCCTCACTATGACCTCCTCTCATCCTCCACACGCCTCCTGAGCTCCCTCTCCTTTACCCCCCACCATCACCCTCCCTCTCACAATCACTCAGCCTCCCTCTCCTTATCACCCCCTCCTCTCAGAATCACCCTCTCACAATCACCCCTCTCCCCTCTCACAATCACCCCCTCCCTCTCATCTTCACCCCCCCACCATCACCCCTTCCCTCACACCATTATCCACTATACAAGCACACACACTGCGTTCACTATACAAACACACACAGACACACACTTATACATGTGTGTCTGTGTATCTGTATGTGTGTTGGTATATGTGTATCTGTATGTGTCAGTGTGTGTCTGTATATCTGTTTGTGTGTCTGTGTTTGTATCAATGTGTCTGTATGTGTGTGTCTCTATATGTATGTGTGTCTGTGCATGTGTGTGTGTCTCTGTGTCTGTATGTGTGTGTGTGTGTTTTTATCTATATGTGTGTATCTGTGTCTATCTGTATGTGCCAGTGTTTGTCTGTGTATGACTGTTTCTATGTAACTGCATGTGTGTGCCAGTGTGTGTATATGTATGTATGTATATGTGCATACATCTCAGCATTTCACCTACACTACACACAAATACAACCCTGCATCCAAATGTCAACCCTACATAAAAACACCATATTCAAAAACCATACTACAGAAAAATGCACTCCTGCATTCAAATGCCAAATACGTGCAAACACACCCGTACATTCACTCACACATACTCCATGCTTACATTCAAACACACAAACAGTGCTTGGTGCTAAATACATAAAAATAAAAATAAAAACACTTTTTTACATTTTTAAGGGGAGGGGGTGGGGGTGAGGGTGTGTGTGCCAAATATAGGATCCGCCCCAGATGCCAAATGCTCCAGGTACGCCCCTGTGAAAAGGTACAGGGTATAGGGCTTGCCCAATTCAGTTTGCCAGATTAGTTTGCTGGGTCTTTGTTGCCTTTTGAGACAATATGGTAGCCCATGAATGTGAAATAACCCCATCATGGCATATCATTTTCAAATGTAGACAAACCAGGGTATTCCAGATGGGGTATTTCCAGTCTTTTGTAATAGCCACTTAGTCACAAACGGTCAAAGTTAGCATTTTTATTTGTTTTTTATTTTTTCAAATTACATTATATATATATATATATATATACACACATATACATATAATACATATACATAGAATACGTGTGTATATAATACGTATGTGTGTGTGTGTGTGCATATATACATATACTGCTGGGGTCTCCAGCAGCCCCCACCAACCGTGATCGCCATGGATCGCTGGTCCAGGTAAGTCCAGGGCTTGTACTTGCCGCTGAAGTACCTAGTGTGTCCACGGTAGTTAAATGGATATATATATATGTATATAAAATTACATGTTAATTGTATTTTGATATCAAGTCTAGCCAGCTCCTTGGTTTTGCACCCCTCCCTGTCACGGGTGCCTCATCTCAGGAGCCTATTTAGCCTTGTACTGCAGAGAACTCGAGATGGAAGGATTTCCCCAAGTGAGTAGCTCATTTAGTATTAATTTTGTAACCCACCTCTGCACTTTTTCTAGTGTCATAATATCCTTCTTTAAAACAGGTGCCCAAAATTGCACAGCATATTCAATATGTGATCTTAAAAGTGATTTATAAAGAGGCAAAATGATATTCTTGTCCCGAGAATGAATGCCCTTTTTCATGCATGACAATGCCTTACTGGCCTTGGCCACTGCAGATTGACATTGCACATTATTGCATAGTTTGTTGTCTATAACTAATTCGCTTCCATTGAGGGTATACGTTGCTTGTGTATTCTTTACGCCGAAGTGCATAACTTTGCATTTTTCAACATTATTTTTCATCTGCCAATTGAGTGCCCACTCCCAGAGTCTATCTAAATCCCTCTGCATCAAAGTAATATCTTGCTCACATTGTATTATTTTACAGTTTTGTGTCATCTGCAAACACTGAAACGTGACTTTCAATGCTGTCTTCAAGATCATTTATAAACATGTTAAATAGGAGGGTTCCCAGAACAGACCACTGAAGGACACCACTTGCCACCTCTGTCCAGCTTGAAAATTTACCATTAATGACAACTCTTTGTACTCTATTTTTAAGCCAATGTTCTACCCAAGAACAATCATTTTCATCTAGATCGATTTCCTTGAGTTTGAACACTAATCTATTGTGTGGAACTGTATCAAATGCCTTGGCAAAATCCAAATAGATCACATCCACTGCAACACCCTGATCTATACTTCTACTTACTTCTTCGTAGAACGCAATGAAGTTAGTTTGACATGATCTGTGCTTTATAACACCGTGCTGATTTTTGCTGATAACCATGTTCTTCTCAAAGAATTCTTGAATATAATCCCTTAATAACCTTTCAAGGGAAGCGATATGTATATATTAATTAAAAATACACGTAGTATGACGTGATATATAAGATATATATGTATATATATATATATATATATATATATATATATATATATATATATATATATATATATATATATATATATATATATATATACATATATATACATATATATTTATATATTTTAACTTTATTGATGTATTAGTTAGAGCTCCTCCAGGTACCTCTCCTGGCTGTCTCCCTCACTCTCTCCCCGCCGGCGGCTGCAATATACTGTATGTGGGCCAGTGAGGGAGATCTTTGATCTCCCCACTGGCCCGCCGTGGACTAATGCAGGGCCGGTGCTCAGATAGTGCCGGCCCTGCAAAGACCTGCAAGGGAGATCCTGTGATCTTCCTGCCGGCCTCAGCCCATGGCCACCGCGGCCCACTGGGCATTTGCGGCCCGATGGCCAGTCAGGGCCTGCAGCAAACTGTGATGCACTGTGTGCTCTGACATCTTTTTCCCATGGCCAGTTTTAAGTTTTTCAACACCAGACGGGCTATCCTTCCCTCCTCACATGTATCAGTGAGACTTGGGTGGCCATGACCCTGATGCTCGTTTACCAGTTGTCCTTCCTTGTACCACTTTTGGTAGGTACTAAGCACTGCATGCCGGCAACACCACACAAGACTTGCAGTTTTGGAGACGATCTGACCAAGTCATCTTACCATCACTTATCCCTATTTGGCCATTCTAAAGTCACTCAGGTCTTTTTGCTTGCCCATTTTTTCCTGCTTCTAACACATGAAATTGAAGAACTGACCACTTGCTTCCTAATATATCCCACCCCTTGACAGGAGCCACTGTAACAATATAATCAATGTTATTCACTTTTCCTGCCATTGGTATTAATGCTATGGCTTATCAGTGTATACCAATCCTATAGAAATCATAAGAGTATAATTTCAACCATATTCACAGTGAATAAACCCGGTAGATAGCAAATTAAAAAAAAAGAAAATCACCAGCATTTTGTAGACAAGTCTACACCCAAGTAGCCTAATTCTTTTTCATACCACAAAATACATATTGTGAAATGTATTAATATAATTTTAAAAATTCTGAGAAATAACAGTTCCCCTTTAAAAAGAATTTCATTTTGTTTTTCCTGCTATTTTGTTTAAAACAATAATATGAAAAAATGCTGACATCAAGCTTTTTTAAAACTACCTTGCATTAATAAATTCATACTTTAATTTTGAATGTTTAATGCAAGTAAGGTTTAGTCAGCATGTGTATCCAATTAATTAAGGATATTGACATCCCTGTCAACATATAGCCATACCACTAATGTGGCTATTGTGCAAACCATTTGCTACTTTTGACACTAGACTGCTCCTTTGTCACCTGTTACCTAGTAACAACGTTATGCCCAGTGAGCACAATGGATATTTAAATGCATAAACACTATGGCTTAATGTCTATAGTTTTTATGAGTCTACAACTTTTAGGCTATTTCAAGTTGATAAACAAAAGATCAGCAAATATGAAACGCTGATACTTAACATACACAGATATATTTAAATGGATCTAGAAATCCCAAAGACAATTATTACACCCAAACATTCCCAAGCTTATGTAGTAGGTATTTTTATTAAAGTGGTTCTACATTCTAAACACGATACTTATTGATCAAGGGTCTGCTTTTTGAATGAACATTTATTTTGATTTTGCAAAGCTTTATTCTTCACAAATGTTAAGGGGTACATAAAAAATGCATCATTAATAACAGTGAAAACAGTATGTACAAAATAATGAGTAACAACTTCTATCAAGGGTAATATGTCCCAAATGCAGATAATAATTTATTGCGCTACTGCCATGGGAGAGAAAGAATGTGTTTCCCCTTGTGCAGTATTATTCTAGTACTAAACTGCAGTGGCCCATAGGGTTACTGTCTACTCCTGTTTGATTAGAAGACACTTTATTATAGAGTTCAGTGGCCCAAAGAAACATAAGGTGTGCAAGTGACAGGGTAGAAGGGTAAAATAAAAAAAATATATATAAAAAGGTCAAAGAAGAAGGAGGTCAAGAGGAGAGTGATAAAAAAAGGGAAAAGGTTTGCTGCAGGGAGGAATTCTGCTTTTAAGAAGGTTGCAAGAAGATATTGTTTAGAAGGGTTAATCATTTGAGCAGTACATTGCCCACTGTGTAAAGCTGTAAAAAAATGCATATATCAAGTCTGAGGGACAGTCTCACTAAATGGGTAGATGAATGGGCATTTCCATTAAGTATTTTTAGTCCTGTCAAGCACCCCTATTGGCCACAGATCTATTATACAACTTAAAGGAACTAAACAAGCACCAGTCAGGGTACAAGAGAATCTTTAGTAAAGTATAAGTCAGCAAACTTTTAAATGAACAGGGAGAAAAGATAGGCCATGCTTGACGAATAGGTACAAATAATATCCAAGCTAACTACTAACTCAATAAAGGCCAGGATAAGTTAAACTCTTGTACACTGAAGATACAGGACTAGGACAAATGACAGGGTCAATGACAGTTAGATCTGGTATATTAGAAATGAAGGACTGTTCTAAGCTAATGGTCAAGTATGATGAGCTGTAAATCCATAAAAGGGCACTGGTGCAGAGATAACAAGAGTTTAATAGGCCGAGGTCTTTGCAAAATTAGTTGCATGATTTTTGCACATGCACACTGCATAATGAGAGACACCAAAACAAAGGACACAGCTCAAATTAGAATAGACTGACTGCATCCTAGTGCTGGGACCTGCTGGTCGAGTTATTACAGATGTATCAGAATTGGTGAGTTAAATTACAATGGTTATGGTACCAGGAGTGGCATACCAACCCATAATTTTAAAAAGTTATGCTGTTTTTCAATGTTTTGATGTCTTACCTGGGCTACACCAGGCTCCCTGCCTGCATTACTAATGCCAGGGGCTAAGCCCTGCAGGAAATAAAGAGGAGTTATATGAGTCTTGTTCACTTTAGATGTTTACAACTTAAAATTATTGCAATGGAAATCTCAATTCAGTATATTTCATTAAACCACTAACTAGTAAGTCAGCAGACTTCAGTTTTCCTCGAGTCCTAACAGATGTGTTTGACTAAAAGCAATGCATAGAAAACACTGTCCTTTTTAACTCAAGCCACAAACATCTGTGACAACAAGACAGATGGGGATAATATTACCAATTCATAGAACGTCTTCCAGATCTATATATAATCATGTCTGAATAATGTTTTATATCTAACATGCTAAGAAGGAACGGTTAAATACTGTGTCTTTCAGCAAAGATGTCTAAAGGGTCAGCATCCGTAATGCCCTCGAGAACTGGCTTTTATATGAAATTGCACATGTTCAGATATATATAGATATACTGAAATGTTGAAGTTATAGGACATGATTTTACTGCTGCAAAAAAGCTCTGAATTTAACAGAGAGCAGGTAATCATTGGGAGTTGTAAAATCAAGCATGGGCAATAAAAATGGTATTGATCCATATGAAATCAAAGCTGTTTTCTGAATGGATGCCTTTTGTTTTTAACCAATCAAATGCAATTAGAATTTAAAATCATTAGAGGAAGCAAGAAACTGCAAAAATAAAAAATAAAAATAACAATGTGGAAATATATCATTGAAATTGTGTACATATGTTATGTTCATATAAACTGAATTTAAGTTAATTCATTGTTGACTGGTTGAGCTCACCTGCATTTAAGAAATACATATATATGGCCCATGTAATATAATACAATGTATCGACAATGCCTGTCTGTTTTGCTTTGAAGTTTTGACAACCTATCTTTACAACTCCATCTCATGGTCATCGGGCTGTAATTAATTTTTAATGAGCACTTCAATTATCATAGTTTGAATATTCACTTGGAAAATATGGAGGACAAACATAGCAAATTGTTATTCATTAGATTTTTTTTTATTATAAGTGGAATGTTAGGATGGAACCTGTGATGAAAGTAACTTCGCCACTGGCTTTTGGAGGAGCCTGTTTGCCAGCCTCCTACCCTGTGACTATGGCCCCTGTGTTGAACCCTATTTGAAAACACCAATTGTGCCTCTTGGACTTATAACAGGCTCTGTTCGTGCAATTGGGACTATATGGGTAATTTACCAAACAGCCGCACAAACCAGAGACCACCCTGGAGCTTGTTAAGCTTAATTGATATTATAATTGACATAATTGATATACATATTATTCCTATGGCCGACCATGAGGTGGCGGCCATCTTGTTCACATGGACCAAAATCATGAATAGACTTCAGGGGGACTTAGCCGCGAATGCCCTGGAACTATTTTCGGCTATGGGACCATGCCTGCGTATGGTAAAAACTATGACTTCCATAAAACTTCTGAACCTCTGAACTTCTGAACTGATCTGGGTGATTTATGGATATGTTGGTCACCCAGATCAGGGCTATCAGGGGATGTAACTATTGTTGTGTTTTATGTATTTTTAAGGTACTTTTGGGGTGTTTTTAAAAAGTGTGTTTTTTCTGTGCTTGGAGATAATTGGATTAGAATTAGTACAGTTACTGATCCAATTATCTCTCAAGCAGATAGGAGGGATTGTATGTTTGTTATGGGAGTGTCAGGCATTTAATTACTGTCCCCAACAAGTTTCATGTGGGCGTACCCCTTGCATGAGGTTTGTCATAAAAGGCCAAGAGTGGCTCCCATTAAATTGAGATTTGTTTACCCCCTTCATAAAGTCTTGGGTCATGTTTGGGGGATTGGAGAACTACGTTCACTCTGGGGATTGCTGTATCACAATACTCCCCTAAGTATAATCACTAGCTCTTAGAAGAGCTGTTCCTGCTATGCTCTCTGGACTAGGAGAGGTTTACCCACTGGAAGCTGGATCCTGGTCTTAGGGTGGAGAACGGCGAGACCCCAACCAAGCTGTGGCGGTTCATGGGGTTTACGGTGGTTATGGTGTTCCAGTACAGTGCTTTTGGTGCTCGCAAGTACTAGGAAGCAGCGATTGACAGTGGTACTGAGTCAGGGTGCCAGGCGGTCCATCTCAGAACCTAAGGCCAGCAATTGATTTTTGACCGTAACAATGTTTCTTTCTCCTTGCACCTCCATCTTCAGAAGCTACTTTGTCCAGTTCTTTGTGTAATAATTTAGCTTTGTTTGATTTGTTTTAAATTAAATTTTAGAGGCTAATGCAGTTATTAACTTAGCATTTAGTCACTGAAAACACATATTGTTAGGATAGCCTACCGCCTGCCTGGCTGACGCTTCTTTTATTACAATTGCCCTTCTCATAGTCCAGCTCTATCTTTCTCATTTTATTGTTTGCTTATTCCACACACTACTGTTACTAGTTTTTTTTTTTTTTACATTGGCATCTTATCTATCAATCCTCCTCCCTTCTGACATGCTCTTGTGTGTCTTCACATGTTCCCAGGGATGTATCTTTTGCGAGGCGAACAAGTCATCTGCCTTGAGCGGCACTTTGCAGGGGGCGGCAAAAAAAGCCGCCCCCAAACGCCCAGGCAGATTCCTTGTTTGCCTCATGTCCTGGTGGGCTCAATAGCTGGCCACTTTTGAACCCCCCGAGGCGGGCGGTGGGCAGCGAGGGGCATGCTCACCTCAGCTCTTCCTGCTCAGCTCCTTCACACTCCACTTAATGAAGCCGGGAGCCGGAATATGACGTCACTCCGGCTCCCGGGATCACTAAGCAGCGCACGAGGGAGCTGAACAGAAAGATTAAGCCAGTCCCCCCCCGCCTGCTTGTCCAGCAGCTCCACTGGACTGCAGGTAAGCAATCAACTCCAGCTCTCCCAGTAAGGCTGGGTGGATTTAAAATAAAATGTAAAAAAAGAATAATTTGTGAATGTTGGTGGAAATGTGTGTGTCTGTAAGTGTGTGTGTCTAAGTGAATGTGTGTGTATGTGTGTGTGTATGTAAGTGTGTATGTGTGTGTGTGTCTGTGAGTGAATGTGTGTGTGTCTGTAAGTGTGTATGTGTGTGTGTCTGTGAGTGAATGTGTGTGTGTTTGTAAGTGTGTGTGTGTGTGGGTCAGTGAGTGCATATGTGTCGGTCAGTGAGTGCGTGTGTCTGTCAGTGAGTGCGTGCGTCTGCCAGTGAGAGTGTGCATCTGTCAGTGAATGTGTGTGTGTGTGTGTCGGTCAGTGAATGTGAGTGTGTATGTGTCGGTCAGTGAGTGCTTGCATCTGTCAGTGAGAGTGTGCATCTGTTATGGGCAAATGCAAATATTACAAGTTTTAGAATAAAATGTTGTATTTTTTAAACTGTGTACTTTTTCTTTAAGAGATATTGCAAACTGACAAGGTGTTTGAAATGGAACATATTGTTTTTCATAACTGTTTCTTTAAGCAATAACCCCAGTGCATAATATGTTTGCGCCATTTTGTCCCAGACAAATTACAATAACAATAATGCATAAACAAGCTTCAAGGCTATACTACAACTCTTTCAGTACACAATATACTGTGGAAACCCCAAGTTAATGGAACTTCCCCAAATCCGGGAATCTCCCACGACTGTGAACTTACAACTTAGTATAAACAGCAGATAAGCTATTCAGACTTTAAGATGCCATCTTGAACTAAGTCAGGAAAATTTCCATGACGTATGCACCCATTAGTTATGGCCTTGTATGTTTGCCAAGTTAAGGGAGGTCCTAAAATGAATAAAGTAAAATAAGTGTTACTTTTTCATATATGAACTACGGTAACCCTAAAATGGAGACACCTAAGGTATAAATAGGTGTACTTTTAATTGTTAAGACACAGAGGAGAGACTTGGAGACAGACGCTGCTCCATCTTAAAATGACAGAGAGAGGCTGACATAATGACATGTTCAGAAGGGTATGTTAACCTATTAATGATATTTGCAAGCATTTAATTTAATCTTATAAACTCTGCTATAATGGATTTTATATGTCTATTTATATTTTTATATAATAAATATCTAAAAAGACAAAACTATTGCTTCCAAGACAATCCTTATTTTATATTGTATTCTCAATTATTTATATATTTTAAATAGAGGATATATTACACTAACTATATAAAATTATGGCTAAGATATCTGTATGGTTAGCCCTACTAAGTTCTATGCTTTAAGACATTATAGTGGTAAATAAGGGAACCACCTGCGGTTACAATTGGCGCCCCCAAAGGGGCTTGTACTTGGAAGCTTTAACTATAAAATAATAAATACCTAGGTAACCTCTTATACGTAAGAGAAGACACAATACTTTGTGATGGCACAAGTCTTGAAATATCAAGAATCTAATGAGCTATTTGTAGCCTAGACTCAGAGAGAGATCATCATTAGAGATGATTTTAATGTGAACAAGGCACTTTGAGTTCAGGTGCCAGGTACATCGTAATTAGCATACAATGCTGAAATTGTGGATCAGTGAGTGTGAGAGTGTCAGTGTCCAAGTAATAATGTGTGTCTTTCTATCAGTGTGTCAAATCAGTGAGTGTGTGTGTATATCATTGATTGTCAGTGTATATGAGAGTGTGTGTCTGTCGAGTGTATGCAGCTATCAGTGAGTGTATGTGTCTGTAAGTGAGTGTGCGTATGTCAGTGAGTGAGCGTCTGTCAGTCAAAGTTCGGCCTGAGCACCGTCCTGCCTAGGGCAGCACAATTCCTAAATACACCACTGCATGTTCCTCTTGGATTGTAAACTGGTTTAAGCAGGGCTTTCTTCATCTTTTGTCTCTGTTATATACCGTATGTCAATTGCTTGCCAAATATCCTCATTTTGTAACTGTAAAGTGCTGTGGAACATGTTGGTGCTATAGAAATGCTATTATTAATAATTAGAGATGTCGCGAACAGTTCGCCACGAACCGCGGCGAACCGTTCGCGAGAAGTTAGCGGACGGTTCACGACATCTCTATTAATAATGTATATCAATGTTGTTCAGTAAAAAATTAAATATAGTGTACTGTGTTAATGTTCTGTAGAGTAGGAAGAGAACATAATAGTATAGCTAGGGATATGACGGATATTAAACAAGTTACTTGTCATTTAAACAGTGACTACAATGGTGGGAGATTCTATCTTGTGGAATGGAGCACAGCTGGGTAATGGATAGAAAGGTTATTTACAGAGGTTTAATATGGTTGTGAAAACCTACAATTTTACAGTACATGTCCTTTAAACAAGCAATATACAGCAAACTGAATAATTAGGGAGAATGGACACCTTCAGTTCTTTCTTCTATAATCTTGATATAGGAAAGTTGTAGATAAATGAAATTTTCTGGACCTATATGGCACCGTTATGATTTAGAGCACTAGTGAATACCCGTGGGTGATATTTCATTTTGTTGTTTACTCACTATATTTGGAAAATGGGGCATAATATTCATTAAATGTATATTTTAATCACTTATTTATAATAAACTCTGATTTTAATGTTGTATGAGATGATGATGGGCAATCACATTTCTTCTGCGGTGTTTCAATTATCATTTTGGGCTAAGTTGAAATAGAGCTTTAAACGAATAGTCTAGTAAAGATTTGTACATATATTTTAATGCAGGTAGGTAATGCATTAAAAATATTGATGAAAAAACAAAATAGCTTCTTTGCTTTAAAAAAAAGTTTAGATGTAGGCTGTTTTCTTACACAACAGGAGGAAATGGTCCAATCCATTGCTCGCAGGGCTAGTCTCTCTCTGACATTCCACTCTGCCTCTTTGACTGAGAGTATCGAAATCAATTATCTCAGACAATCCAATTTAAGGGTAGTGCTGTACTGCACTAATCAGATGGTCTTTTTGAGGCTATCTGGTTAAAATAGTAGAGTTTTACTCCACTATTTCATAGCCTTTATTGGCTTAAGAAACTGATTGTTTCCTTCTTATAAATGCCAGGTGGTTCTATTTCAGCGGAGTCTATCACTTCTGTGTAAGGCTCTTCCTATTTGTTTTTCACCTTTATAATGCCTTCAGTTTTGGGCATGTCCTGCTTCTCTTTATAGATCTATAGATATAGAATCACAAACATTCTCTCTGTTTTGTTCTCTTTACTTGTTCACAATGAAAGAGAATTAATTCATAAGGCACAAGAATAGGAAGAATAATTGTCTAAGGTTATTCTATACATAGAGTCGGGAACTGAAGAATCTAATTAAGGCAAGTCAACATATAATAGATGGAGAAAATAATATAACAACTATTTACTGAAACATTTCTAATATATTTTTATTGACATTTTCAAGAAAACATATACTTAAAATAGCATGCAAAGCAACAGGAAATTATGTCAATAATTTACATCATAAAATCAAATGTGAAATAGTTTGCACAATAAAAATCGTATTTTCTGGTTGCAGAACCTGCTCAGGAGCTCCCCACTAGCATAGCACTCTCTTAGAGACTATGCAAAACAGTCACAGCTTCCAAGCTTGGCACAGCTATACGATGCATTGGTGGCAGTAATTGGTGCTGTTTTGAATGTTCAGCTAACCATCCTAAATGCTCTGGAACTCCAGACTGGTATTGAAAGTTTCTCAACATTTGGGTGAGAATACTGTACATACAATTGCTATGAATGGTGCAGAAGGCTTGGTGAGAGGGCAGGAGAAGGTCATTAATCAGAATTTAAGTTGGTCCTGAAACACTGGGAAGAATCTTTGATTTCAATGGTGAACCAATTGATGAAAGAGGCCCTGTTACTACAAAAACAATTTGCTGCAATCCACGCAGAGGCTCCAGGGTTTGAGGAAATTAAGGTTACTGGCATTAAAGTGGTAAATCTATTGGCTCCATATGCTACAGGAGGGACAATTGGCCAGATCAGTGGTTCTGGTGTGGATGAAACTGTACTTATTATGGAACTGATCAACAAGGTAGCCAAAGCCCACGGTGGTTATTTAGTGTTTGCTGGAGTGGGAGAGCGAGCCTCTAAAGGAAGTTACTTGTACCATTAAACTATTGAGTCAGGTGTCATGAACCTGAAGGATATGACTTTAAAGGAAGCACCAATATATGGAGAGATGAATCAGCTATCAGGTGCCAGAGCGTGTGTAGCTTTGACTCATGCAGTACAAAAGATTCTGCAGGATTATAAGTCCTTACACGATATTACTGCTTGAATTGTCAGAAGAAGAAACTAACTGTAGCAAGAGCCTGTAAGACTCAACATTTCCTGTCTCAGCCATACCAGAATGTGGAAGTGTGTACTGGACATGCTGCTAAATTGGTCCCACTGAAAGATACCTTAGAGGGATTCATACAGATCCTTCACAGAGAGTTTGATCACTTTCCAGAATAGGCATTCTACACGATTGGACCTTTTAAAGAAGCAGTAGCAAAAAAGTAAACTGCAAAAAAGCACTCTAATAGACAAATTTTCCTGTTCCAAAAAGCACTCTCCCAACTTTCATCATAAATGTTACAACTTAAGCCTGCTTTGGTATTGGATCATGTTGGCTAAGTGAATTTAAAGTTTCCAATAAAACTTAAAAAATAAAAATAAAAAAAATAAAACATTGTTTATTCCGCCATCTGGACATGTGCTCAAAGATAGACAACAATGGTCAAAACAATAGTTCAAGATAAACAAAATGTTTTTTTTTTGTTTTTTTTACATTTCCCCATAGATACTGGCTAAGGAAAGAAGAACAGTTAAGAGAAAAAGTAAATTGAAAAAGATTGTAGTCCATAATAGTTTATTAATGGCAAGATAGCATCACAGATATTTTTCAGCTTTGGTAAACCTACATCATATAATACACAAATTGCGATAGAGATTGTGAAACATGTAAACAAAATGCCCAAATAGACAGCATCAATTCCGTCAACTTCTTACTGTACCAAGTGAAGCAGGGAAGGCTGAAAAGTCTAACTGTTGGTTTTCAAATGTCTCACCCATATGTATGGCTGAAGATATGGATGAGGTTTTCTCTCTTTTTTTAAAGAAACACTATAGGGCAGGGCCAGATTTAGAGCCCAGTGGGCCTGGTGCTGACAATTTTGATGGGCCTAATTACCAAACCTTATTGACCAAAAACACTAAAACAGCCCTACCTCCCAAGCGTCGTGTATCTGATGGAGATGGTGCCGGAGGGAAACTCATAGGATGCAGCTATGAGAAAATACATACCCTATGCTAATCTCACGCTTTCATCTTTCAAGTAAATCCATACCCCTTAATAGCAGTGTCCAGTAAAGCAGGAAGTCTATGGATGGGGTAAAAGGGTGGGCCACTGATGCAAAATCCCATAATCAGAACTGCTGAAAGGAACGAACATATCCAAAAAGGGGGCATGTCTGTGTCCCCATGTCTTCCAGTCCCTTAGTGTCTGTGTCCCCATGTCTCCCAGTGTCCCTATGTCACTAGGACACTAGGGGACATTGAGAGAAATTGGGACACTGGGAGACATGGGGACATTGAGATACTAGGGAACACTGGGATACCTGGGGACACTGAGACACTTGGGGACACTGGGAGACATGGGGACACTGGGTGACTTTGAGACATGAGGGGACACTGGGAAACATGGGGCACTGAGACACTGTGATACATAGGGGACACTGTGATATTTAGGGTACCCTGGAAACTTGATAAAGACCTGGTCACAGGTCAAAATGTTGCAGTATCCAATAAACCTGCTTAAATCTATCACAGTGAGTGCCTGAGATTTTTTTTCTTTTATACTAAGGGACACTGAGACACTTGGGGGCACTGTGAAACATAGGGACACTTCAAGACTAGGGGACTCTGGAAGACTAGGGGCACTGAGACACTAAGGACACTGAGAGACACCAGGGACACTGAGACACTCTGATACATAGGGGGCACTGTGATACATAGGGGACACTGGAGACTTGATAAAGACCTGGGTACAGGTCGAAACATTGCGGTGTCCAATAAACCTGCTTAAATCTATCACAGTGAGTGCCTGAGATTTTTCTTTTATACTAGGAGACACTGGGAGACATGGGGACACTGGGAGATTGGGAGACTAGGAAACACAGACACTGGCACACTACAGACTCTGAGACACCAGGGACACTAGGAGACATGGGGATACTGAGATACTCAGAACACTGGCTGGGAGACATTGGGACACTGGGAGTGCCCCATGTCTCCAGGTCTCAAAGTTGCCCAGTGTCCCCAGTTCTCTCAGTGTCTCAGTGTCCCCATGTCGCCCTGTGCCCCCTAGTGTTTGTATCCCCATATCTTCCAGTGTCCCTTAAAGTCTGTGTCCCCATGTTTCCCAGTGTCCCCATGTCACTAGGACACCAGGGGACACTTAGAGGCATTGAGACACTGCGTGATATGGGGACACTGAGACTCTAGGGGACGTTGGGAGATACATGGGGACACTGAGATACATGGGGACTCTGGGAGACTAGGGACACAGACACTAGGGACACAGGGAGACATGGGTACACTAAGCGACACCAAGGAGCACTGGGAGACATGGGTACACTGAGACACTAGGGATATTGACTGGGAGACATGGGGACACTGAGAGACTAGGGGCCACTGGGAGACATGGGGCTACTGTGTCCCTAGGGTCTCAGGGTCCCCATGTTCCCCAGTGTCCCTATGTCTCCCATTGTCCCAACGTATCAGTGTCCCCAAGTCTCTCACGGTCCCCATGTCAGTTTACCCTAGTGTCTCAGTGGCCCCAGGTCTCCAACTGCCCCCTAGTGTCTCAGTGTCACCAAGTGTCCCTATGTCTCCCTGTGTCCCCAAGTGTCTCACTGTCCCCACCTCTCAGAGTTCCCCAAGTGGCTGTGTCCCCAGGTCTCCCAGTGCCCCCTAGTGTCTCAGTGTTCCCATGTCTCACAGTGTCCCCTAGAATCTCCAAATGTCCCCTAGTGTCTGTTTACCCATGTCTCCATGCAGCCTTTCCCCCATCCCTCAATTACCTGAGCTTTGGCAGTCTTTGCAGGATCAGAGCTGCTGTCTGGACTCTCTGTGCAGAGCTGCTCCCCTGCGGATCAGTGAGTAGACAGAGGTAGGGAGGGAGATGCTGTAACTTCTTATCCCTGTCTCTCTCCACTCAAACAGCGACCCCCTACTGGCCGGTGCTGTTATTGCAGAATAATCTCTGTTTATACTGAGACTGACATTTGTATTGCCGGTATTACTGCAATACCGGCACCGGCTAGGCAGCCTCAAATACCTGAGAAATACTTCTGAGAAATATCTGGCAACCCTAAGAAATACCTAACAACCCTTTTTTTTTTTTTTAAATCAATGGGCCTATTCCATGGGCTTGGACCTAGAGCGGCTGCTCCATCAGCCCCTGTGTTAATCCGGCTCTGCTATAGGGTCAGGAACACAAACATGCATTCCTGACCCTATAATGTTAATACCACCATCTAGCCCCACTGTTCCCCCCCTTGCCTTCCTAAATATAGTAAAATCTTATTTGTGTTCAAGTCTGCAGCTGCTGGCTCTGCCCCGTCTGCGTCTGATCTGCCTTTGTCTGCTGACATCATCAGAAGTGGTGGTCTGAGCCAATTCTAGTGCTTCCCCATAGGACTGGCTTAGACTGTCAAGGGGGCAGATCAGGGGCAGAGCCAGCACAAGTCAAACACAGCCCTGGCAAATCAGCTTCTCCTCATAGAGATGAATTGAATCAATGCATCTCTATGGGGGAAGTTCAGGAGGAGGAGACACTGAATGGCAGCTACAACTACAAAGGATAAGAAGAAACTGTACTGATACGGAAACATTTGAAGAACAAGTTACTGTGGTTTTAAATAGATTTTCGCAGAAAAAATACCCGAATGAGTTACTTGAAAAAGCATTTGAGGAAGTTAAAAAACTAGATTGGCAAGATTTAATTTTTAAACAAAGTGATTTGAATAATAAGTGTGTGGATTCTAGTTCAGTACCTTTGGTTTTCTGATTTTAATAATGTAGTAAGAAGGTAAAATCTATCTTAATAAGCACTGGCACCTTCTTAAAAAAGATAAGGAACTATCAAAGATAATTCCAGAAAAAAACTTTTGTTATGTTTAGAGGAGCACCAAGCCTCAAACGAATCTTAACTTTTAACCACCCTAAAGCAAAATTCCTAGTACTTTTTTAAATACTAATAAAAAAGGTTTTTATTCCTGTGGAAAATGTGCAGGCTGCAAATGCAGTAAAAATAAGACTTTGAAAGGTATCAATAAATGTAAAATAAAATACAAAGAAGAGGAATTTTTTATGAATGAGTTTATAATATGTTTTAGCAAAAATATTATTTATCTTTTAATCTGTACGTACGGATTACAATACGTTAGCCGTACTATTCATCCTCTTTTCAAAAGAATTTATGAACATGTTAATAATTTCAAAAAAAGGCTTTGAACAGCATAGTGTTTCAGCACGTTTTAAAAGATATCATAATAAAGATCCAAGTGGTTTAACTATTTTAGGTATTCAGATGGTAAAAAAAATCATGGTGAGGTGGTAATTATATTTTAGATATAGGGAAAGAAGAAAGGAAATGGGTCCAAAAGCTAAAAACATTGGATCCCAAGGGATTCAAGATTAATTTTGATTTATACAATTTTTTATAGTTATATTTTATGAGGTTCCCTTTTGGATTTTTATTAGTATCATTTATAGCTATTTTATATATTTTGAATCTTTTTTTATATGGTACTAATGTGTTCCATTTTCCTTCCCTCTTAGTAGGAGTGTACTATGTTCCATGCAATTATTTTGTATTTTTTATTATTATTATTTTTTAATTTCCATTTATATTGTCTATAACTTCTTATTCACTCTTATGTGCATTTTAAATAGATAATTATGTTTATAATACACATACATTTTTTTATATTTGCAAAGAGACATTTGGGTACCATGTCCTTTTTCCTTATGTACATAAGTACTCATTGTGATAAAATTTGCTTTTGCACTAAGATTATGAACTATTTATTTACTTACTTTTAAATTATCTGTACATGTTTTCGATATGCATTGTTTTTAGGCGATGTGCCTTTATCTTATCTGCATAAGGACTTATAACAAGTTTTAAGCCAGGATCAATCAGTATGCGATTTTAAGATATTTTAAATTTTTTAAGTTAAGTAATCACGCCCATTGAGGTGGGTATAAATTCAGATGGACGGCAAACCCAGGACGTGATTTGAGGAAGCCGCCAAGGTGAAACGCATCATCACGCAATACGACGCACAACGTTAGTTTGTGTTATACGAATGTCAAACTGTAGTGTATCAATTACCCGAGGACCGCAAGTGCTAGCTGCATTTCAAAAGGACCGAGGACAGATACCACCAGCATTTCACAAGGGAGAGAGTTTGTTTTTATTGTTTGTTACAAATAAAGGACTTACTTGTATCCAGTTGCCGTCCTGCCTGTTACATCTTATCACATTATCCTGCTTTCACAGCATGGTCCTGAATATAGGACATCAAAGCTGTCAAAGTTAGAGCAGACTTTCGCTGCTCCACTCTTGTGAGTTGCCTGATTCTCTTATTTTATTTAATATCTTTTACACAGAGTTACACTATTATTCCCCCCTTTTTTCCCCCCTAATTATGTTTTGAGCTGCACTACCTGTATCTGTAAAGGTATATTGCCTAATCCCTTTCCTCAAGGTATTAATGAGTAAGTGCTCTTTTTTTCTTACCACACAGTGCACAATGTTTGGATAGTCCACAATGTCTTTGTGAAAATATTGTTTATATTGCATAATCTGCACTACTATAGCATCTTATATAGCACTTGATATTACACTTTCACTATTGGTTTGCACTTTATGTATATGCTCATATATATACATATGTATATATTTTTAAGTATTTTAAAGGCACAGTGCACTTATTTTCTATATATTTTCCAATTAAGTGTTTTATTCGAGCTGTTTTCACTTGTATTAGTGTTGCTTACCTTTGAATACTCTGAATGTTTTTAAAATAAGTTTCTTTCACTTTAAAATTGTGTTCACTGTGCCTTCTCTACTTGATTTTTTTTTTGCATTTTGTAGTGCTGATTACTCTGCAGTACTGCCCAAGGAAGTTCCTCTAGCAGTCATCTGAGGAGTGGCTAGAGGAGTCATCACTACGCTATAATGTAAACACTGCATTTTCTCTGAAAAGACGGTGTTTACAGCAAAAAGCCTGAAGGTAATGATTCTACTCACCAGAACAAATACAATAAGCTTTAGTTGTTTTGGTGAATATAATGTCCCAACTATATATATTCTTCATTTAAAAAAATCTATTTTCTTTCAAAACTTTTTGAAAGGATTATTATATTAAAAATAGTTTTGAGGTGACAGTTGTACCATAATGTTCTCCTGCAGATTTATAGTATATTATGTGACTTTATTAGCAGAGAGATACATTTGAAATATTTTAGTATATATTTTTGACACATATTAAAGATGACCAAATCAGTATCCAGTGTATTTTGCTGCATCTGTTTTTTTTTTCGAGTTGGGGACTTCAATTCGTGTGTGATTTATCAACTGCATATGTTCACAAGATGTTTTACTAATGCTAAAGTCAAACAATTAATTTCATAGTCATCATAGAGTGAGGAAGAGAGAGAGAGGGAACTTATGACAAGTCATATATGACTCATCAACAATTCACAGACCGGCATCTCAAATTTATTGCAATATGCCATTAGTAAAGTGGAACTCTGCAATTTATCATCAGCCTTGATTTATTCCACTTGAATGTTTCTTTATTTATTTATTTTCTCTGTAAGTTATAATTCTGTTTAACAAGCTTCTGCACGTGGTTGATTTAACGTAGCTTCAGTCTGGGGAAATAAACAGCTGTTATGATTTCCTCTAGACAGTATAGACAGAGTTTGTTTGAGTATTCATTACACATCTGTGAGAAGGAAAATATTCTATATTTTAGATACCAGTAGATGAAATGTCATCCTGTTTGTCTGTATATCAGGAACTATTGACTATACTAAAAGTGAATAGTGTACAAGTACATTTAAATCTAAACATTGTGATGAACTGTGTACTAGTTTATTCTTCCTTCTGATCCTTGGAATTTTAGAAATACTGGATATTTAGGGTATACTATTCACTATCGATATAGTCTTATTTCGTCTTGAGAACTGATTGCACAAATAAAACTAGCCTGTAATGATATAGCTGTAGTTGATTGCTAGAGTGTTTTATTTTATTGATTTTAGATGTTTTATTCACTAAACCAGGGACTGTCAGAAATTGACATGTAGCTGCAAATTGTAGACAAAAATAGCTGGGCTGGAAAATTGCTTGGTTAGAGAACTTTTTATAATTTGACTCTTTCGGACTAAAATTTGCAATTCTACGGTCAGTGCACAACTGCCAGTTTAGTGAGTAACCTTGTGTTTTATAAAATTAGCTCTAATCTTAACTAACACAAGCTGATTACAACCTCAGGCACATATTCAATATTGTTTTAAGGCAGGAGAGATGATCAGCTGCCTCAAATGAAATGTAGAGACAGGAAAGGCGAAGCAGGGGAACAGGATTTGGTTAATTGTATTTTCAAAGAGATGCTGTCATAAAGAATATCACCATTATCTACGCTTACATTTTAGCTTTAGTAAAGCAGTTTTTAGATCAAAACACGTCAGGTTAACTGAAAGTGTAACTTCCTCATTGTTGTTTTCTTTATAAATTGCTGAGATGCCTTTCACCCTGCTGAGAAAAAATGTTGAAATCTTATCCGACAACATTGATGTAAACAATAGAAAACCTGGTTCTAATCACCTGTAAGCTTTGCATTTCCACTGCCTGTTCGTAACCAGGGCTCTAACTTACTCACCCACTTCAGCAAGCGACGCCAAAGAAGAAGTGGTTTGCATCTCCATTGCATGTACAGATAACTAACCATGCTCTCTTAAATAATAGTCTTTCAATAAAAGAACTGTCCAATAAAAATAAATAAATACAAAATAAAATAAAATATCTGTCTGTCTATAGTTTAATTGGAGTATTCCCAAAAACATTTAGATAATCACTTCCCCATTTCAGCACAATTAAAATTGCAGTCACACCTTTACTCTAGTGCTGGGTGATTCTCACAACTGTAGCTGCAACCCTCTTGCTGGGATGTAATCATTACTGATGACTTGTGCCCAATCAGAGACATTGGGGGACACAGTGCACGCGTGTCAATCGTCACAATCTTTTAACAAAGCTTTGCATGCTCTTTGAGAAGCTCTCACTTTCACTTTCCACTATAATCAAAGCAAGCGAGGCAGGAAAGTTTTGTTGAGGAGGAAATACAACAGTACTGATTTCTCTTGAAATTTTCATTTTTATAAAGTAAGCCTACAGGGACAGGTGGCTAAACCCTAACGTGGGTCCTTTTGGGTTTGAGCTGCATGAAACATGTTATTGTCTGTTGTTACGGTTCTCCTCCTCTAGGGAAATATCAAGAGCGTGGAGATGCACTTGTACATTTCCATGAAGGCGCAATAAATAGATATAAAACATGTTGAATATTATTTTAGTTTTTATTGTTGTGAAACCCTCTTACACTCGTACACACTTAACATTACTTTGAGTTTTATTGGTGTGGACTTGTGTGACACATTTTGTATTTCACCACATAATAGCCGCCACTGCATAATAGTCGCACCCTGGTTTTTCAGTCCAAAAATTGGTTCAAATTCAATTTATCACGTAATAGTCTCATACTTGACCATTGCTGGTTTCTGTTGTGACACATTCCTATTCTTGAAAACTGATGACGAACATCCTACTGATCTTATACTGAAGTGAGGGTTTATTACCTATAAGTTTATTGTATGTTAGTGCATTTTATTTATTTAATGCATTAATAATTGACAGAGGACACGTATCAGGATCAGAGATTATGTAATTCCTTAGAAAACATGCTATTTGACATTATTAGCAGCTATAATGGTATCAGCAACTGTTAAAAAAACAAAGCTTTGCATATATGATATTGCAAAAAATAAAGCTACACATAATGGCCAAAAACAGGATAATGGTCGCATCCCCATTTTTAAGGAAAGGAATTAGGCATAAAATCTGCGACCATTATGCAGTGAAATATGGTATCTAAAACATTATTATGAAGTTATTTTGTCATCAGACTTGATATATTCATTTATTACACACCACACATTATTGTGAGTTTTATTGATGTGTGTTTAATTAATATGAGGCTCAATATTAAATAATAAAGAAATGAATAAGTTGTCAGCAACAGACCTCATCAACTGCTCGTCATTTTATTTACTGCTTCTCCTGTTATTCCTTATATTGGTTACTTTTTCTCACTTGATCTGTGAATCAAATGGTGGGAAAATGCTTCTATCGGTGTACTGCAAAATATACACATTTTCCCACCCTTTTGGTTCGTCTGAGTAGTTTCTGAATTGTGTTTTCAGCAGCAAAATGTTGCCAACTTGAACTGACATAGGGATGACATATGGGCATTCAAAAAAGTTTACATTTTTGGGAGAGAGGGTTGGCCTAAGCGATTTTTCTCGCCATGCAAAAGTCTACAAATTACTGTCCTGCTCACCTACATGAAACATGTGCTCACACAATCACTTTGCTGCTCAAGCACATATCTCCAATGTCACTTTCCATAGCATATCTTTCCATACTCATGTATCCCTCCCCCCTTCCCTCTCCCCTCACCCCCAATATCCATCCTTCAGCTCACAAATGAGGCCCACAGCCTTTAGGGATTGCTGCAAAGACATCACTAAAGATAGTCTATGTCAGTGTTTCCCAACCCAGTCCTCAAGGCACACCTACCAGTCCAGGATTTAGGGATTACCCAGTTGTGTCTAAGGTGTTTTTACAAAGAAGAAAAAAAACACCTCAGACACAACTGGGTAATCCCTAAATCCTGAACTGGTAGGTGTGCCTTGAGGACTGGGTTGGGAAACACTGGTCTATGTGAGCAGTGTCTCTAAGTGCTTGTACAACCAGGTTCTGGAGAAATCTTAATTAACAGTTTGCTTTTTCTTTGTATTGGATGGATTTTGACATTTCTCTCCAAGTGCTGCCTCTAGACAATATAGACAGAGTTTGTCTGAGTATTCATACCAATAATAAGGATAATCCTTATCCATACTTTATGTGTGTGACTTAGTTCAGGAAAGCAGTAGAGGCCAAGAAATATTTAGCCTTTTTGTGAGGCTTTGTTAACCTTGCTAAAATTATATTCCACAAAAAAACTGCTCTTATTTTCTGATGAGCAGACACATTTTTCATGAGCTATGAACAACAAATATTCGTTATAAAAATGGAAAGGCTTTTCAAAACTCTTGCAGATTCACAAAATAGTATATTTCAGCTAAATTAAATACCGAATGCTGTTTTCACAGGTGTAAAATAATGCCTCCCCAGTTTTCAGCCTCCTACTAAAGAATGAGACGTGATTATATTGGGAGGGGCTGCTGAGATGTCTGCTGCATAGGCTGTGATAATGCAATACCTTGCACAAATGTGAAGATAAATATATACTGCACTTCAATAAGCACTGTGGGGAAAATAGTAGTTTGTGTCTAACACAGTCAAGCAACATGCAGGCAGTTACATAAAATCTGTTGATGAATGCGTTCGCTCTGGCGTCATATGGGTATTTCTTACTGATAAGAGGATCAGATGCTGTATTGTCATTCCATTTTAACTTTTAATTGTGTTAACTGTTCAACTACCAGAGGAACTAAATTCACCCCCAAAAATTACATGAATATTGTTCATGTCGTATATATTTATATCGAATAAAAGTTTAATAAACTGATGGCAACCATTCAGTGTTTGCAAAGGGATATGGACATGGTCTGCTATAGCCACATGCCCAACCTCACCATCCATGAACTCAAAAGTGGTTCTGTTCTATGTTGTTGGCATGAAATGATGCAAACCACTAATCAATTTTAATAGGTATCTACATAACATAAGTGTGTGTGATGTTGAATGGATTTTTCATCTGTCACCCACGCTTATGCTGGTTCATTGACATTTCTACCTGTGACCTAGGTATTCGAGTGCCACCTTCAGGCAAATTGTCCCCTCTTGTTTGCTTTTCCTTTGTGTCTGTTGTGTACACCATTTTGATTTTGCTTGTTTTCACTTATCTTAATTTCTGATATGCTCCCAACTAGCTTGTTCTTAATAACTTCAGCTTAGTGCCTATATTGACACTTGGCTTATCATCCTTCTGACTTCCAGACATGAATGTGTAGTTGGATTTTGTTTTAGGATATGGCTTCAGGTGCTATAGATTTTTCAATTCAACCTGATCATCTCAATCATCAGTAAGAACATTTACTATCATTTCTCTCTTTTTCAATACTTCTTCCTTGTATATTTTGGTATGCATAAGCCTTCAGTTTAAAATAAACTTACTCCTCGCAATCCACAAATACCTGGTCTAGGAGAATTATAATTGACCTTAAAATAGTATATATATATATAGTATAGAGTATATTTTCATGGTCTTCTAGGTTTGTTTTGCTAGTGTAAGAATTAATTGTATTTACCAGATCCATGGCAAACTCATCCAGCATAGCAATCATAGCATATGTTAGAGGCATGCCTTTCCATCAGGCTATCTAAGTTTGGATGTATTGTTCTGTTTTTATAAAGTAAAACACACCTCAAATCTATGGAAAAACAAAACAAGATATCACCAGAGGCCCCGGTATGAAAATTGTCCTAGGACCCCCCATACATCTACCTCCCATCCATATTTCACCACCCCCCATACGTCCCCACCCCACACGTCCCCGCCCCCCCACACATGCAGACAAACAGATACACATGCAGACACACACACAGACACATACATGTAGACACACACATACATACATACACACACACACACATACACACAGAGACCCATACATACAGACATATATACAGACACACACACACACACACACAGACATGTAGAGACACACACATACAGACAAAGACATACTCTAGCAGACACACAAATACACTTATATACACGCACTCACAGACATATACACACATACCCTCACAGACACACACTCAGACACACACTCACAGACACACATACATACACTCAGGCACACATACACTCAGACACACACATACACTCAGACACACATACACTCACAGTAACACACACATACACTCACAGACACACACACATTCAGACACACACACATCCTCTCACAGACACACACAAATTATTCATATTTTGTATTCTCCTTACTCTTCTCCCTCGCGCCACGCTGGCTGTCTACTGATGCCGGGAGCAGGAATATGACGTCATATTCCGGCTCCCGGGATCAGCAAATGGCGTGTGAGGGAGCAGAGCAGGGAGAACAGAGATCCCTCGCTGTCTCTGCCAGGAACACAGCCGCAAAATAAATATATATATATATATATATATATATATATATATATATTTAATATTAAGCATATAAATATAGGTTCTTTTTTTTACCGCTCCTCCTTTTTTTTCCCCTCTATTGGTCACTTCTTAATCTGTGAATAAATGTACCATTTAGTGGCTGTCCCTTAATCAATCATCTTTTTTTCTACTCCATGTCTAATTCTAATTCATTTTTTGTGTTGTTTAACAATTTGGACAAATCACAGTTTGTTTGAAACTGAATGCAAATGTCTAGTAGATAGATCAGGGGTAGGCACCCTCTGTCACTACAGATATTGTGGACTGGACCTCCCATTATGCTCTTACAGCCAAAGAAACATTAATGTTAGTCAAATCCCTACCAAGTTCTTTTCATAAAAGATAGCATACAAAATATTTGAAATATGGAATTGATAAGTAGAACATAAATGTGGAGTAATGTTATATATTGATGTTCGGAAAAAATACAACTATGCAATTTAATTTTTTTCATTTTTTATTCATCCTGTATTCAAATAGCTGAGAGCTAAAACATTTTTGGAGATTATATAATATACTTTTGCTTTGTGTTGCAAAATTAACGTTAGCATGGATATAGAATTTGTTGGGAGTAAAGGGGTTAAACAGGATATTAATTTTGTATTTGTATTGTCATAGCTCTGCCACATGTAATAAAAAAATCAAATTTGAAACCAAGAGTTTGTTCTTTTCATGTAACAGGGAAGGAGTACAAGGTGAGTGATTAAATTACCCACACTGGTAATGCAATCAATATGCTCCCATTCCCTCATAGCCTAACATATTGGAACCTTAGCCACACAAGCATAGAATATCAAGAAAATAAAAATATAAATATATTGAAGTTAAAATATAGAAAACTACTGTGTAGAGCACTTTATGCCCCAGAACGCTCATGTTTATGGGGAAGTTCAGAAGTACTGTAAAAGCAGGGAATGAATAGTTTAAAGTCTTTAGGATAAACCAAACGGAAATAGATACCAATGGTTTAATGACAATCTTTAACATTCTGACTTTTAATAAAATATTAATGCATTGATTAATGTGTAATAACCTTTTATTCTCTTGTAAATACATCAAGTCATACGTTAACAGGTCCAAATATATGACAGCCTTTTACAATCCTAGTTTTATATAGGTATATAATTTACATGTCGATTTAAACTAGTGTATAACAAATCATTTATTTTGTATTATATCTATGTATTTTATTAAGGTTTTATATTTGTACATGCTTCACCTATCCAGAGCATCTGCTCACCTTATTGCCTAGCTCAGATAACTACATTTAGCCCCAATCTTTGCCTCCTAAAGTCTTTCAGGTTCCTATTGTGTTTGGCAGAGCCTCATATGTTGGGATTTCCTTTTTATTTGTCACCCCCTTTTGTCCTTCAGCACCTTCTGGTGAATGTATGTAATTTCACCACTCCATATCCTATGTTGAATTATTCCCTCACCTTGCCTCTGTGCCTTTTGTCATTCAACCTCTTCAGACGCAATTATTTTCTCACTTCTCCGGCGAGTTTCTGCTATCAGATCCTCATCAGACATTTCATTAATTAACACCAACTTTTTAATCCTTCCTAGAGTTGAGCGGGCACCTCACCTGGATGTTCGGGTTCGCCAGGTTAGGCCGAACTTCGGCAAAAAGTTTGAGTTCGGGACTCGAACTTGACCCAAACTTGACCCCGAACCCCTTTGAAGTCAATGGGGACCCGAACTTTTGGCACTAAAATGGCTCTAAAGAAGCCTGGAAAGGGCTAGAGGGCTGCAAAAGGAAGTAAAATGTATTGCCTAAGTACTAATATACTTACTCAGTGGAAGAAGAAGAATGTTACACTGTATACAATTTTAAATAAAAAGTATACAAACATAGCTACATTTGCAACACTTACAACAATCAAGTAACATACATTCATGTATGGCCAGTCAATGTAATGACAGGAATGAATAAGTAGATAACTCCCTAATTCCCACGGTACTAGAGAGATATTTACTAAAAGGCTGAAAGACCTAAATTGGTCTTTCAGCCAAATTTACTAATACTAAATAAAGATTACTTAGTATTAGTAAATTATGCCCCTACTCGCTATACCGCGAGTAGGGGCATGTCTATTAAACAGTGAGCAGCCTATAGGAAAAGGTTCCCCCCTCCTGAGCCCCCACCCCTGAACGGCGCGTGGGGGCCCTATAGTAAAATAAGGGGGGGGACTATTGTCCTCCCCCCGGTTCCCACCCTTGAGTGGTGGGTGGGGGCCCTTAATACCAATTAGGGAGGGACCCAATGTCTTCCCCCCCAGTCCCCACCCTGAGCAGCAGGTGGGGGCCCTAAAATAAAATAATGGGGGGGAACCTATTGTTCTCCCCCCAGGCCCCACCCCTGAGCGGCGGTTGGGGGCCCTAAATTAGAATAAGGGGGGGAACCTAATGTCCTCCCCCCTGGCCCCCACCCCTGAACGGTGGGTTGGGGCCCTAAATAGCAATTGGGGGGACCTAATGTCCTCCTCCCTGGCCACCAACCCTGAGCAGTGGGTGGGGGCCCTAAATAAAAATTGGAGGGAGGACCTAATGTCCTCCCCACATCCCCCACCCCTGAGCAGTGGGTGGGGGCCCTAAATTAGAATAAGGGGTGGGGACCTAATGTCCTTCCCCATGGTCTCCACCCTGAATAAGGAGGGGACCTAATGTCCTCCCCTTTGGCCCCCACCCCTGAGCGGTGGGTGGGGGCCCTAAATAACAATTAGGGGGGACATAATGTCCTCCCCCTTGGCCTCCACCCCTGAGCAGTGGGTGGGGGCCCTAAATAAAAATTTTAGGGGACCTAATGTTCTCCCCCCTGAACCCCACCCCTGAGCAGTGGGCCCACCCTAAATTAGAATAGGGGGGACCTAATGTCTTCCCCCTTGGCCTCCACCCCTGAGCGGTGGGTGGGGGCCCTAAATAAAAATTGGAGGGGACCTAATGTCCTCCCCCCTGAACCCCACCCCTTGAGCAGTGGGTGGGGGCCTTAAATACCAATTAGGGGAGGACATTGGGTCAGGGGTGGGGGCCAGGACAATAGGATAATAGGTCCCCCCACCTTATTCTAATTTAGGACCCCAATCACCGCTCAGGGGTGGGTGCCTGGGGGAGGACAACATGTCCCCCCCTTATTGGTATTTAGAGCCCTCACCCGCCGCTCAGGGGTGGGGGCCAGGGGGGAGGACAATAGGTCCTCCCCCCTTTTTTACTTTACTGCCCCCACCCGCCCCTCAGGGGTGGAGGCCTGGGGGACAATAGGTTTTCACAGCCACAAGCCGCTCACTGTTTAATAGACATGACCCTTACTAGCTTATATAGAGGCTTGGTCACATATATTGCACTGGCCACTCACAGCCATGCCATCAGTAGGCATGGCTGTGATGGCTTCTAAGGGCACACAAGTCAAACGCTTGTTGATTGGCTGCCCTGCAGCTTTTCAAAATGCGCCATTAAATCGCCGAACACCGAACTCGAACCCGAACTGTTTCTGAAATGTCCGGGCTCGTGTTCGGGGTCAAAAAATCTTAATGTTCGGTACGATGTTCAGCTCTAATCCTTCCTTTTGAATGAACACATACCATTATGTCAAAAACTCTAGTGCCATGCTAATACTGTTTCTTAAAGAGGAACTGTCACAACCCAGGATTTTTAATAGTATGTGTACTCATCCCCTATATTTTAAAAATATGTATTTGTGAGGTATAAAAATTAATTTTAATTAAGAAATTCACATCCTTTTATTCTTTAACCTGGGGCTTCTATTTTAACTCCCTGCCAATCATGATGACAACGTTTGCACCTACTTGTCATCATAGAGAAACTATAGAGAGAAGTGGAGAAATGAAACAATGTTTCTATTTTCTATCTTCATTTGCAGGTATGTTCTTTGCTAAATCTTTGATTTACATTAAATAGAAAATAGAGCCATCATCCTCTCCACTGCCCTTGTGGAGAGCGAGCTGGTTTCAGTAAGCCTGGTGGACGTATGGATGGTGGACCATACCTTTACTTAGGAACCCTTATGGAGCCTAATGAAGACTTCTTTGCACTGGGGCAAAGTCAGTATAAACAAGAGGAATGGCCTTCCACTTGTGACCATCTTTACAGACAAAGAGAATAAAAAGGCAAAAAGAGATGGAACAGTTTCTTTTGAAGATACACCTTCAGCTATGACTGCAGTAGAATTATGTGATGAAATAAATTTCAAGGTAATAAACTGAAGTCACTGGGTCACAAAAAAACATCTTTGCTGGCTATGAGAGGTGGCATGCTTTTGTGTGATGGCCGTGGACAACCACCAATTCTATGAGAAGGTCCCATGGGGTGAATGGGAGGCAGAGGAGGGGAATGCGGACGATTTATGCCAAGAGGTCCTAGAGGGCCACTTGGAAGTTCAGTTGGTTTTACAAATGTACAAAACAGAGCTTGAAACTTGCAGTGTCAAAACCCTGACTGTGGAAAACAAATCTTTGCTTGGAGAACTGAATGCAACCAATGAGAGGCTCAAAAACGCGAGGGCTACATTCCTCCTCCATTTCAATCACCAGGTAGTGAAAGAGCAAGGGGGGGACCAGGTATTAAAGCTGGTTGTGGAATAAAGGACCGTGAAGGACTTGGAATGTTTAAAGTTGATTATAGAGGCGACAGGTGTTTCAAAGACCATGGTATGGATAGAGATTTTGGTGCAAGAAAGAGAGGTGTTCCTCCTGGGCCCCCAAGACACCACATGGAGCCAATTGGAGGAGGCAGAGGTGGTGGCAGCAGACTTGGTGGACCTGGTAAAATGGAAGATGGTGAGCACTGACAGGAGCGCAGAGAGAGACTCTAATAGAAGTTCAAAGCCTCATTTACTACCAGGGCCGGACTGGCCCAACGGGATATCAGGAAATTTCCCAGTGGCCCACGGTACCTGGGGCTGAGCAGACAGCCCTAACAATCAGGCATATGAAATTTAAATGATTTTCCCCTCAGAGTGTGCCAGCCTGAGTCAGTCCGAGGGGGGTAAAGAGGGAGGAGCTGGGGGCTGGTGTGACTACTATTAGGCTGCTGGCCGGCTGGAGGGAGATCTGTCAGTCTCCCCGCCCCCGCACTTACCTCCTGAAAACAAGCCCCTCTCCCAGATAGTTGTGGGGCCGCAGCCCCACCGCTCTATAGATCATCTTCCATGAGGGTAGCAATCATCTTCCATGAGGGTAGCCTTAGGTCGATTACCTGCTGCTCGCCCTCGGGCTGCCAATATCTCCTGTAGTGGTGGCCTCTTTAGTTTTGCGTAGTCCATGGACTGGTTCGGCTAACAAGTGCTGGTTCAGTACGGCTGGGAAGTACCATCCCACTCACTGCTGCCACTAGTTGTAGTGGACCGCGGTAACCCAGACGGTTACCTTTGCTAATTTCTTCCTTCAGCCACTCAGGAATCACTTATAGTAATATTAAGAGACCCATTTCCCCCCAGTAACTGGATGACACACAGTTCTGGAGGTACAACACAATTTTATTGAGCCACACATGGATTTTAAGCATAGCCCCATGCAAGGGGTCTTCCACTCACACCAACAGGGGTTGTATCCCAGGATCCTCTACACCAGGTAGCCCAAGCATGGGAATATGGAAAGCCCGCCACTCAGTCGAGGGGTTTCCAACCCAGGATGACCGTGGGGTCTTCATCCCAGGAGCCTCTGTGCCTGGGATCCAAATCATGGGAAAATAAACCATCCCTTTGTCTCCCAGGTACAGGATGCCCACCAAACCAGCCAGTGCCCCAAAAGTGTCCCCATGAACCCCAGGCAAAATCACACTGGCATATTCTCCAGGCAATTTTCGGTCACGAGATTCCTGTGCTGAAACCTGCAAGGGAAGCGTCTCCTTTTGGGGTATAAATGCTCCCCCTGGTTGGTGTTCGCCTATATTAAATGGCGGCCACCCAGGGGCGCACTCATTATTTACTTCCCTTGCAGTTTCAAGTCTACTAGTGAGGGATTTTGTTTGTGTGCCTGCTAGTGAGTGAGCTTCTGTGTGTGTGTGTGTGAGCTAGTGAGGGAGCTTCTGTGTATGCATGTCTGCTAGTGAGGGAGCTTCTGTGTGTGTGCGTGCCTGCTAGTGAGTGAGTTTGTGTGTGTGTGTGTGCCTGCTAATGAGTGAGCTTGTGTGTCTGCTCGTGAGTGAGCTTGTATGTGTGTCAGCGAGCTTGTCTGTAGGGACCATGCGTGTGTTAGTGAGCTTGTCAGTAGGGAGCATGAGTGTGTCTGAGCTTGTCTGTAGGGAGCCTGTGTGTGTCAGTAAGCTTGTCTGTAGTGAGCATGTGTGTGCAGTGAGCTTGTCTGTAGTAAGCATGTGTGTGACTGTGAGCTTGTCTGTAGTGACCAAGTGTGTGTCAGTGAGCTCGTCTGTAGTAAGCATGTGTTTGTCAATGAGCTTTTCTCTAGTTAGTATGTTTGTTTGTGAGCTTGTCTGTAGTGAATCGGTGTGTTTGTTAGCTCTTCTGTGGAGTGCATGTGTGTGTCAATGGGCATGTCTGTAGGGAGAGTATGTGCATCATAGAACTATAGTATAACAAGTGAAAAATGGCTCTTATAATAGTGATTATTGACCTTATTATATAAAGCAGCACCTATAAGTGTATCAGCTCATAACACCCAACAATAAAATCAGAACAAAAAAATAAGCGCGCTAAATATTTGTAAAATGCAAATTTAACTCACTATATCAAAGAAGTGAGATAGTGCAAACAATTTATATTATTTTAGTGCAAAAATACAATTGCTATATCTAAACACTTATAACACTCTTTATCAGTGCAATATGTAGAAATCCTTAATACCAAAATGTAAAGTGACTTAGTGTATTAAAAAAATGGTACACTTACTAAAATCATATACTTGGTTTCAAATGGTGTTACATAAAAGAGAATAAAATACAAAACATATATAGTGAAGTTGCTATTTTAAGTATTTTTAGGTGGTAATACAGTAATATAATATTTATGGATGTATGGGGCAGCCTATGGATGTTTACTGATTGTATTGTATTAATGATAGCAATGCCGAAAATACTGTGCGTTTTAATGTTCATTTCATGAGCCAATAGAGAAAAGACTATGCAATCATGCCCTGATGGGCGGTATAAAAAGACTGCTATGACAAGAGGTAGTCAGATCTGAATAAGCTGACCTCTCGGCGAAACGCATTATCTGATAGGCTGCGTGACTTCATCACGTATGCCACGCTTCCCGGAAGTATCCCGTGGACTTTGCCGATCGTGAGAGTGGACAGACTGAGTATTTTAGCAGGCAGATGCACAAGCCCAGAAAAAGGACAGTCTTTTACAGGGATCCGGAATTTGTGAATGAATGCTGTTTTTTAACTGTGGAGATAAATCTTCTTTCTTTATTGGCTGCAGTGGATTTTTCTGCATTTGGAGCTGTCAGAAGTAGAGCAGGCTCATCTGCTCTCCGCTTGTGAGTGAAAAATTTACACACATGTTGTATTATTTTTAAATAGCAATACTTCACTATATATGTTTTGTATTTTATTCTCTTTTATGTAACACCATTTGAAACCAAGGGTCACTTCAAGTATATGATTTTAGTAAGTGTACCACTTTACATTTTGGTATTAAGGATTTCTACATATTGCACTGATAAAGAGTGTTATAAGTGTTTAGATATAGCACTTGTATTTTTGCACTAAAATAGTATAAATTGTTTGCACTATCTCACTTTATTGATATAGTGAGTTAAATTTGCATTTTACAAATATTTAGCACACTTATTTTTTTGTTCTGAGAGTATGTGCATCAGCGAACTTGTCTGTAGTGAGCATGTGTGTGTGACAGTGAACTTGTCTGTAGTAAGCTTGTGTGTGTATCAGTTTGTCTGTACTACATTTGTTTGTGTATACCAGTAAGCTTGTCTCTGTGTGTCATTGAGATTGTCTGTCAGTGAGCCTATTTGTGTGGATCAGTGAGCTTGTGTTTTTATATCAATGAGCTAATGTAAATCAATGAGATTGTCTGTGAGCCTGTGTATCAATGAGCTTGTGTCAGTGAGAATGTCTGTTTCTGCATGTGAGTATGCATTATTGTATAATTTAATTACTCTAAAAGAACTAATATTTTAAATTAGAAAAAGATATATATATATATATATATATATATATATATATATAAACATATATAAACACACACACACACACTACAGCACAGAGACCTAGGGGGCTGACATAGATCTTTTTCCAGGGCTGCTTTGTATCCCCAGCCTGGGCCTGTTTACTACCATTTTTTAAACAAATGTTTTAAATTTATAATTCCATATTTATAATGTTGGCATTGAGTCTGTACTCAGTCACATTATGACAATACTTTGTCTGTAACTTTAGTATTCACAATTTGTGAAGATTGTAAAATGGAGGTTTAATGGTAGTTCCATTGTCCCTTGTTTTGCAGCCTCCTTTCCCTGTTTTTTTTTTTTTGTTGGTGTTTTTCTTTTTTTTTTCTTAAGTTGAGGGTCCACCAAAAAGTTGTTCTGTTCTGTTTTTAGATGTTTCCTCTGAAGGTTGAAAGGTATTGCTGCAGTCGCTTTGTAAGCATGTGGAGTATATTGTTGGTAAACATTTCACCAGGAGAGGAGTAAGGGTAAAGCACTGTAGTTACTAAGCACTCCTCCTGTATCATTGTATTTGCCTCTTTTTGGAGGTCGCCACATGTGCCCTCACCCTTCTTGGATAGGTTTATTTTTCTTCTGTTGGGACTGTCAGAAATTAAGGTAGTGGATTGCCATGTCTGTTTTCTGTAAAAAAAAAAAGAGGAAAAACTAGGTTGGGGAAGGGGTCTTATTTTATACTCTGGCATGTGCCAACTTGTTCAACACCACAATAAAATACTATTTAAAAACCATTAAAAAAAAAAGAAAATAATGACAAGAGTGATTTTGAATGTCTTATTCAATTGTATAGTTTCTGAAGAAATGGCAGTTCCCTTAACAAATAAAAAATTTAATTGACAAATCTATAAAACATTTGTCACCAACAAGCATATTTCCTTATTGAATACAAGCAGGTAACATACCCCACTACTAATAAAAGATAAAATGTGTCTGTTATACTGATGCATTGTAACATAATAATGAGCCATACAGACTATATACACAGTCGCCTTTCGCTTAACTTACAATCAAACAGTGATAAATGAACATTTTGTACTTTAGTTCTAATCATGTGAATGTTCTTTCTTTTCTATATTTCTGTCAAGAACAGGTTAGCAGCATTAAGGATATGTGCATATTTTATTCATTACAAGAGTCAGACTGCAGAGACATCATTCCCTAGTCCATTGAAATAGATGGATTGAATGAAAGTTCATGTTTAAATTTGTGCAGTTCGGATACTTAATGTGTAAAGGTTACACAGTCAGAGAGTAGTCCTCGTAGTATAGAGGAATGTTCGTTCTAAGTAATTATGGCTAAAAAGAAAGGGAAATCAAAGATAGTTGGACATAACTGTGAGTTACTTGGTGTGTTTTTTTTGTTCTCTGTTCTCTACGTACCCTTTATTAGTTTAAAGCGCTCACCAAGACATTTCACAGGTTTGCAGTATAAATTGGGCTGTTCCTATGGGAACAAATTTAAGTGAATTGATTAGGAGAGTGGCTTAAGGATGCAAGTTGAATTGGCTCTGATGGTTACGATGGATTGTTGAGTGTTATAGCTGAGAAATGATTGGCTGCCTTCTCTAATAACCAAGAAGACATCTCTTAAAAACCAGTCAGTCAAAGCCAATCATTGTTGCTATTGTCTAGGACACTGCAAAGCGATCTCTTTCACAATGGATCTTAAAAAGGAAATAACTGAGCTATACCTTTGAACACATGGCCAACATAGAGGTGACTGCAAGTGGACTATTATTTTAAGAGGTCAGTACTTATGTAAAGTGTGCTATTGGCAGCGAATGATTAGAGGTTGTATACAGATGACTAATGCCGTTAACTGTAGGTTTATTATTTATTTTTAGCAAGTGTTTTATAGCTTTCGAGCCTAAATAATTAGTGTATGAGAGGTTTGGTTTATATTTAAAAAAAACTAATATTTGGACTACAACTTCCAGAAACCATTGTTCTTTTGAAAAAAGTTCTGCTGGGCAGGGATTTATGGGATAAAGTTAGCTCTTCAAATAGTATCACAAGACATTACTGAAGCTTTTTGGTTGGCTAATAATTTGTCCGTTCAGTGTTATCTGTTTTATGTATAAAGCATGATGTTTAATTGTAATTTTATTGTTTTAATTTATTATTGAATATTTTGGATTGATTGTTTTTGCAATTTTTAGATTACTTTCACTTTGCATAAAAAAAAAAAAAAAGAGACTTAAGCTAATTGCATCATGGACTGCTCCCTTAGAGAGAGATCAATGTTGTTTTGTGTTAAATGGCACAGTTGCCTCACTCTACAGGCTGATAAAAACAGGTAAATATTATATTTTTTCATATTTACCTGCTTCTTCTTTATAATGCTTTTCACACCTAATCTAGGGGGGACACTGATTAAACCAATCAGTGCCCTATCCCTGGGAATGCTAGAAAACTGCATTGGTCATTTCTGACATATTTGGATGATCACTTCAACTTGTAGAGCAGAAAGGTTGCCTGATCAGAGCATGCTACTTTTCTCTCTCATACTGCTGTTTTTGTCATTAGTGTTCTGGTCTAAAACTGAGATGGGTAAGAGGGGGAGGTAGTGCTGAAGCTCCCGTAGCTGAGAGAAATAATAATGCAAGCTGACCAAGTTTATTTTTAAGAACAGCTTGAAAAAGCTTTGCAAGACCCCCCCTTCTGACCCTGCCCAGATTTTCTGTGGCTGTCCAATCACAGACTTCCCAATGCAACTCAATGAGAAGTCTTTGCAGGGCAGGTACTCTGGACAAAAAAATGAAGACCTTGAATAATATTTAAAAAATATTCAGCATGCCAATGAAATCACAATTTAATAGTCCTATTATTTAAATGTGCATAGGGATTTGGGAGAGTACACAGGTAACTTTTTTTTTAAATTAGTTTTTTATAGTATGTATTGCGGCTGATCTGTACTATATTCATTTCTGCCAACCAGGAGTTTGAGGGTAGGGGTTATTTTTTTTACGTTCTGCTTGCTGTCTAATAAAGTCAGGGTTACATTCTAGGGAGAAGAAGACTGGTGAGGGATGGATCTGAAAATACTCGAGAATGTATGCACTATTCACACAGCATTTTACAGTTTGGTAGCATTTTCACAATTGAAGATTATGCTAGTTTTAGTGTATTAATAATCTTAATTTTAGTAATGACAGGAGGCAAATATTTTGCATTAACTTTCTTTACTAAAAAACAAATCAACCAATCAGAGACAAGGATAGGGTATAACAGGCCCTTCCCACTGAAGCACTTCCTCTTGTCCAAGCGACATCACAAGTCACATAAGAAAAAACATTTAACAGTATAACAGAGGTTAAAAGAAATGTCCATGAAAAGTCAGGTAGAACAAGGAAATCTTAACATTTCATGGGGATGAAGTGTAGACACCAGCGATGCAAACCAATCCAACAGCATGAGTGATGAATCAAGTTAAGCTGAAAGAGAGTATAAGAGGTGTCATTCATACAGAAGGTGAACCTTAAACAAACAAGCATCCATACTAATAGGCATCTTCTAAATACTAAGCTATAATGCAATAGTATATATCTATCAATACTAGAATGCAGTAGAATAATGTTAATAGAATATAGTGAGGGAACAAATTCTATCACCAAATAGGAATACAATGCAAGACTAATGGCCATAGTAAATAAACTAATAAAACAAAATATATAAAGACAATGTAGAGTAACATCCAAACAGATCTTAACAGATGATCCAGATTTAGTGGAATTTCAGGATAAAGGGAAGGGATCTGGAAGAGAAACCAGGGGGGGAAATATTCGCCTCCTGTCATTACTAAAATTAAGATTGTAGCTGACCACAGGTAACCTCTGCTAATTCAGTCACTCAGTCACTGTGGAACCATTAAAACATGCAGACATCCATTCCCCCAGTAACCAGACGAAATATAGTCCTGGGAGTCAACTGAGTTTGCTCAGGCCACACATGACTTTTATGCACAGACCCCTTCATGGGGTCTCCAACACACAAATACAGGGTTTTCAATCCCAGGTTTACTTGGTCATATGGTGTCAGGACAAACACCTTGACTCTCTGTAGTCGAATGTGGTGAAGTACTCTTGCTATCATTGCAAATGGAGGGAAGGCCAGGAGCATATTAGCCGCGAGGCAAACAAGGCATTTGCCTTGGGCGGCATTTTTCAGTGGGCGACAAATAACTCTGCCCCCAAATGCCTTGTGGCTAACTGACATGCTGGGCTGGCGGGTGGCCCTGGCTGGTAGTCGGGCGGGCGGCTGGCGAGGGAGCACTTCCTCTGAGCACTCTGCTCAGTTCCCTCACGTGCCGCAGAGTGAGGCTGGAAACCGGCATATGACGTCATATTCCAGCTACCAGCATCACTCTGCGCCGCGCGAGGGAGCTGAGCAGAGTGCTCAGAGGAAGTGCTACCTCGCCAGCCACCCGCCGCCCGCCCAGCACCCAGTAGCCAGCCCATTAGCCAGCCCATCAGCCCGACCAGCAGCCACTGGACCCCCAGGGAGAAAGAGAACCCCCCCCCAGCATTCCCAAAGGTAAGGAGGTGGGGGGGGGGGTTAAATAAAAAAAAAAGTGTTAATGTGAGTGTGTGTGTGTCTGACTGTGTGTTTGTGTCTGACTGTGTGTGTGCATCTGACTGTGTGTGTTTGTGTCTGTGTGTGTGTTTGTGTCTGACTGTGTGTGTGTGTTTGTGTCTGACTGTGTGTGTGTGTTTGTGTCTGACTGTGTGTGTGTGTGTGTGTGTGTTTGTGTCTGACTGTGTGTGTGTCTGACTGTGTGTGTGTCTGACTGTTTGTGTGTGTGTGTCTGACTGTGTGTGTGTGTATTTAGAAGGTGGGGCGGGGGGAGGGAAGCGCCTGAGTTTTGTCCTGCCTAGGGCAGCACAAAACCAGGATACACCACTGGGGAAGGCGTAGCCTCTCTGAAGTTGCCAAGTTTGTAGGAAAGCATCTACTGGTTCGCTCTCTGGGTCCGGTAACCAGCTGTAGAAAACCGGGCAGTTGATGGTTGGTCCGAGATGCGAAAAGGTCCAGATGTAGGGGGCCTCTTAGCGAGTTTAAGTGTTCAAATGTGTGAGGATCCAGTTGCCAGTCACTGCTGTCCCTTCAGTGAATTCACATAGTAAAATTACCATTTACAATAACCACAGTGGGTTCCTTACAAATACCATAAGTATTTTTCATTCTCGTTTCCCCTACTAAATGTGAGAAAAATGATATGTGTGCTTCTATACCAATATTAGAAGACTGATACAGTATATTGTATTGGAAAATGTTTTTTATCACCCAAAATATCTACACAAAAGCAACAGAATAAATTAACACTCAAACTGTGTACCAAACATCTTAATGTATTAGGTATTTCGGAAAGGCAACACAGCACTCCCTATGTGCTGACCCTAAGCATCTGAACCATTTCTCCTATTGGAGTGCGAGAGAGTGACATAATAGAAGAAGGATTGGACTACACCAAAAACTTGTAGAATCTAAAGTGAGTTTTCTCATATTTAATTTAAAAAAATTGAAAATTAAGGGATTCTATACTTGTAATGTTTTTAAACCAAAATGCTGTTTTAATTCAAACACTGTTTTTGGTAGTAGTAAATCTTTACACTTTCTCAAAAATACAAACAAAACAGCAAAAAAATTTACTCACTAGTTAATGAAGCTGATATGTGTCATTTTATAGATGAACATTGATCAGGGGCAAGATCAGATTAAATCAGTGATACAGATCAATACATCAATAGTATTTCACATAAGCTAAGATCCCTATAGAAAGCCTGGGGTTGTATTAGTTGTGTAGTATACGTCTAAGATACTAGAGTGATTAAGTTATCAGTATTTCAATTAATTATGCAGAATGCGTTGCTTGACACTAGTTTATATAATGCAACTCGTTGCATATGCATAGCTGTATTGACATGTTGATTAACACTTGCTGATTAACACATTGTACATTTCCTGGATCCCAGGACACAACTTATTGTAGAAATAACTTGGTGGTATGTGGACAGTTGTCTTTTTACTCACTCTTGCCCTCTCCTTGTAAAACAATTTATCATAATCTTTTTATCTAATTATTGTCATCTTTGTTTTGATTTTTCTAGTTAGTTAAAGGGATTCTCTAATGTTAGGAATACAAATCTGTATTCCTAACACGATAGTGTCCTTGAATCCCTCCTCCCACGCGGAGTAAAATCTTTCCTCTAGAATTGCCATAATTCATTTTAGATAAATTTAGGTAAATTTAGTCTCTGTCCTTTATACTTCTTTATATATCACCTAATACTATCATTAAACATGAAATTCTGTAATTTCAAGTAATTTTAAATTTTTATAAGTCGCACTCCTGCAGATTTCCATTACCTTCTTATGCCATCATTTAAAATGAGCATTTACAGTTTTTTTGTACAAGGATTAGGGACAACCTGCTGTACCTACCTCACGCCATGTTCTACATAAAGAGATGATTGGCATGAATTTATGTCACCTGTGGTGTATTACTTAATTTCAAGCATGATTTTGCATATTCATTTAATTGCTGCTGCTATCAACTGGTTCTTTCAGTCTCTAATCTCAAATCTTTATAATTTCAAATAAAATGTTATTTTCGAGTGAAGAAAGATAACATAATGAAAAACTGTACAAAGCTGACTACTAACTTAAATAAGATTAGAATGACCTTTTCAGGGTCTCTCTTCCATTGTAGAAGAGATTTTCACTGTAAATACTTGTTTCCATTTAGACTGTAGATGTAAAATTCCTATTTTAATTGACAGACAAATACTGCATGAGTTATACAGAGTTCATTATATCATAATTTTCATTGGTGATTGCCAACAGAAAATACACTGGGCTTCTCAAGGTAATTATTTCCCAAATTTTTGATGAATAGTAAAGCAGTCAGGAGTCTGTCCAAATGCTTCATGCAGAATCCCAATGCTTGTTCTAGGCTTTCAAAACTATCTAATTAAATTTATTGAGCATATGCTTCATGTCCCTGTCATTTTATTTCTTGTAATTTCTCTAGATATAATGTGGGTTATGGGTGCCATTAAAAAGATCTTCTAGATACAACATTTAACACATACTTATTCTGTGCCAAAAAAGGGGAGAAATTGAAATACTGACTGAAAGAAAATTAGTTCTTTTATGAAATTGACTAGAGAAAAAAAAATGGAAAAATAAACAAATGATAATATTTACTATTTATTAATTTAACTCTGGTGGGTAAAAAATTCACACCTGGGGATCATCCTATCACTTGTAGTGGCGAGTAATATTTAAGGCCAGACTAGTATCCTAGAACTTAACATTTTAAGACAGGGAGACCCCTGGTTTCATATATATGTATATATTTGGGAATCAACTCCTTGGTTTTGCACCCCTCCCTGTCACAGGTGCCTCATCCCAGGGCCCTAATTAGCCTTGTACTGCAGAGAGCCCCAGATGGAATTTTTGTCCCCAAGTAAGTGGATTATTCTCATAAGAGCAGACATTAGGCTGTTAGTGTAGGACCTGCCAAAGATGGGGTACATTGATGTTGTGACAGGCTTATGCAATGTATGATCATATAATGTAACTAAACTCCCCTGTAATTTTTGCCTAGATTAGGTGGTTTTAAAAAAACTAATACAATCTGTCAACATTAAAGTTGCTGTTTAGTGGATAAGTGAGTGCACTGGATCTTGCATATTGTATAAATTGGCCCCCAGCAGCACCCCATTAATGCATGTTCAGGTGAGTGCAGCCCCCTGGTTTCACATACACCTTGTTCCAAACTATTATGCAAATTCTATTTAAGTGTCACAAAGATTAAATATTTTGTTTTTCAGTTTAACTCATTGATGGCATTGTGTCTCAGGGCTCTCTTGATCACTGACAACAATCTCAGACACCTGTGATAATTAGATTGCCAGGTGAGCCCAATTTAAAGGAGGGTGTTCACATTATTAAGCAGAGCACGATTTTCATGCAATATGGGGAAGAAAAATTATCTCTCTGCTGTCGAAAAGAGTGAAATAGTTCAATGCCTTGGACGAGGTATGAAAACAAAAGACATTTCACGAAAACTTAAGCACTATTAAGAGATTTGTGGCTGATTCAGAGCACAGACGGGTTTGTGCAGATAAAGGCACATTGAGGAAGATTTCTGCCAATTGGACCCAGAGAGCAGCTGCTAAAATACCATTACATAGCAGCAAACAGATATTTGAAGCTGCTGGTGCCTCTGGAGTCCCACGAACATCAAGGTGTAGAGTCCTCCAGAGTCTTGCAACTGGGCATAAACCTTCTATTCGGCCACCACTAACCAATGCTCACAAGCAGAAACGGCTGCAATACATGAAGACTAATTTTCAAACAGTCCTGTTCATTGATGAGTGCCGTGCAACCCTGGATGGTCCAGATGGATGGAGTAGTGGATGGTTAGTTGACGGCCATCCTGTTCCAACAAGGCTGCGATGTCAGCAAGGCGGTGGTGGAGTCATGTTTTGGGACAGAATCATGGGAAGAGAGCTGGTCAGCACCTTTAAGGTCCTCGAAGGTGTAAAGATGACCTCTGCAAAGTATGTGGAGTTTCTGACTGACCACTTTCTTTCCTGGTACAGAAGGAAGAACTATGCTTTCCATAATAAAATCATCTTCCTGCATGATAATGCACCATCTCATGCTGCAAAGAATACCTCTGCATCAATGGCTGCTATGGGGATAAAAGGAGAGAAAGTCATGGTGTGGCCTCCATCCTCCCCTGACCTCAATCCTATTGAGAACCTTTGAAGCATCCTCAAGCAAAAGATCCATGAGGGTGAGAGGCAGTTTACATCCAAACAGCAGCTCTGGGATGCTATTCTGACATCTTGCAAACAAATTCAATCAGAAACTGTCCAAAAACTCACAAGTTCAATGGATGCAAAACTTGTGAAGCTGCTATCAAATAAGGGGTCCTATGTTAAAATGTAACGTGACCTGTTAAAATGTTTAAAAAGTTAAAATGTTATAAGTTTGACTGAAATAGCTTTTGATTTCAGTAAATATGCTGCAAACACAACAAATGACAATTTTCAGGTCTTTACAACCTATAAAGTGTTTTGAAACTTACTGTGCGTAATAATTTGGAACAGTGCATCGTAAGTTTTTTATGTTTAAAAAAAATACTGTTATCATTAGGAGGTTTGTTCAATAAAATTTGAACTCTTAATAGTTGATAACATGAGAATTATGCTGACTGTTATTTACATCAATTATTTAGGTAAATGAGAAAAGTTTCATTTGCATAATAATTTGGAATAGGCTGTATAAATATATTTATATTTGGCTTATCTTCCTGTCCGCCTTCTGTCAGTCCCTACATTGGCTTCCTGTAAGATATAGGGCTCAATTTAAAATTCTGGTTCTCGCTTTCAAATCTCTACATAATGCTGCTCTCACCTATCTATCCTCCCTATTACATAAGTATGTCCCGTCTAGGCCCTTACGCTCTGCTGAAGACTTACGTCTATCTTCTGTTCGTACTCCCACCTCTGATGCTCGCCTTCAAGACTTCTTGAGGGCTGCACCATTCCTGTGGAACTCACCTCCTTCCTCCCTTCCTCACCCAGTCTCCACTTCTTTAAAAAATAATTAAAACCCACTTCTTCATAAAAGCATATCAATTAAACTATTAATAGCTCCCGACTGATTCCTCTCTTGCAACTGTCATTAGTCTAATACTATCCTTACCTTTTGTGTCACTTTATCCCACTCCCTCTAGCATGTAAGCTCATTGAGCAGGGCCTTCAACCCCTCTGTTCCTGTGTGTCCAACTTGTCTGGTTACAACTACATGATAGTTCATCCACCCACTGTAAAGTGCTGCACAATTTGTTGGTGCTAAATAAATAACATAATATTTGGGAGTATAGCCAACTCCTTGGTTTTGCACCCCTCCCTGTCAGAGGTGTCTCATCCCAGGGCCCGATTTACCCCTGTACTGCAGAAAGTCCCAGATGGAATTTTTTGTAAATTGATTTGGATGTCAATGAGTGAAATAAGTATTTGATCCCCTATCAATAAGCAAGTTTCTGGCTCCCATGTATCTTTTATACAGGTAACGAGCTGAGATTAGGTGCACTTTTTGTTAAAGGGAGTGCTCCTAATCTCAGCTTGTTACATGTATAAAAAACACCTGCTCACAGAAGCAATCAATTAATCAGATTCCAAACATGGCCAAGATCAAAGAGGTGTCCAAGGATGTCATGGACAAGATTGTAGACCTACACAAGGCTGGAATGGGATACAAGACCATCACCAGGCAGCTTGGTGAGAAGGTGACAACAGTTGGTGCGATTATTCGAAACCGGAAGAAACTCAAAATAACTGTCAGCCTTCCTTAGTCTGGTGCTCCATGCATGATCTCACCTTGTGGAGTTTCAATGATCATGAGAATGGTGAGGCTCTTGTTAATGATCTCAAGGCAGCTGGGACCATAGTCACCAAGAAAACAATTGGTAACACACTACGCCGTGAAGGACTGAAATCCTGCAGTGCCCGCAAGGTCCCCCTGCTCAAGAAAGCACATGTACAGGCCTGTCTGAAGTTTGCCAATGAACATCTGAATGATTCAGAGGAGAACTGGGTGAAAGTGTTGTGGTCAGATTAGACCAAGCTCTTTGGCATCAACTCACCGTGTTTGGAGGAGGAGGAATGCTGCCTATGACCCCAAGAACACTATCCCCATGTCAAACATTGAGGTGGAAACATTATGCATTGGGGGTCTTTTTCTTCTGAGGGGGCAGGACAACTGCATCGCATCAAAGGGACGATGGATGGGGCCATGTACCATCAAATCTTGGGTGAGAACCTCCTTTCCTCAGCCAGGCCATTGAAAATGGGTTGTGAAAGGGCATGAAAATACACAGCCAAGGCAACAAAGTAGTGGCTCAAGAAGAAGCACATTAAAGTCCTGGAGTGGCCTATATCCCTTTTATATGGGATCCAGACCTTAATCCCATATAAAAACCGTGGAGGGAGCTGAAGGTTCAAGTTGCCACATGTCAGCCTCAAAACCTTAATGACTTGGAGAGGATCTGAAGAGGAATGGGACAAAATCCCTCCTGAGATATGTGCAAACCTGGTGACAAACTACAAGAAATGTCGGACCTCTGTGATTGCCAACAAGGGATTTGCCACCAAGTACTAAGTCAAAGGGGTCAAATACTTATTTCACTCATTGACATGCAAATCAATTTAGAACTTTTTTGACCTGCATTTTTCTGGATTTTTTTTTAAATTATAGACTAATCATTTCTTTCTTGTCAGTGGTCAAATGTTCAAAATCAGCAGGGGATCAAATACTTTCCCCCCTCACTGTATAAAAATACATACCCAATATATATATATATATATATATATACATAGAGCTATGACAAAAAAATGTCATGCATTTGAACCAAGCCATGAACCAGGCTCTCATTTTTGGATTCCAGTGTTGAGAATATTTTCTTCTCGACAGAGAACTTTACATGTTTTGGTTAATGCAGATTCCCTTGGGTTAAATTGGGCTTAGTCAGGTTAGAATCCTTTGCTCATCGTGTTCTCAACATCTATACCTGGGAAGTGTCTTCTTTATGAAGTGAGAATAATTCTATCACTATTTTATAACATAGCATGCAGAACAGCAAGAACAGGGACAATATCTCCTTAGCTTTCCCTGAGTAACATGCACCACCCTTGATACTCTTCATTACTAATAACATATCTTTACATCAAGGTAGCACCATTTACCTGCTACAAAAAAAATGTATTATAATTTTTAGCCTCTTTTTTAACTTCCTCTATGTTATCATTAGATACTACTTCACAGTCTGAGCTCCAGGGATTATCTTATCAACCAGTGAGACCTCATTATCTTCCATGTGCTTTCCGAGTGAGTTTTGCTTCTTCGACTGTGAAATCACTGAATCAATTAACTCCAGATTCTTCCTCTGTGATGCAGTTGCTAAAACAAGTTTCTCAGTATAATATTATATATATATTTTTCCTTTCCCTATCATCCCCCTCCTTTCTACTTTTCTATGTTAATGGTGATAGTGGCACCATGTTTTAATTAGGTCCGATTTAGTGACATTTATACTTCAGTTAGGAGTGCAGCCATCCATTACAGACTAACCTCTGCTAGCAGACCGCACACAAATCCGAAACAGATATGAGCAAAGCTGCTACGGGGCGTGAATAAAAAGAAGGAAAATCTAGCATCTCGAAATAATCCTTACAACTCGGATTCCGTTTGTAGAATATGAATCAGGGCCTTTGGAATAAAAAAATATGCCAGCCCTCTGTTAAAATGAAAATATCCTGTAATGTCAACAAAGAATAAAGAATATTGCTCTGAACGTTTGCTGTTGTCATATATAGAGCAAAGAGTGCTGACTCAGAAAGCAGTGCTGTTTTTTTAAAACATGGGCATGTAGGGCAGACCTTTCATTGCATGTTCCCTTAGGTGAAGAAACTTTGGAACTGCTTATTCTCTGTAGAAAAAGTCCTTCTAAAATGTTATAAAAATGATCCAGAGAATCTATACATTATATGCATAATAGCATCTTAACCGGAGTAGGGTTATACCTTCAAACTTCTAAAAATCAGTCTAATTTTATTCTTGTTAGATGTTACATTAAGTTAGCTTCTCAAACACTAGAGGTATATCCTTTAGAACCCCCGTAAATTGCTGTGTATTTTTTATAGTAGAGAAGCGTGTAGCAAAAAATTATTAAGAAAAATGTGTTAAAAAATAGAAAAATGAAATATGTATATTTATATGTATATCTCATATATAAGTAATTGAAAAAGTGCAATTTAAAGGTGTATATAGCAAAAATGCAGTGTTGAACTAGTACAATGTGCCACAGTGTATTAGTGGAAAAACGTATGTCTCACACAGTAATACTTAACTATAGGCTTTATCTAGCTTGGAGTGTTGTAGAAGAGATAAAATGAAAAAAAAATAATTCTAGAGCAGACAAAATGCTCCAGTATACGTGAGTGTGACTAAGTTGCTACCTTTTAATGTTTATTTGCTTGGATATACTACATCATATGTTCTTTTCCCTCTTACTTATATATATATATATATATATATATATATATATACATATATATATATATATATATATATACTGTCATCATATAAGGAAGGGAAGGTCTGTCAAAGGGAAGGTGTCCCCTATTAGAGATTTTAAAATTTCAGAATAAGAGCCAATATTTAGGCTCTATACATGTGATTTTGCATTTATATGAGTGTTGTAGAAAGTGTATTTTCTTGCACCAGATTGTCTGCACTATTGTTTGTTTTGTTTCATTTTATCTCCGATGTTCTACAAGGAACCTCCAAGGAAGATTAAACCTGTAGTTAAGAATAACTGTGTGAGATATAGGTTTTTCCACTACTACACAGTAGCACATTTGTAAAAGTTCAACACTGCATTTAGCTATATACACCTTTAAATTGCACTTTATCAGTTGTGGATATATGAGAATGTATGCATATATTTCATCTTTTTATTTACCCTAAAGTGTTTTTGTCTGCATGCACTTTATTGTTTGGCACTCTTTTTGTGAATGTAAGACAAGCATGCCAAACTTGCGGCTTGAGGGCCACATGCGGCCCTCAATGAATACATTTGCGGCCCACCTGCCCTGGGGCCACTGTGTGCTGTGGCTGCAAACAGCCACAAGACAGGAAAGATTTTTCCTGTCTGATTCTTGTCTTCCCTCCCATGGCCAAAAGAGGGTTGTGGGAGGGAAGACAAGAATGAGACAGGAAAAATCTTTCCTGTCTTGTAGCTGTTTGCAGCCACACCACACAGTGGCCCCAGGTCTCGCAATGCCAGAGGAGTGTCTGACCTGCTTGAACAGAGAAGAGCAGAGCTGGAACTGGAGGACAGGCGGCTAATCTTAAGATAGGGGAAGAGGTGCTCTGGGGACCTTCCTAGTGTGTTAAATTGTAGGGGGGGGGGGCCAGTATATTAATTTGAGGGATGGAGCGGGGCAGTGTTTTAATTTTGGGGATGGAGGGAGCAGTGTATTAATTTGAGGAAGGGGCACTGTATTAATTTGAGGGAGAGTGCACTGTATTAATTTGGGGAGGAAGGGGGACAGTGTATTAAATTGGGGAGGGGGAGCAGTGTTTTAATTTGAGGGAGCAATGTATTCATATGGGTGAGAGAGGGGTCAGTGTATAAATTTGGGGCAGGGAGGGGACCAGTGTATTAGAGTGGGGGGGAGCGGTGTGTTAAATTGGGTGGAGGGCAGTGTATTAAATTGGGGGAGGGAGATCAGTGTATTAAATCAGAGTGGTGGGAGTGGGGGCAGTGTATTCAATTAGAGTGGAGGGAGAAGGGGTAGTGCATTAGATTAAGGGGCAGTGTGTTCGATTGGGTTGAGGTAGCAGTGTATTGGATTTGGGGGCAGTGCATTGGATTTTGGGGCAATGTATTGGATTTGTGGGCAGTGTATTAGAGTTCAGGGAGGGAGGGTGGGCAGTGTATCGGATTTGGGAGCAATGTATTAGAATGGGGGGAGGGGGCAGAGTGTTAGATTGGGTCAGCATAGAGATGCTGAACCCTCCCCATGGATATGCTGTTTGGCATCACAGCTTTTTTCCACACATGCACAATAGCCTCCCTATCTTTTCCTATGGGAAAGCATTGGATTGACTGAGATAATCAAGTTTACTCATAGGACTGCAAAATCAACAAGGTAACGACATTTGTTTTTTACAGATGTGCAACAGCATACATTCACTATTTCAGTCCCATTACCAAACCTTTTTTAATATGTCAAGGTAGTTGGACTAAAACATTGGTAATATGCAAATGCACGTGTCCTTAAAATAAATTTGCTCTAACTACCGAATGACGATGTTTACTGATGATGTCCTACTATCCCTGAGTAAACCGGAGACATCCTTACCACGACTTATGACCATTTAATGTTTAAATAAGAACTTTTGCTGCTTTTATTTAAACCTAATATCTAACAAAAATTAACTATGGGTTGTGCTATTGTTTTCCAAAATATCTATATTTTCTTATATCCTAATTACATGCAATGCTGCACAAAGCCTTACAAAGTATGCACATTTACTAACACTTTCATGTCTGTGCATGAAACAGCTGCAGAAAACATATTTAAAGGACACTCTACCCCATAATACCTTCATCTCAGTAAAGTCATTATGGCACTGGAGTCCCGGGGCACCCTGAGGGTTAACTTTTATTTTTTTAACCCTCAGGGGTTCAATTTATTTCATTAATTAATTTAAATTTTAAAATGATATATTTTGCTAGCTGGGATGGGTGGGAGTTATGGGAAATTGAGGAATTTACTGTTAGTGCTGCTTACTGTTAGGTAGGGGTTAGCGGTATAAAACACTTTATAACAATTTTAAAAGTGTAAAAAAGTTTTAAGAAAGTTTAAGAAAACAAAAAAAGAAATAATTAAACAAAAAAAGTTTAAAAACAAGTTTTAAAAAGTAAACCAAGTTTAAAAAAGTAAAAAAAAATACATAAAAAAATGCTCATTACCACTACACCTGGAACAAACTAGCGAAAAAATTATCCCACGCTAAGGTTCAAAATATACCTTTTGAGTTAACTTGTGGTGTATTCTTTAATAAATAGTTAGTGTTTGTGGGTAAGTTTGAATAACCAACCAGCTAAACTACTCCGAAATGAAATATGGACCCAGCGTAAAACTTCAAAGTTTGAAAAAAACTGAATGGCTGTAATTTAAATGAGCCCCTTCAGCATACACATATACCTGGCAAAGATACATATGGTGGTATTGTTGTATTCAGATGACATAGCTGAGAACATATAAAATATTATACAGCCATTGCACACATAAGAGTTGCAAAATATACTGTGCAAACTCACTTTGTGTGTCAAAAAGGCAGAAAAAAATAAATGCTTATTACCACTGCACTTGGTACAAGCTAGCGGAAAAATGATTACATGCTAAGGTTCAAAATATGAGTTTTGAGTTAACCTGTGGTGCATTCTTTAATAAATAGTATGTGTTTGTGAGGAAGATTGAATAACCAACCAGCTAAACTACTCCGAAATGAAACATGGACCCAGCGTAAAACTTCAAAGTTTGAAAAAAACTGAATGGCTGTAATTTAAATGTGCCCCTTCAGCATACACATATACCTGGCAAAGGTACATACGGTGGTATTGCTGTATTCAGACGACATAGCTGAGCAACATATAAAATATTATACAGCCATTGCACACATAAGAGTTGCAAAATATACTGTGCAAACTCACTTTGTGTGTCAAAAAGGCATTACAAATGTTTATTGCCACTACACTTGGTACAAGCTAGAGGAAAAATGAGCCCACGCTAAGGTTCAAAATATGCCTTTTAAAATACCCTGGGATGTTGTCTTTAAGAAATTGCATGCCTTTATGGGGTAGTTGGAATATGTCACTTTCTTAAGTGCTTCCGATTGGAACATGGAGCCATCAAAACCATCTAAGAAAATTCACACTTAAAAACCTGAACTTTCCTCATCTCTTTTACAGCACTGTAACTTCACAAAATAGTGCCTAGGTCATACATTGGAGATATTGTTTTACTCAGAAGATGTAACTGAGCATTATTTTGGGGATTTTATGACAGGGGCACATATCAACTGTGAGAAATGCAAATGCAACATGTATGCAACAAATTCCATTTTTTTTCCTTACCACAAACTGGCATAAATTGGTGAAAAAATGGTGACAAGTTAAGGCACAATATACACCATATAAAATACCCTGCTTTCTCAAATGGAAGCCCTTTGTGGGTTTATTATAAAATTTAAACTGCTTAATCCCACAAAAAGAGACATAGGCCCATCAAATCAATCCATGAAAATTCTAACTATAGAAACTGAAATAGCCTTGTTTCTTATATGGCATTGTAGCTTCACAGAATAGTGCCAAAGGCATACAATGGGGGATCGTTGTACTCAGCAAATATAGCTGAACATAATATTGGGATCTGTACATGAATAGCACGCACCAGCTTTGCAAAACACACATTTAAATAACCTTGTAATATATGTTCATGCCAAAATAGAGAAAAAACTAAATTTTACTCCAATATTTAGCAGAGATTAGCGATTAAATGGCTACGTAAAAAGTGTCAAAATAACCTTAGGTGAATAGCCTGTGATGTCTTCTTTATATAAATATATACTTTTCTGTGGCCATTTTGTTTTTTGTGATGGCTACTAAACTTACAAGACAAACATACAAACTTCTAAAATTGTTTCACATTGAAATTTTATTTTAGGCCTTGTATTTTGTGACGTGTAACTTTCAAAATAAGCTGAAATCCTATACATATGATGTACTCTATAAATCAAGACACATAAATGAATTTATTTTGAATTACATTTCCTAAGCTGGACATATTATGCACACATTATTATTGCTTAAACTGAAAAAAATGTGTTGTTTTTTTCCCCAATTTTTGGGCTTTTGTTTTAATAATTAATAAGAATTTATATATGTATGACATCAAATTAAAGCCCTTTTTGTCCTCTAAAAAACTGTATATTATATGTGTTGGTGCAATAAATGAGAGAGATGCAACTTGTGGTTGAACACAAACAGCAAAAAATGCAAAAATTGCTTGTGTCCTTAAGGGTAAGACAAGTTTCTGAAGCTGTGTACTTAAGAGGTTAAAACTAAAATATGCATCCTATTCACTTTATATTACTAGGTAATAACTAAAGAAAAAAAATTAGGTCTGGATTGAGAATAAATAGTTATAATTTCATTCAATGCCCAATGGGGATTGTACACAACAAGAAAGTGAACCTGCAGGTTTCTCTGTGTAAAGGTACCATTCTCTTTGTAAACCATGCTTTTGGTTTAAGATATATAAAGCCTGCGCATGCCATTTAAATTCAATACATTGATTAGCAAAGGTGTGACCCTGCTGGTTCTAGAATAACCAAGCAATTCACACACAATACAAAACGAATTGATTGTAGCAATTACAGAGCTTTAACATACTTTAGTTTTCTACATTTGCCTATTATTAAAATTAGTCTTCTTGTAAAATGAGTCTTTACAATATTGACTTTTAGGTTGCTATGGACTCTAGAAACAGCACTCTTTATTTACAATAAGCCAGCTTGGCCCCAATGTTACCTGACTTTTACATTGCAATGTAGTGTAATTGTATTTTGTGTACAGAGTTGCTGCATTATCAACTTTATATAAATGTATATTATATGTTACATATAATATATATATACATTTAGATAGTATCCTTTTCTTGGTCATCTTGATTTTACATTGTATTCACACTATAACCCTTTATGGAAGGCAGAACAGCATACTACTGCATAGAAACTACAGTCTGATCTGAAACTACATGCAGAGCTTTGCAAGTGCTTTCAAATGACTTTTAGGGAATGGATATTCATTTTTTTTACCTCCAAAGTACGCTCTAAGCACCACAACCACTTACCTGGATCCAGCCCAGTGCCAAATCTGTTGGAGCGCAATGTGTTTCTATAGCTTTAAGGTGGTTAGAACCAAGTGTATTCAGATATTTCAGGTGAACGAGAGCATTTGTACGCTGGCGGCATGGAAGCCACCAGCATTCATACCGTAGTTTCACGAACAGGGAATTTCAACACTGTTCGTGAAACGAATAAATTACCGAATGGGCGACCACACACAGGAGGTCGTGTGGCGCCCATTAACCGATTGCAACATTGTTGCAATCGGTAGTTAAGTGCTTTCCTAGGTGGCTGTAGTTCGGCTACCGACCACGCGGCGGTCAGCCATCTTGGATCCTTTGTTAGCCCAGCGGTATTTGGTCGTCGAGCGCCTGGAACTAAAATCGGCTACTCGACAGCACGAATACCGCGGGACTTCCAGGCAGTTCGGGAGCCCCGGGCGTTCGGTAGTTTGTTCCCCTAATATCAATCGATACTTTGAATGTAACTTGGATATAATGTGTGTTTTGCGCGGCGTTCGATTAGTTATGCTGGGATCTGAGCGGTATTCTCACGAACTGTACACCCAGACCCCAGCTATCTACCGAACGTCCATTCATTTAAATAGAGTGAATAATGTGAAAGTTATAGATTTTTATGTGAAATATTGGTTCTGCTGCACGGAGGGATAATCCACTTAACTGTATATTCTAGTGGGAGTATCCCTCTCGTCCAGCAGTGCATGATGGGAGAAATGTCCAGGTTGTTCAGTCCCCCGTGTAGTCCCCTACTGTATAACACCTGCAATGTCAGTAGATAAACCCCTTGCATGGGGACTTGCATAAATACTGTGACCTGTGAATAAAACCTCAGTTGACTCCCAGCCTATGTGTCGTCTAGTTCTTGGGAGGGAAGGATTCTTACAATGCTACCGGGATTATTGTATGCTGTATTCATTTACCTGGATTATTTTATGCTGTTTCTGTTACCCAGCAGAGACACTGTGGATTATACTACCTCTCCGCTACAGGCATGCTACATGTTCAAAGCATGACAGCATTTGGTCTTTCAATCCATGAAAATTCTAACTATAGAAACTGAAATAGCCTTGTCTCTTATATGGCATTGTAGCTTCACAGAATAGTGCCAAAGGCATACAATGGGGGATCGTTGTACTCAGCAAATATAGCTGAACATAATAAGTAAAGGTTACTAAGTATTAGTAAACTCAGCCCCTACTCACTATACCACGAGTAGGGGCGTGTCTAGTAAACAGTGAGCAGCCAGTGGCTGATCACTGTAAAAAAAAAAAAAAAAAACATTGCCCCCACCCCTGTGCGATAGGTGGGGGGCCCTAAATAAGAATGTGGAGGGGGTGAACTACTGTCCTCCCCCCTGGCCCCCACCCCTGCGCTGTGGGTGGGGGCCATAAATAAGAATTTGGTGGGGGGGACCTACTGTCCTCCCCCTGGCCCCCACCCCTGTGCGGCAGGTGGTGGCCCTAAATAACAATAAGGGGGGGACCTAATGTCCTCCCTCCAGCCCCCACCCCTGAGTGGTGGGTGGGGGCCCTAAATAACAATAAGGGGGGACCTACTGTCCTCCCCCCGTGGCCCCCTCCCCTGAGCGGTGGGTGGGGCCATAAATAAAAATTGGGGGGACCTAATGTCCTCCCCCCGATCCCCACCCCACCATGGTGGGTGGGTGCCATGAATAAAAATTCCCCCCAGGTAACTAGGGGTCCGCAAACCCCTAGTCACCACCTTTACCCCCAAAAAACTACCCCTACCTACCCCCTCATCCTAAAAATAATGAGGGGGACCCTTGTCTAAATACCTGTAAAAAAATAGACTTAACATTTGATGTCTTCTTTCTTCTAAAATCTTCTTTTTTCAGCCCCCAAAAAGGCCAAATTTAAATCCAGAATAACCGACGCACTTAAAAAAAAAACCAAAAAACGAGCGCAAAAAAAAAATCCTTCTTCACCCATGGAGGGCTCCACGCAGAATGAGCTCTGCAGGGTGGGGGAAGGCTTATGAAGCCTTCCCCCACCCTGCAATTAGGCTCAGAGCACTCTGATTGGTGAGTTTAAGCCATCCAATCAGAGTGCTCTGACAGGTAAATAAAGAGACTGACAGGTAAGTCTCTACATTTACCTGTCACAGCACTCTGATTGGTTAGCTTGAAATCCAGCCAATCAGAGTGCTCTGTGTCATTTTACACAGCGTGGGAAAGTTCTTTGGAATTTTCTCACGCTGTGTAAAATGACACAGAGCACATGATTGGTGGATTTCATGTGCTCTGTCAGTCTCTTCAAGAGAATGCTTGAGACTTCCACAGATCGAGGATGCAGAAAAAGAGGAGGTTCTTTGGCAAGACAAACTTCTCCATGGGGTGTACCACCGGCAGATAGTGGATGTGGCTCACATGACAAAATCCTTCCAGTGGTTGGAAAAGGCAGGACTGAAAGACAGCACTGAGGCACTAATCCTAGCAGCACAGAAGCAGGCACTTAGCACTAGATCAATAGAAGCTGGAGTCTTCCACACGAGGCAAGACCCGAGTTGCAGACTGTGCAAAGAGGCCTCTTAGACAGTCCAGCATTTAGTAGCTGGATGCAAGATGTTAGCAGGAAAAGCATACACGGAGAGACACAACCAAGTTGCTGGGATTGTGTACCGAAACATCTGCACGGAATATGGATTGGACCTGCCTAAGTCCACATGGGAGATACCACAAAGAGTAGTCGAGAATGAAAGGGCTAAGGTCCTGTGGGACTTCAAGATCCAGACAGACAAGAAAGTGCTGTCCAACCAACCAGACATTGTGGTAGTAGACAAGGAATGAAAGACTGCAGTCGTGGTGGATGTGGCAATACCCAGTGACTGTAACATCAGGAAGAAGGAACAAAAAGGTGGATAAATACCAAGGACTGAAAGAAGAACTTGAAAGGATGTGGAAAGTGAAGGCAGTAGTAGTCCCAGTTGTGATAAGAGCACTCAGGGCTGTGACTCCCAAGTTGGGGGAGTGGCTTTAACCGGTTTTTAGGTGGGACATCTGAGATCGCTGTCTAGAAGAATGCAGTTCTAGGAACAGCTAAGATGTTGCACAGAACCCTCAGACTCCCAGGCCTCTGGTAGAGGAGTAAACATACCACCCAGGAGGGGTGAGAAAATATATTTTATATATATATATATATATATATATATATATATATACAGCCTTGCCTCTAACAAATTAATAACCATCAGATTTGCATTGTTTTAAAGGTGGTAGAGGTAGGGGTTTAATTTATGTCTTCCCACTGTGTGCAAACAATACCGAAACATTACACTTATCTGTTACTTAAAAGACATGCCATTGATTAAACAAGGTTGATTATGATGCCCTGTGCTGTTTGAAATAACACACAGTATGGAGATTAATTAATAAGAGGTAAATTGACATGTGCATGCACAGTGTGTTTTGATGATTTAGACTGTGATTAATTGTACGCTTTCTAGTTTTTGTGATATGTGGCATATTCATGAATAAGCAAGTAATCGTGCATAGTGCATCATACATTACACTGCTACGTCCTAACAAAAGCTCATTCATTCTGCTTTGACATCTGTGAAATGGAAATATGACTGTGTATAATTTTTATATAGCACCAAACAACTCACGGTAATGTATTGCAGCTGCTCACATCATGATTATCAACAAATCTATTTTTTCATGAACAAAGCGTGGCACAGTATTTGGCACCAAAGCATTTAACCCTATTGTTCAAAGTTTCTTCATTTATTTCCCTATGGACTAAACAGAGTTATTCATCAAAAGTTGATAGAGGTAACGGTAAGATTAATTTTACATTATTTCCCTCTTAAAACTTTTTTTTTCTTTAGAGTTTTATTAATGGCTATCTAAATGCATTGTGCTCCAATAAGTCCTGTAGCGAAAACATGTTCAGCACATACACTGTTACACCACTCTCATTATGTCTGTGCGGTATCCAATAACCCTGGCTGGACCATCAACTAACAATTGAAAGTACAAGAGTAGTTCCAGCACTAGTGGGTCTTGTCCGTTTGTAAAATCCAGTACTTATTATCCTGCATATAAGATTCTTGTATTTTTTGTTTACTGTTTCTAACAATGATGTTAGTACTTTCAATGAAGGTGCACAATATGCAGTTGTACTGTAAAAAATACATCCATTACTGAAGAGATAATGTGTTTTACACATTGTCCTCCAATATATGGATTACGTTTCAACTATGAATCACTGCTTTTGTATGCTCTAGTTACCTGGTTATCAAGGTCACATGAAATGTTGGGGTATGCCCTCTTAATTGATCACATGTTCATGTAAAAGTTTTTATTCTACTATATTTGAGTTTGACAAAAACTTGCTTTTCTGACTCATCTATAAATGTTTCTCACGATTGTATTGTGCTGGATCAATAAGCCATGCAGGCTGATTAAAATGTACTCTTTGTAAATAAAAATGATAACAACTGGGTACAATGTGTCAATCTATTCCTCATGCCCTATCCAACATGGTACAATTTGTGATGCTATTAACACCTATTGTGCCTTAATTTAATATTGTTAGATAAGCTTTTCAAATAATTAATGTTTTGGGGATAAACATTTAAAAGGATTTAATATTACGGAAAATATTTAGATTTTGTAATATTTAAAAAAAATATTAAATTTTTTATGTATATTTTTATACAAAGTCTGTTTGGGAAAAGTCCAGTCATTGTTAATATTATGCGAACAGTTTGCGTGACATTGAAGCAACCTGGTAGCCAAGGAGAGTGGACTGGAATGTGCATGCGTGAGCAATGGCATCATTGAGTGAGTATGTGTACTGTGTGGCTGTCGCATTCAAAATTACTGAGTGATTAGAGCAATGAATCTGCATCAAATTTTGTGTTAAGCTTGAACATTCCTCCACGGAAACTATTTGGATGATTCAGAAGGCTTTCGCTAATGTTGCAATGAGTGGAACGCAAATAAATGTGTGGCACAAATGCTTCAAAGATGGTCGACAATCTAATGAAAGTGATCCATGTTCTGGAAGGCCTGTGACTTCTGGCTTTTCCCAAAACTAAAGTCACCCTTGAAAGATAAGGCGAGGGACTATAAGACAAGTCCAGGGACTAATTATAGTATTTTAAAAATTGGGCAGACTAGATGGGCTGAATGGTTCTTATCTGCCGTCACATTCTATGTTTCTATATGTTTCTATGAAAGGGAAGTGATTTTGAACATGAGTTCAGGTAAATATGATGAGGCAGCTGATAGCGATTCCAAAAAAGATTTTTGCAGGGTGTTTCAAACAGTTAAAGAGATGCTGAGATAACTGTGTGAGGTTTCAGGGTGCCTACTTTGAAAGTAACTGAGATGTTCTATGTACAATGTTTCTTGTATTTTGTATGTCTCTAATTTTCAAATTACATGGCTTGATACCTTCTTGACAGACCTCATATATGATATAACTTTGGATATTTGAATATTCTGAAAAAATATTTATAAAGGTTTATTCAAAAATATTCAATATTAAATTGAGACCTAAGTAAGAATTCATCTAGACATATGTGAGTTTAGGAGCTGGATAAAAGAGCACTAGATTGTTCAAGAACACCTTTGAATTTACACCTCATTTCCTCAGCTATAATTACCCTGAATCTTTATTCCCACTTATGATGTTCACCTCTATCTTTAAGGTATCAGTGTTTTGTAGACTAGAACACACATCTGCACAGACACTGACTCAAGTAATTGATTGACATAGATGAACCAATAGCTTAAATACTGAAAAATAGTACAGGGTTATCCAAGACATAGAACAAAAGGACAATACAAAAAATGTGGTGGACAAAACAAAAGGTCAAGATGAGCAAAAGATGGACTCAATAACAGGGCAATAATGAGATCTCAGACTTAAGGAGGTTTACAGCACTGGATGTGGAAATAAAGCTGTGTCCAGCATTGTTTGGAATGATACATGAATGCATGTTGGTAGAATGATGCAGTAAGCCTAAAGAACAAGTTCAGGTTGCCTCTGACTTGCATTATTAGTGATAATTTAAGATGCTGTACACTTGCTAGAATAATGCTGAACATGAGATCCCCTTGGTACCAAAATAGATTATGGTAATAATATGATCCTTGACATAAATATACTGTCTAGAAGTTCAGCTTCCCTGGTTTATCAGCTATAAAATGGTAGATCTTTCTTCAGTGTGCTATCTTTTCTACACCTTGTTCCAGCTAAATAATCACAAGTCCTATGAAGGAGCTAGAGGTATCTTAATAACCATCCAAAGTAATTGTGAAGATGTTCCCTTATAAAACTGTTAGGATTATTCACAATTTTTTTATTTTAAAAAAAAAATCTTTTTTTAACCCCTTCAGGACTGAACTGTTTTGTCGATGATGTATGTTAAAGACCAGGGCTCTTTTAACACTTTGGTGGTGTTTGTGTTTAGCTGTAATTTTCCTCTCTCTCATTTACTGTTCCCATACAAGTTATCTATTGGGTTTTTTTTCAGGACAAAAAGGGCTTTCTTTACATACCATTATTTGTATCATGTCATATAATTTTTACTTTTAAAAAAATAATAAAATATGGTGAAAAAGTAAAAAAAAACATATTTTTTTACTTTTACTTGAAAAACATTTTACTTACCTACGAAAGCTAATGGAAAAAAACTGCTAAATAGATTCAAAGTTTTGTCCTGAGTTTAAAAACACCCACTGTTTACACGCTTTTTTTGCTTTTTTGCAAGTTATAGGGCTATAAGTACAAGTAGGAAATTGCTGTTTCAAAATATATATTTTTAAAATGTATCAATAGTGACATTGTAACACTGTTATCTGTCATAAATCTCTGAATCACACCTCACATGTACATATTTTTTTAAAGTAGACAACCCAGGGTATTCAATATGGGGTATGTGCAGTCTTTTTTAGTAGCCACTTAGTGACACACCCTGGCCAAAGTTAGCATTTATATTTGTTTGTGTGTGAAAATTGCAAAAAACTAAATTAAACGCTAATTTTGGCCAGTGTTTGTGACTAGGTGGCTACTAAAAAGACTGAACATACCCCATTTGCAATACCTTGGGTTGTCTTTTTTTGCAAATGGTATGCCATCATGGGGGTAATTCTCATTCCTGGGCTACCATACGCTCTCAAAGGCAACATAACCAACCTGGCCATTTTCAATTTAAAAATATTTGACCCTTATATTTGATCCTGTAACTTTCAAAAACACTATAAAAACTGTATATTGGGGTCACTGTTATACTCAGGAGACTTTGCTTAACCCAAATATTAGTGTTTCAAAACAGTAAAATGTATCACAACAATTATATCTTCAGTGAATATGCCGTTTGTGTGTGAAAAATGCAAATAAAAAAGTCACTTTCACTGACAATATCATAATATAATATTTTGATTTATTTATATATACATAGATGTATATATAATTTCATTCTAAGTGTATTTTGATATTAATATATATATATATATATATTAATATCAAAATGCAGTTAGAATAAAATGTCATATATATATAAATTTTTTACATTTTTTTAATTTGTTTTTAATTTTTAAAATTTATTTTAATTTACTTATTTGTATTTTATAACGATATATATATATATATATACAATAGCTATCATTATCATATATATATTATATATATATATATATATATATATATATACTTGTGTAATTTAATTATAAGTGTGTTTTTATATTAATATACATACATATTGATATAAAAATACACTTAGTATGACATTATATATATATATATATATATATATATACATATAGTGGAAAATGTATTTATACTTACCTTAATTTTCTTTTCCTAGCTCTTATTCATTGCAGCATATACACATGGGTTAGCTCCTCCCCTTACAGCCAATAGGACAGAAAAACGTGTCTAAATAGGTTCAAATGCTAGCTTACAAAAAGTGTCAGCAGAAACCATTGCCATGGAAACCCATGATGCTGCAACAGCATGAGAGGAGAGTGCCCTGATACCCTCCAGCACAGGTAGAGAACGAAAGTGACGTCCAAATTGTGCCTCATTCATTGTTTCAATGTCCAATATGTAATGCAGGACAAACTAGTTCAAAGAGGTCCAAATGCCAACTTTACAAAGTTTCAGCAGACACCATTGCCATGGAAGCCCACAAGACGCTGTAACAGCACTAGTGGAGAATGCCCCAAAATCCTTTGGTACAGGTAGAGAATGGCATTGAAAGGCTCTCACTTTAGGCAGGATCTCTGGTGCTACATGCAAGACAACCATATCCTGTTGAAATTCAGTCAATGGGGGTACACAGGATCAAGCCTGGAGTTCACACATTCACCCTGCTGAGGTAGCAGCCACCAGCAACAGCAATGTCTGTGCTAATATCATGGAAGCTCCTGCTAGAGGTTCAAATGATGGTTTAGTCAGAGCCCGTGAGACCAGTGGTACCTCTCATATTGGTTTCAACACCCTCAGCGGAGGCTTGAGTTCAATTGTTGCTTACAGAAAGCAAAGCACCAGGGGCATCAACACTCAATGGGTACTCTCCCTTCAGTACAGGTAGAGAATGACATAGATAAGCATTCACCATAGGCAGGATCTTCAGGTGCCAAATGCAAGACGAGCTTATCTGTTGAAAAGTAGTGAAAGGGGGTTCACAGGATCAAGGCTTGAGTTCACCCATTTTCCTTGCTGGGGTACCAGCCACCAGCACTTTCTGTGTTACCACCATGGAAGCTCCTTCTAGAGGTTCGAATAATGGTTTAGTCAGGGCCCGTGAGACCCGTGGTACGTCACATATTGGCTTCACCACACTCAGTGGAGGCATGATTTCAATCAATGCCTATATGAAGCAAAGTGCGGCTAAGTGCTCCTCTAGAGTGTTATAACACAGAACCTTTCAAGGCCTGAACAAGGAGTAATTCTAACAGACAAAAGCATGTCAAGCTTTGTTAAGCCTGTATAGGATTGTAAGAGGATCTCAATGACTGTCTCAAGAATGCCTATACTAATATGGACTGCCGCATCAACACCAGAACTTGAGGATCCTGGTGTGTCAAGGGGCCTTAAAATAGGTCTGGACGTACTGGAATTTCCCTTGGAGGTTCCAGAATCATCTTATTCATCATAGGAATTATAGTCGACGCGGTGTTCCACTGTCAGCTTTCCAAAATGTATCACAGTTTTTAAAATATATCAGCTTTCAAACGCACTGCAGTCTTCCAATGCACTGCCGTTTTCCAAATGTACTGCAGTTTCCAATGACTTGCGGTATTACATGCAACAGTATTAAATGCAAATTTAAATTAATCAGTTTTAAATGCCACACAGCTTAAATGCAACACAGCTTAAATGCTTCCTAGTAAAAGCACAACTGCATAATGTACCACAATCTTTAAAATAAGGTGTTACGGGCAAATGCAAATATTACAAGTTTTAGAATGAAATGTTGTATTTCTTAAACTGTGTACTTTGTCTTTAAGAGATATTGCAAACTGACAAGGTGTTAGAAATGGAACATATTGTTTTTCATAACTGTTTCTTTAAGCAATAACCTCAGTGCATAATATGTTTGCGCCATTTTGTCCCAGATGAATTACAATAACAATAATGCATAAACAAGCTTCAAGGCTATGCTACGACTCTTGCAGTACACAATATACTGTGGTAACCCCAAGTTAATGGAACTTCCCCAAATCCGGGAATCTCCCACGACTGTACACTTACGACTTAGTATAAACAACAGATAACCTATTCAGACTTTAAGATGCCATCTTGAACTAAGTCAGGAAAATTTCCATGACGTCTGCACCCTTTAGTTATGGCCTTGTATGTTTGCCAAATTAAGGGAGGACCTAAATTGAATAAAGTAAAAGAAGTGTTACTTTTTCATATTTGAACTATGGTAACCTAAAATGGAGACACCTAAGGTATAAATAGGTGTACTTTTAAATGTTAAGACAACAGAGGAGAGACTTGGAGACGGACGCTGCTCCATCTTAAAATGACAGAGAGGCTGACATGATGACATGTTCAGAAGGGTATGTTAACCTATTAATGATATTTGCAAGCATGTAATTTAATCTTATAAACTCTGCTATAATGGATTTTATATTTTTATATAATAAATATCCAAAAAGACAAAACGATTGCTTCCAAGACAATCCTTATTTTATATTGTATTCTCAATTATTTATATATGTTAAATAGAGGATCTCTTACACTATATAAAATTATGGCTAAGATATCTGTATGGTTAGCCCTACTAAGTTCTATGCTTTAAGACATTATAGTGGTAAATAAGGGAACCACCAGCGGTTACAATTGGCGACCACGAAGGGACTTTGTACTTGGAAGCTTTAAATATAAAATAAATACCTAGGTAACCTCTTATACGTAAGAGAAGACACAGTACTTTGTCATGGCACAAGTTTTGAAATATCAAGAATCTATTGAGCTATGTGTAGCCCAGACTCAGAGAGAGATCTTCATCATTAGAGATGATTTTAATGTGAACAAGGCACTGTGAGTTCAGGTGCCAGGTACAACGTAATTAGCATACAATGCTGAAATTGTGGATCTTAACTAATATCATAATAGAACAAATATACATATTTGGTAAACTCCCTGATATGCCTAATACACCAGCATAGCATGGTCCTTTAGTTCCAGGACAGTGGATTGCAGACAAGGGGATATGTTCTCTTTGTAGCTGCTTAGTATGCATGTGCAGGAAAAAGATTAATGCAAAATGTTGTCAAAAGAAAAGTGATAAGACAGAGTGATGAAATTTGAAGTCGAATTCCAAGAATGCAAAGAAAAAATGCATTATGGCTTAATGAAAACATTCATGCAACAGACAGACAGGATTTTTAATTATTGCATTACTGCGTTCTGGTTTCTAATGTCCACTATATATGAAAAGTTTTATAAAACAGTGATATTTTCCATATTGTCAGTTACGCTAGCTGTTGATTAAAAATCAGGAATAATAACAGCATAACTAATTTTTCAGTCTGGAGTTTCCAGCCAAGGTTGCGGAGATACAGAGACATGTAAACATTCCAAGGAATTGAGAAGTCGTTTTATATTCCAAATTATGAACAACATTATTACATACAGCCATAAAGAGAAAGACATGGCTTTTAAATACATTCAATGCAGTACACTGCAGCATATATTTTATATAATATATAACTAGCTCATATTTTTTCCTAAACAGAGTTGAAATTATACTACCCTCCTAGAAAAAAGGGCAACAGGTGTTTATACATCCTTTGCTTCTCTAAATGCTCTGCAAAAAAAAAAAAAATATTTGTAAAATGATTAAAAATAATATATATGTAAGATAAATCAGGGCTAAATAAAATTTTAACTATATAGGATCTCTAATGACTTTTAAACTGAAATTATTAAAGGCTTATTTAAATAAAAATTTTAAATACATTTACAGCTTTAAATGTGACCAAAAGATATTAAATGATGTGTTAAGCAGCCAGCCCAATTCACTAGAATAGCATAAGTATTCTACTATTTTAAGTGCACAATTCCTGCACATAATGACTTTGCTTACTCAGGTACAGTCTTTAGTCTATTGCAATGGCAGTAAAGTCCACCAATTTTAAAAGGGAAAGCTTACTTAAATCAGTGGTACTATCCCACCGTACTAGCAGTAAAGAAATTAGAACAATTATATTGTACTACTGACTGTAATCAGATCAGACACATGTAATCTCAGTGAATTTCATAAACTAGGTTTTTATAAAATACGATTAAATAAATAAATGTATAGAGACTAAGCATTAAGAGCATTTACATGCATTCAGCAGCCTGCTCTCTCAAAGCCAGAAACAGATTTATAAAAAAAATTAAAAAGTAGGTTTTAAAAAGTCCACAGTCAACCACACATGATGAGTGAAATGATTGCTTCTTTAAAAGCTATATGCTGCTGCAATTATGTATATAAATACTGATCAGGGCACAGCGTAGAAATCAAAAATACAGTTTCAAATCTCATATATGGGGATTCAGTTCCACCACATATTCTACAATTCTGAAAGAGGCTAATTTTAATAATATGTTGTAATAGCATTGTGAATATATATATAATGCAAAATTAATTTGCTATTGCAAGGCTGCAATATTCTAAACAGACATTAAAATGTAAGAAAAAAATAAAAATAATAATGCATAAAGAATAATGCATAAAAAAAAATGCAGTGTCTATTAAAGTGATGATACTCTGATATATTAAATCACATTGCATATCACATATCTGCTATATGAAAAGTATAATTAAGGTGACTACTGTCCAATGCCCCCTCACATCTATTTTATAGAATCTATACTTTTCAGTGGTCACCTCCAAAGAAGTCTCTGAAACTGGAGGGCTCAGAGGGGTGCTCATCCCACAAGGAATCAGATTCCAGACTTAAATTTTTTAAATAAATAAATAAATGATAGAAAAGGAATCACAGAACACCCAGAACATGCATTTTTGTATATAATCTTAATTTGCAGACATTTTATGCCTTAGAGACATATAAAGGATATTTAATTAAATATGCAGGTATCTTTAAAATTTAAGCAATGTTAAAATAAATAAATAATAAAAATAAAAATATATATTTATTTTACACCACAATATAAACAGCTTTATTAAACAGATTTAAGTTCAAGTACTTATGTCAAGAAATATACAGAATACGTTTACAACAGGCAGGTTTAGCATAAATGCAAAGTTGTTGTTTTAGGAGATTTATTATTGCCCAAGAAATCTCCGAACATATTCAGAATTTTTAAGAGCAGCAAGTAAGACAGCAGATTGCAATGGACACCATTACAATATTGCTTTGCCGATTGAGGTCAGAGATTTAAAGAATAAATGTTCTATAGCTCGCTAGACCACTGGCTTTTAATGAACAGTTTGCATGACACTTATAAAATAGTTTGTTATACTGCACATTATAGCTGTGACAACATGATATACAGTGTAAAAATGCTATTTCACTGTTTAATAGACTTACCCAGTATTTAAGGACGACATGTTTCTTGCAAAGTCATCGGGACTTTGAGGGAGGTTCTAACTACATTTAATTAATTAATTAACTTACTAAAGAAAAAGAAAAAAAGAAGGTTTTGTTTTTCCCCTGCAAGTGAGTTTTCAGCGCAAGGTCATCTTGTGTTCACAGACTATTCGGATTTTTAAAAAGCTGTTCTTTATCTCACATTATGAACGGCCTTGTAATTCCTATCCACACTAAAAGTTGGCTTTTAAATGTTATTGTTTTAACTTTAATATTTCATAGTTAATACAGAGGATAAAGTAATATAAAGAAAGTGTATTAATTGATAGGATTTCATTTATCTATTTTGGTCCACTGTTCACTGTTCTCGAATCTCAGTCTGGTGTTCAAACAGTTTTTCTTACGATACGTCGTGAGTTTATATCCACAACTGCATTTTGCTTTGTGGAAACAAATTGAAAGCCTGGCATTGTAATACGTGTATGGACATGCTTATAACAAAGCATGGTCCCTCTCCTCATGTAGTTGGATATTAACAGGCACTTTGATGCAATGTGTCTACCAACGCTTTTCTGTGGTCACTGGATCACATCGCATACCCTATCTCTCAGTCATGATGCAGAGTTTATGCTTGCAAGGATATCCAGACCTTATCCACCTGGTATCCGCATAAATGCTCCTATCGTTTACAGGGGTTAATTACATAATAACCATTGAAGGTAATATGTTGGTTGTTCTTCCTATAGAGGAAAGATGGACTTGCCCTAAAAGCTTTTTCATGGCTAGGACAAGCTCTTATAGAGAGAGATAATGTACTTCTGACTCCTGAAAATAAATATTGGTGGTCACAATATTGGAAATACTGTAATTCATATGTTTAGTAATCATAAGCATTTGCTTATTGCCACATTACTGATGTACTGTTTATTGAAAAATTAATATCTAACATACTTTTTGAGTTACTATATATTGGAAGTGTGCCAACATCTCATGGTTATAAGTATGTTTTTGTATGTGTTGATGCATGTACCAGGTTTACTTGGATATATCCTGTGCGAAGTGCAACCTCTGATACCACGTTTTCTAGTCTCACTTCCTTAGTATGCATTTGATAATCCCAGGACCATCCATTTGGATGGTGGTCCTGCACTTACTGCAAAGGAAACCTAAAACTGGGCAACCACATTTGGGTTACTTTGGGATTTCAGTGCCCCAACCACCCCCAAAGAAGTGGGGTTGTGGTCTGGGAGAATGCTGAGGTTAAATGATTATTAACCAAGTTACTAGTTGCTTGCCCCACACAGTGGTATCTATTTATTCCTATGGTACAGATAAGCATTCACAAAATACCCGATGATACAAATGGTGAGACACCATATGAAATGTTACATGTTTTTCACTGACAAACATATTTCTGCACCAGGGAGAGCTTAGAACCATTGGTTCTATTAGAGAAATTTAGGGAATTTTTTTTTCCAGCCCACCTCGCCTTGCACCACCACCTATTTCCTTCTGTTGGCCAGCTTGTCTTGGAGAGGGTGACTCAGATAACTTTTACTACAGAGAACAATCAGAGCCAACAGAGAACAGTAAGTTTTGATATTTTACAACCTGCTAAATATTAACAGGACATTCACAGAACCACTGACTGACACAATAAATGCTGTTAAAGATGGCAAGATAAAACAAACAGAGGACGATAGAAAAGCAAACAGAATCATAGCCACGTAACAGACTGAATCATGATCTGACATCTGAACCTGCAAATGTGAAGGAGAAGGATGAACAGACAGACGTGATACATTCACAGTTAACATGGAATGTACGAAAAATGAATCATCAACATCATTATAAGAAAGACTCTGGAGAAAACAGACTGAACCTGAATTATCTTATACAGTAAGAAAGAAATTCAAAGATGGAAGCAAAAGGATGCTAGAAAATTGGAGTCTCCTTCTTACAGTCTGCAGCATTATCATAACATCAACCCTAGCTGTTGTTTTAAAACTGCATTGGAATTATGTTAACAAGCAGGAAGCACCTGAACTGAATTGGACTGCACACTATACAAGTTCTGTGATCGTGAGGACTTCCTCCAAGAACCATCCCAAAAGGAGAGACACAGCTCACAGTGAAATGATTGCTAATGTGACCTACACTGGTATTTCACAAGGAACCTATTGAGATCATTCCAAAAAACCATTATACCTGAGAAAGATGTGATTGGACAATTACAAATCCTAATAATGGACTCAACGATGATGGAAAAGCATGCTGAAAACAGAAAAAGACAGGAAAGATGCTTATGAAAGACTTTGGATGCACCTATGAAGGTGATGCAAGAAAAGACTTTGCCATATAGCTTATCATTGAATGACTACCGCAAACAGCCTTCTTATGCTGAAAAGAAGTGCTATGCTAATTCTGGACATTGCTATTATCCAGACAGAAGATGACCGGAAAAAGAAATAAAGGCTGATAACTGTCAACACCCAAGATGGAACATGGTACTGACAAAACCAGATTGACTATCAAAGCACCTCACAGTACAAGACACAGATTGTTAACTACAACTCAGAAAAAGTGGTTAATAGGAAGGATCAGAAGAAGAGGAATATAGATTTCCTACTGGAGAGAAAAAACATCCTGGAACAATATTCTGCAACAATGAACTTTACAATGACACTTGGTGGCATATGAATTTGAATTTGGTAGAAACACCTCAATTAACGAAAGAAACCTTGATGCAATTAATAAATAATAACAATACCGGCTTACTAAGAGCAGATGCCCTGCCAAGAGAATGGAATATAAAAAGACCATCAAAATCTTTCAAAAACCTGACATCACGGGACACTTGTACTAAAGCACGATTTGCAGCTTTTCTTAAACTCTACATATTATGTACATACCTGCAAAGCAAGGAACTCCTGTAAACATAAACACAGAGACATTGATACAACAAGGAATCTGTAATGGTTCTGTTGCAGATGTGATCTACCGTCGTACTCCTTGCTCTTTTGGTATAACTATACCAATCAAAATGTTAAATGGCTCCATAGAATCAAACGACAAAGCATTCTTGCTATATTCTGGACTTCCAGGAATGTGGTGCATGGACCGAAAATTATAATTACTAAAGCAATCATGCTATTTTTTTCCTTGTATCAGAAATGTGTCAGTGACAATGTGTAATATAATACAGATACTATAATTAATGGTATAAGAAACACATAATGTGTTAATTACAAAGGTGGATAGACTTTGTGAATAACTGAAACGCAATTGAAGATTATTGCTAAAATGCCATATGCAGCTGCAGTCTGGCCTACAAACAAATATATTAAACATACGTATAAGAGCATAACAGCTAATTACCCAGATGAATAATTGAATCATGATAGTTAAAGATGATATGATTGCAATAACAACTGCAATAATGAATAAGGTTTAAACTTTAGAAGAAAATATAAAATGTTTTTATTAAAAAAGAAACTACTCGATATTCGTTTAAGTTTGCAGAGTGGTATAATTAATATAAGTGAAATACTTCAACAGTTAAAATTTAACTGAAAGACAGGCAGAAACTTTACTTCAGCTATCATAAAGTTTATTTATAATGATACAAAATATTCAGTCTGCCAGAGCCAAGGCCAGTCAATGGAAAGTAAAAGAGTATTAGGGATTAACCCATCCAGGTGATATACATGATGATTTTGGAAATTAATCATTTAGGTCACCTATTGCAAACTGGTGAAAAGATGTCAAAGATATAAATTCAACATCCATACCACTCTATGTATATATATATTAAAATACACGTAATCAAATATTTTATAAGTTTTTCAAATACAAAGAAAATGTTATTTGGTTTGTAATGGTTAAAGGTACATAAAACCACTTATACAAAGGTAGAGTTAAAATAGAAATACATTCAAAATTGTATCGGAGTGCTTTTTTAACTCACTTTTGAAATAATAATACATTCTAATCATCTTAAGCTACTTCCAACAGCCACTGAAAAATATACTTAAACAATTAAGATTCATGTAATTTTCCACAATGGCTGTCAGATCTTGGTTTAAAAAAAAAAAAAAAAAATTTTTCTAAGACAATATTTGGGGGTTTCTGGTATTTTAAGCCACTAATAACTGTAGTTATTATATTTACTAATAATAACTAGGGAATAAGTTGTCTTCTCCATAACAGGTCAAAGAAAGATAATTAACGTCATATCTCCAAATATATTGAGAGATGTAGAATAAAGGAGTATTTCTAACATTTAAAGAGAATGTAATTTTACATACCATTGTGAACAAGGGCGGTAAAGACTTTGCTGCTTCAAATTATTCTTTATATCTAAATCATATACAAGAGTGTTTATCTTTAAAACAAAACACTAGAAAGATTAACTATGTTACTATTTCATCTATCATTATTATACAAACTATAACAAATGTAAAGATTTTTCCACAGATTTTACCTGTTAACATTTTTAGCACAACAGCACCTGATGTCACTGAGATGTCTATTACAGAGATGTTACAAAGATTCCAATACAGCAAAAAGAGGCGTACTTGAGAATCCACTTCGATTGCTGTATCAACATAACATTTACTATAATGGGATCCATGTCACTTAAGACAATGTCTTGGAAATTATGTCAATTAATTTATTCCGTAAAAGAATATCGGAGAGTATCCAATCTCTACACATCATAAACGGTGTAAAAATGTTTCATGGAAAAAACAAAAAGCAAACAAGCAAAGACAAATACCAACGCCATCACCACGGTGATAACAGATGATGCTGATTCAATATCTGCAACCAATTCTATCCAAATACTTGGAAAGCTGGACTCTACAACCTATACTCTACAACAAATACCTGGGTATTCTACAAACACAACCTCCAGCAATGTATCTAAGGAATGTAAACTTCTACAGGCCTTTAAAGACTTTGGATTACAAATACAATTACTATTTTAACTTTGGATTACAATTCGTATCCGGATCTATCCAAGAATATCTTACTCTGGAACTTGGTGTTCTTTTCAATTCTTTCCCAGACAAAAGCTTTGCTCATTTTAATCAACCACCTTTACAGGCAAAGATCACACTACGGATATTTTACTGTTACAACAATGATCTAAGATGCTGGGAGCATAAAAAACCTAAAGACAGTTGGAGAACTTTGGTTTACTAATTTAAGGAAGAAATGCACTACAATGCCCACAGTTTAATGGAGAGGGTGTTACGGGCAAATGCAAATATTACAAGTTTTAGAATGAAATATTGTATTTCTTAAACCGTGTACTTTGTCTTTAGGAGATATTGCAAACTGACAAGGTGTTAGAAATGGAACATATTGTTTTTCATAACTGTTTCTTTAAGCAATAACCTCAGTGCATAATATGTTTGCGCCATTTTGTCCCAGACGAATTACAATAACAATAATGCATAAACAAGCTTCAAGGCTATGTTACGACTCTTGCAGTACACAATATACTGTGGTAACCCCAAGTTAATAGAACTTCCCCAAATCCGGGAATCTCCCACGGCTGTACACTTACGACTTAGTATAAACAACAGATAACCTATTCAGACTTTAAGATGCCATCTTGAACTAAGTCAGGAAAATTTCCATGACGTTTGCACCCTTTAGTTATGGCCTTGTATGTTTGCCAAATTAAGGGAGGACCTAAATTGAATAAAGTAAAAGAAGTGTTACTTTTTCATATTTGAACTATGGTAACCTAAAATGGAGACACCTAAGGTATAAATAGGTGTACTTTTAAATGTTAAGACAACAGAGGAGAGACTTGGAGACAGACGCTGCTCCATCTTAAAATGACAGAGAGGCTGACATGATGACATGTTCAGAAGGGTATGTTAACCTATTAATGATATTTGCAAGCATGTAATTTAATCTTATAAACTCTGCTATAATGAATTTTATATTTTTATATAATAAATATCCAAAAAGACAAAACGATTGCTTCCAAGACCATCCTTATTTTATATTGTATTCTCAATTATTTATATATGTTAAATAGAGGATCTCTTACACTATATAAAATTATGGCTAAGATATCTGTATGGTTAGCCCTACTAAGTTCTATGCTTTAAGACATTATAGTGGTAAATAAGGGAACCACCAGCGGTTAAAAAAGTTACAGCTGTATAATGCACTAGTTTAAAGATATCAAAGCTTAAATGCATCACAGCATAAAAGCACAACTGCATAATGTACTACAGTAAAACAGGCAAATAAAGTAATGAAGATAAAAAAAAACATACATGTCCGTAAGTAAAAGGAGCAAATTGCTCACGTCCTAAGGGCTGTAGGACAGGAAAAAGACTGAGGACCTTAGGGATGGAACCTCCTTTTAAAACCTTTGTGTTTTTCCTGTCCTATCAGCTGTAAGGGGAGGAGCTAACCCATGTGTATATGCTGCCATGATTAGAAAGGAAATATATATATATATATATATATATATACACATATATAATTATATTTTTTATTAGCATAAACATTTTTTATTTTGTTTATTTTACACTTGCAGGGAGACTGCCCCTCAGCACAGGCAGTCCCCCTGCAGGCTGACACTTGGACACCTATTGTTACCATGTGACCACTGTGTTGAGCGATCACGTGGCCGCGGGGCCCTAATTCACTGCGTGGAGACTGTCTGGGCTGTCAGGCAGTCTCCCAACACTGGGTGCAATGACGATTGCCGCCGGGGGAATGACGGCGACCCGGTGAGTAAAGATTTCCTTTATGATGGTTCAGGACCGTCACCGGCCCTCAAGGGGATTTTTCCGATGACGGTCCTGAACCGTCATCGGTCATGAAGGGGTTAAATGTTGATTTGCAATAACATTCAATGATATATTGTCAATTGTAATACAAGACATATGAACGGTTGTCGTATAGTACAGTATTGAACGGTAACATCAGTGCAATAATTATAGACAGGTTGTAGTCCTCTAGAAGGATGTCGGTTGTCTAAAGTAACATGTAGACTAACACTCTCAAGAATATCAACAAGAGGTCAGAAAATCTTATCATAATAAGTATTGTCTTATGTTATCAGCTTAGTGTCTACAATTTCAAGCCTGGTGATGCAACTATTGTCGGTGGCATTGGCCATTCCCAAGAGAGGCCATAGGTAAAAGGGGGGGGGAAGATGATCAGGTTATGCATCTGGGGTGCCTGCAGTATCATTGGAATGAATAAAGGACAGTCAGGGTCCTCAAATGTTTGTATATCTAGTATTTTTTTTAGAAAGGGCGTGCATAATTTCTTGCATCACCCTTATGGTTACCACCTTTTGGATCCAAACCTCCATAGATGGGGGTGTCAACTCGTTTCCATTGAGCTAGGATGAGCAGATGCGTTGCTGTTAGAAGGAGTGTTATCAGGGGCAATTTAGTCTTTGGCACGGATGGGGGCAGTAGGAGGAACATCATGCATTCCGGATCATGTGGCAACTTTGTGTCGGTAACTATACAGATGTGTGTAGTGCTTTCCTCCCTCTTGCTTTTGTGTGCTGAAGCCATTTTTATGAGTAGCCCTCGCAACAACGATTTATGTGCTTCCCAGGTGATTGTCTGTGCAATGTCTGGTTGGGTGTTTTCTGCGACGTAGTGTGCTATCGCCGACTTTAACAGTGCAATATTTGCGCTATCGTTAAGGAGGAGGTTATTTAACTTCCACTGCGGAGATGAGGGCATGAGGGAGGGGAGAGCAAGGGCAAAAGACAGGAGTGCATGGTCCAACCACGTTATCGAACCTTATGAGCAGGCTTTAATTAAGTGTTGAAAGCGGTGAGCCAGGAATAGCATGTCAATGCACGTGTATCCAACCACGTTATCGAACCTTATGAGCAGGCTTGAATTAAGTGTTGAAAGCGGTGAGCCAGGAATAGCATGTCAATGCACGTGTATGTCCCCTGAGATGGAGAGTTAAAGGAATAATCTTTTCCTTTGGGGTGTAGTGCCCTCCAGCAAGCATACAATTGGGCCTCTTGTAAGAGTGCATGTAAACGCCTTCGAGTGGGTTCAAGGTATGCGTTAGAGGAGGAAGATGTGTCAAGGGCGCCATCCAGGGTGACATTTAGGTCGCCTCCCATAATAACTATACCATCTTGCTTCTTATTTGGGAAATAAATGTTGGCCAACGTGATGTTCAAGTTACCTATATTCTCCCTCACGAATAGGAATCTACCCGTATTATCTCTGAGGGTGAAAGGAACTTGTGCACTGAACAGAATAACCACCTGCCTTGATTTCTATTCAGTGTAGTTACTGAAGTAACCTGTAGGGAATTTATGGTCTCGCAGCCTGGGTGCAGAGTACTTACTGAAGTGTGTTTTTTGAACAAAAACAATGTCTGCCCCCAAGTCTGTGGAAATCTGCCAAGGCCAATGATCTTTTCTCTGGAGGCCTCGTGCATTGATGATATAACCTGTATCATAGACATAGTGGTCTTTAGTCCCAACACCTATAAGTTGTCTAACCTCAAGTGTGTATCCGTATAGGTACAGTTAGTAGTCTACAATTCAGAGAACAGAATGTGCGACCTTCACACTCAATAATTATGAACAATGTACAGTAACAAAACAATATAAAATAAACCAAGTAAATATCGATAGGACGGTCATGGTCAGGTGGGGGCTATGTGGACAGACTAAGGTGTCGATGAGTGCTATGTGTGATTGGCACCTACGGATTCTATCCGAGGGTATGCTGGGGCTACGACAGTGACTTTACACTTCTGGTATCTGCTGTTGATCTGCTTCCAGCAGAGGTCCTACCATATGGTTCCTATTCCACCACAAAGCGATTAGGGTTTGAGGAGGTAGGAAGGAGAGGTGGAGACACAGAAGGAGTAAAGAATGTGCAATAGACAGGTTTGTGTAGCAGAGGCGTGTTGCATGTCAAACTCGAGGGATGTACCCATCTCTACTTCTTTTCAAATAGTTTTTATTGAAAAATTTGTTTTTATTTTGTTTTGTAAGATTACAACAATTTATAAAAACATTGTAATAAGGGTAGGGAAGGGGAGGGAAACTTGGAAGAAGGAAGGGCGGATCCATCCAATGGAACGATTAATATAGTAATATATAAGGCATACAATTCGAGTGACACATTGCTACAATAGGACAAATTATTACAGACTATAGATCTTTTTAATTTTGACTTCCCACATATGCCAATCGTAGTTTAATTGTGCAGTTATTTCTATGTGATAGTTTGTGTGCTTTATTTTCTAGGATTAGGTTCAGTACTTCTCTGAGTGATTGCATTTGTTTAGATTTCCAGTACCTAGGCAAACAAGAGGTGGCAGCTTTCAAAATGTGGCCTATTATTATTTTGTTAATTCTGCTGATGGACTCAGGGAATTTCTTGAATAAAGCAAGCTCAGATGTGAAAGTATCAATGTTTCTATCTACCTTAACAATTAGGTCATAAATCATTTTACAGTATTTGGTTATTCTTGGGCAATACGTGAGGTATATATGTGAGCCAGATTTACCAAACCGCCACAATCTCTCCAGCACCGGTCAGAATCCATGTTGTCTGGACGGAGCTAAGTACCATCGATACAAAATTGTAAAATGATTTTCAAAATGGTCAGAGCAAAAAGATATTCCCTTTAATGATTTTAAAAAAAACTAAACCAATCCTCTAACTCATATTGGGTGCCTAGCTCCATCTCCCAAGATAGCATGTGCTTAAGTTTAACAGTGGGTTTGGTATTATGTAGTAAACATATTGATATTGTGCCCTTCCTATTTGGGTCGTGCAAAAACAATTTTCCCAGTGGTGATATTTCTAATTCTTTGGAATTTTTGTCGGTGTCTGATATATTATATAGTTCTTTCAGTTTTTCAATAACCAACATTCATTCTTCCTTGCAGTCATTCATCAATCTATGTTTAACTTGTAATTTTTCGTAAAATAGTGTTACCGTGGAAAAAAATATCTATATTGTTCAAGTGGTATTTCTTCAACGGATCTGAGTACAAAGAGGGCATATAGTGTTTCAGTAGATTGATCGACATATACAGTTTCGCTGAGTGGCAATTGTTTTTAAACACTATATCCCAGGCTTTAAGGGTAGTTTTTGTCGATAGAAATAATTTAGTGACTCCAGACCTTCTTTCAGGACTCAACCAGGGTAATTCTTTAAGCTGGAATGGGAGAATTTTAGCTTCCTCTATTTCCATCCATCGTGGCCTATTAACTTGACTATTGAAGCTAACGACCCCTGCAGCATTCGTGGCAAAATAGTATTTCTGAATATTTGGCACTCCAATACCTCCATGGGATTTATGGTGCTGCAGGGATGTGAGCTTGATTCTGCTGGACTTGTTATTCCAGATTAACTTTAGCATAACTGAATGCATTTTATTAAAAAAGGATAGTGGGGTGGATAGAGGTATAGTCCTAAAGTAATATAACATTTTAGGAAGAATGGACATTTCAATAGAAGCAATTCTCCCTAGCCATGAGAGTTCCATCCCACACTATCTCTCCATCTCTTTTTGTAAGTCCGGCCATGCTTTCTTTAAATTTTGGGCATGCATATTAGACACATTTTTAGACAATTTTTTTACAGATTAATGCCTAGATACTCTAAATATTCACTTCTCCAATCAAATGGATAGATTGACGACTATATCGGATTTAGTCATATGAAGTGGGAGGGCCTGGGTTTTGGATTTTTATTTTTAAGCGCTAGTATAACATCATCAGCGAATAGACCAATTTTATGGGTGGATCCTTTAATACTAATGCCTTCAATTTCAGGGGTCATTCTAATTAGTTCGGCCAAGGGTTCCATTATTATTATTATTATTATTATTATGTTATTTATATAGCGCCATCAAATTCCGCAGAGCTTTACAATGGGTGGACGAACAGACATGTAGTTGTAACCAGACAAGTAGGACACACAGGTTGAGGGCCCTGCTCAATGAGCTTACATGCTATAGGGAGTGGGGTAAAATTACAGAAAAAGTTAAGGATAGTATTAGACTAGTGACAGTTGCAGAAAAGGAATCAGTCAGGAGCTATTAACAGTTTATTTGATACGCTTTTATGAAGAAGTGGGTTTTTAACAATTTTTTAAAGGAGTGGAGACTGGGTGAGCATCTGCCAAAACAAAGAGAACTGGGGAAAAAGGGCAACCCTGTCATGTCCCATTAGTAAGGGAAAAAGTTCTTGATTGAAAACCTGAGGCCGAGGGCTGTATGGGCAACATAAAGTGCCTTTATTGCATCAATAAAAGACAATGGTATATTAAACCTGCTCATTGTGCTCCATAAATACCCCCAGTGAACCCTATCAAACGCCTTCTCTGCATCCAATGAAAGGAGCATAGAAGGCGTTTTCGTCAAATTGATGTGTTGGATTAAATTTATGAACCTCCTCGTTCTATCTGGAGTTTGCCTACCCTGAACAAAACCCACTTGATCATTATTAGTTAGCAGAGGGATAAATTTAGCTAGTCCATTTGCCAATACTTCAGAATAAATTTTCGAATCGTTATTAATTAAAGATATGGGTCTAAAGTTAGAGCATCTTTTGTTCGTGTCACCATACATCACTAAAGTTCCTCTCAAATTCTCATTCACCAGATCCATTATCTTTCTGAAAAAACCTAGTTGAACGGAGTTAGGGAAATACAAATTAACAATCGAGTACAGAACATTATTAATTTTTCCTATCCACAGTAAATATCTCCCTTCATCATCCGCCATTACCTTTGCTGTTGAGCAAGCCACATTTTTGTTAAAATAAATAGAAGTACCTCTAAATTTGGATTTATAAGCACATTGAAATTGAGATGGGAATAACCTCGACATAAGCCTATAATCTTTGCCTTCTTTAAAATGAGTCTCCTGTACATTAATAACGTCTGATTTGTTAGATTTTGCTACCTTAAAAAAGTAGTCTTCTCTTGTGCGCGGTGTTCAGGCCCCTCACATTGAATGACATAAACATAATAACCATGACCTATATAAAAATTGTGGTTAATGTAGAGAAATCTGCTGTCAATGTGTGAGCCCTAAGTTCCGTACCTCAAGAGAAGTAGTAGAAGATCCAACATTTCAGAGAAGAATTGTTTTTGGTGATACATTGAGAAATTAGTGAAAGCAATTGAAACAAACAGTGTTCAAGGTATGTCTCCAAACTGTGTCACTATGAATTGTTTACCTTTTACAAAGAAAATGGATGGGCATAAAATTAAAAGTAAAAAACAGGGGTAAAAAACTTGGAAAAATTCCCCTATCAGGGGCAGTAAAAACATTTTGGTAAGAGATAGGGTCATGAGGGAGAATTTTTTTTTTCTCCATCTCAGGGTGTTAGGCCCAGGTTGGGGGGAGAGAAAACTGCCTGGGACAAGGAGAACCAATATGAGCAATAAAAAATTAACAAAAAGTAGAAGATGTTAAAGGAGAAAAAATAACAAATAGCAGGGAAAAAGGGAAGGTCCCTGCAGTCCTGAAATCTTAATTGAACAGAGAAAAGCCTCAATTGACTTGGAATGGAAAAGAAAATTCTTATCAATTATCGAATATGGTTTTGGGAGAAAACATAAAAATAGCAAAAGTTGTCTGCTTTAAAGGTATATCACATTAATGTGGGAACAAACAAACATTTCTCAGCTATCCCTGCATATATCAGGACTTGAGTTGGGATCAGTGATATGTCTCAAAAGATAAGGTTCTTTTAGATCCAGGTAATAAAGAACAGTAAGAAAAATTGAAAGCAAAAATCAATGTTAGTATAAGATAAGGCCAAAACCATCTGAAATCTAGCAGCTTGTGATTGATAATCCAAAAACCGACAATACTGCAGCTGGAGTTGTAAAAGAATGAAACAAAAGCAGCGTGGGTCTTAGGTGTCATCCGCCTTGCTCCTCTTTTGTACACGTGCTGGAGTTGAAGGTGAAAGCACATGTGATTCTGCTGGACGTCTATTAATGGAGTTAAGAAACACCATACCCTCCTCTTGTGATGTAACTGTATAATTCCGGCCAGCCATATGGAAGAGTACCTTCACAGGAAATCCCCACCTATAACGTATCCCTCTCTGCCTTAATTCAGCTGTAAAAGGCTGGAACTCCCTGCGATGCCTCATTGTGTAGGCCGAGAAGTCTTGAAATACTTTTATGTTTCTATATTCCCCAGAGAAGCCAGATGCTCGTATCGCTCCCCAAAATTTCTCCTTTATGTGAAAAAAATGGAATCTCACTATTGCATCTTTGGGCGCAGCTGCAGGTGCTTTGGTAGGCTTAGGCAGCCTGTGGATTCTGTCCATTAATAAGTCCAGGTTGGTAGCTTTTGGGAAAGTTGTCTTAACCATTGCCTGGAAAAAGTTCAATAATTCTGGGGCATCAACAGTGTCAGGAATCCCCCTGATCCTCAAGTTATTGCGCCTGCTTTTATCCTCAGCATCTGCCATTTTTCCGCTTGTTGGTTAACTTGTAGTTGAAGCTCTTTCACAGTATTAACCAAGTCCTGGTGGGATTTTTCCTGAGCATGCAGTCTATGCTCTACCTCTTCTGTACGTTGGCCAATATTTTCCATGGCTCTATACATAACATCAAAGTCCTTTTTGAAATCATTCTTTAAGTCCACTCTTTTGGATGAGCTGTATTATCATGCCAGCTGATGGCAGCAAATCTACTGCAATTTCAAGTGGCATAGTTGGATTGTAAGTCATCGTTTTAAATCCTGCAGGGGCCATCTTGAAAGTGGCAGCTTCCATCTTGGAAATGGCAATGTCATCATATGAAAAATATTAGATAATAGAAAAATCTAATATAGATTCAGGAGTGGTATATACCTTTAAATGTTAAATCTTGTTTGTTGCAATGCTAAAAAGGTTAAAACATATTACTACATTTGACTCAGATTTTGCTTAAGTCCAATATATAAAAGTCTCTGAATGGATACAATTGTATCAGTCAAGTAAAAAGTCACAACAGTCAATTACTTTGTAAGCTATTTCAGTTATTTCCAGTTATGATCAAACTGGGATTTGTTTAAAGGTATATACAACAAACAACATTTAACATTTAAAGGTATATACCACAAATTTTTTCTATTATCTAATATTTTTCTTTCTTTACTGAACTAATAGGGATTTTTAGTGGAGTCCCTTTCTATTTTTCAGTTGAGGGGTTTGCCTTTAGCTATACTATATACTCTATAATCGAGGTCTATTTTAGATCTTATTTTTTGATTCCTTAGTTGAGGCAATAGCTGGCTCATTAAAATCATCCATCTTGGTGGTGTTCAATTTTCTATCTCTTTGTTGCAATGGAGTTTGTGTTATAATGTTAGAAGTATCCCCCATGTCTGTTTCATCAGGGCTCTGTGAAGCCCCGTCAGCATCTGTGGTGAGAGAAGAACGAGTAGCAGAAGCCCCCCGCCATGTCCGACCGCCATGAGGCCGAGAACCATGACGGGGAAGGGACCTCCCACCGCCTGCCCCCTCATCTTCAGCCTTTATATACTAGGGACCGTGTTGCTTTAGTAATAAGCCACGATGTTTCGGTATGGGAGGGAGAGTGAGCTTGCAGGCCCTTACCCACCCCCACAGCAGACTTGTCAGTTTTTTTAGTCGCAGGAACAGATTTGTCTTGATTTCTTTGCTTCTGCATGATGAGTAGTTCTTCTTGAAAGTATTTATGTACTTCAAATTATTGCATTGAATTTGCAATCTGTATTTTTGGAACTAAATTGTCCCAGTGTCCCAGGAGCTCCCATGGTGGCCATTCAAGATGGTGGCCAAGCTCCGCCCCCATCTCTACTTCTCTCCTCAGGTCACAATTAAAGATTGTGGGAAGGAAACAAAACAGGAGATATCTATTCCACACTTATGTGGGGAAACTGGGTGTCCCAGGTGCACATGGGTATTTGTTTCAATCAACCGCTCATTGGTTTGGTTCAAGCCTAGCAATGAGGGCATGGATGGACATACAACACATTGCCTAGGTCGGACCAACAATAGGAAGTGCACTGTCCCTCCCACAAAACTATCTGGGATCCTCTATTGGCCTGGAGACAATAGCAGGTAAAGGGCCCGTCTTGCGTAGCAATGGGTGAGGGATTAGGAGGTGCTCTCCGCTTCGGTCTCACATGGTAGAGGTGTCAGACATCAATTACGTAACAGGAAAACAAGCGCTAAGGCATTTGGAACTAAGTGTAATAAACTGAAATCCCAGTAATATAATAATAGCATTGTAGAAAAAAGGAGAAAGAAACCGCGCCTAAAGATTATGTACAAAACTTGATACGTACACAGGTCTTTTAGGGTTTTAGATGCATTTAACCTAAAAAAAGAACAGAAGAAACAATAATAGTGCAATACAGTATATACAATAAGTGAGTGATGTGTGGTCTTATGTGATTACACTCACATTTAATTGAGCTCAGAGCTCAGTTGTTTCAGCGCATGGACGGAACAATTCCCATCTTTGGAAATATGTAAGTATTGAATGGAAAAATAAAAGTGTAATATAAATATAAAATACACTATTTATTAACTAAACAAAAAAAAACAAAAATCAAATAAGCCTTAAGCTTATTTTATATTGTTATTGTTTTTTTTGTTTGGCTAATAAATAGTGTATTTTATATTTATACTTTTATTTTTCCATTCAATACTAACCCGGCATCATCATATTCCTTGGTGGGGATTATACCACCAACGCTGTATATACCGGAGCAAGTTCTGCTCTGGTAAATGTGAGTACGTTATATCCTTTATCTTACTTCATATTCACAAATATTTATTTCACCATTTGAGCACCTTTTTTCTGTATTTAATCCAATACATGTACTGCATGCTGCACTCCATTTGAGTAATTTGGGATGCCCATATCACCATATATCCTTAGATGGGGATTGTTCCGTCCATGCGCTGAAACAGCTGAGCTCTGAGATAGCTCAATTAAATGTGAGTGTAATCATATAAGACCACACATCACTCACTTATTGTATATACTGTATTACACCATTATTGTTTCTTCTGTTCTTTTTTGAGGTTAAATGCATATATAACCCTAAAAACCTGTGTGCGTATCAAGTTTTGTACATCTTTGGGTGAAGTTTCTTTCTCCTTTTTTGTACGTTCCATTACTCACAAGGTTTGGGAATCCTTGTATTAGTTACTGCAACCCAGTTTTACCCTATACAATACTGTAGTGAGCGCCTATTATTTTTTCTTTAACAATAATAGCATTGTACCGTGACAGTAGCTTATAAACTTAACATATTGGAGCGGGTCTTCTTACGTTCATACGACCTGTACGGTTGTCTCCGCCTCCATCCTGGCATACTATAATTCTTGGTAAAATGCCTAACTGGAGAAAAATATTTCTTTGATTATATATATATATATATATATATATATATATATATATGAATAAAAATTTCAGCGCTAAGTAGATAATCCCCTTAAAAATAAAAAAGGTGCATATATATGCAGAAATTGAGAAAGTCAAGTAAAAAAGTGTCCAAAATGTATAGTTCAGCTACAAAGTCCTGCAATAAAAGAGTCCAGATAGCGTTGCAGTATGCAGGAACTCAGAAACATGTAGAAATACCTTAGGAAAAGAGAGACAGAAAAAGATACATAGCGTAATTCTGTATCAAAATTTATTGCCCAGGATACAAAAACAAAGAAAGAAACCCCCCCAACTTTAAAACTCTTACACTGTGTAAAATATAGTACTCATCATTGTAGATCATGCAGAAAAAAGATCTTTCACGACCCCTCGTGTTTCCACTGGAGACAGCTCCTCTCCGGTGCACTCAGGAGGGCTGTCCGTGATGTTGTCTGTAGGGAAATGCAGGCTAAAAGTCCGGCTTCTATCGAGCGCTAGTGGGGCCTGCTGCAAGTGAATCTTTCAGATGAATAGTGGTAGCACCCTATCAACGCGTTTTGCCCTTCTAACGAGGGCTTTTTCAAGATAGGTGCTCAAAGCCTTGTTCGGCAGTTTTATACTTTGCCGGGCAAAATAGATTAAAATCTCTTAAAGGTATATACCCTTTTTTTAAAAACACATGTATTAAAAATGCAACAATTTATGTAAACGGGAGCACATTGCTTCCCAATAGTACATCTTAAATCATAATATAAAACACAGTATTTTCCAGATGCTGTTTAAGCTTAACTTAAACTACTAATACCATGCACAAATACAAAGCATAAAAAAAATCTTAATGGTGGTGATTGCTGTAAACATATTTGTACATCACACTCCTGGATATTACTGTTCAAACTAATATAATATCATAGGTTTATCTTAGCTAATGATGTAGAATCAAAAACTGGCATTTGCACTCCTGGTAAATGACTAAATTCTCAACAAATGGCTACAGAGTGTTTGAATTTGTCAGAAGTTTTCCCATCAGGACAGAAACTTAATAACAAATTGTATCTCTAGACATGATAGTATCTATGAGAAAGGAGGATATGTTAACTTCTAAAAACTAATGACATAAGAAGAACAGAAAATAGTACAGTACAGAAAATACAAATAGAGATATCTCATAATAGTTTTTGTTTTTATAATCATTCATCCTAAGGACTCCTAACATATGAATCAAGACTTGTATAGTTCTGTATAAAATATATGTATATAGAATGTGGATGAATTATATTTATATAAATGTATACAGCTGTGGAACAATGTTAGTCAAGGGTTCCCAACTACTTGGAAATGCAGGTTCCCACTTTAATCTAAACACTGGAGAGATTAATCCATGTGGTTAGGTATTGTGTATGTTGTTGCATGATGTAAGCTAGTGGTAGTTCTAATCCTGTATTATATGTTGGCTAATTCTAGCTCTGCATTAAGACCCGAAGGAATCAGGTTAGCCAACTCTGTAGCCATTTGTTGAGAATTTAGTCATTTACCAGGAGTGCATATGCCAGTTTTTGATTCTACATCATTAGCTAAGATAAACCTATGATATTATATTAGTTTGAACAGTAATATCCAGGAGTGTGATGTACAAATATGTTTACAGCAATCACCACCATTAAGATTGTTTTATGCTTTGTATTTGTGCATGGTATTAGTAGTTTAAGTTAAGCTTAAACAGCATCTGGAAAATACTGTGTTTTATATTATGATTTAAGATGTACTATTGGGAAGCAATGTGCTCCCGTTTATATAAATTGTTGCATTTTTAATACATGTGTTTTAAAAAAAAGGGTATATACCCTTAAGAGATTTTAATCTATTTTGCCGGGCAAAGTATAAAACTGCCGAACAAGGCTTTGAGCACCTATCTTGAAAAAGCCCTCGTTAGAAGGGCGAAACGCGTTGATAGGGTGCTACCACTATTCATCTGAAAGATTCACTTGCAGCAGGCCCCACTAGCGCTCGATAGAAGCCGGACTTTTAGCCAGCGTTTCCCTACAGACAACATCACGGACAGCCCTCCTGAGTGCACCGGAGGGGAGCTGTCTCCAGTGGAAACACGAGGGGTCGTGAAAGATCTTTTTTCTGCATGATCTACAATGATGAGTACTATATTTTACACAGTGTAAGAGTTTTAAAGTTGGGGGGGTTTCTTTCTTTGTTTTTGTATCCTGGGCAATAAATTTTGATACAGAATTACGCTATGTATCTTTTTCTGTCTCTCTTTTCCTAAGGTATTTCTACATGTTTCTGAGTTCCTGCATACTACAACGCTATCTGGACTCTTTTATTGCAGGACTTTGTAGCTGAACTATACATTTTGGACACTTTTTTACTTGACTTTCTCAATTTCTGCATATATATGCACCTTTTTTATTTTTAAGGGGATTATCTACTTAGCGCTGAAATTTTTATTCACATTTGTTCTTTGGAATTGGGAAAATTATTTTTGTTTTAGCAGCTATCATTGTTTGAGTACCTCAGGTACCATTTCTATTGTTTTATTTAGAACATATGTGGACTATTACGGAGGTCCTTTATTTGTAATATATGCGCTCTCTTTTTGATTATTTATATATATATATATATATATATATATATATATATATTTGTGGTCGTGGCAATATAGCCGTATATGGAAACATAGCATATGATAACATATCAATATTGGAATTAGTCGGTTGTGGTGTGCCGAAACCGACAGAGGAGTAGGCCTGTAAAAGTGGGCCCACCTTAGAGGGTGTTTATAATAGAGGGAGTGGTGGGTGGGTTGACTCGCCAGACCATTACGGTAATGTGGGAGTGGATTGGCAGCCTTTTTATAGGGAAACCAAGCCCCTCCCACAACTACAGGCCAAGCCTTTAATTTGTGGTCGTGGCAATATAGCCGTATATGGAAACATAGCATATGATAACATATCAATATTTGGAATTAGTCGGTTGTGGTGTGCCGAAACCGACAGAGGAGTAGGCCTGTAAAAGTGGGCAAAAATAAATTATCATAAGACGTAATACGTTGACCAAAACTTTATTTAGATAAATCACAGAAAGCTAGTCTTAATTCTTTAACAGGATTGGGTATGTAAAGAGTATAAGCGGAAGATTTCCAGCGTCCCATTGTTTTGATGATGTGCGGAGGAATGTGGTTAGCAGAAGCTGTAGATGCTGCTCCTATTCGGAAAGAATGACCCGAAAATTGACTAGGGTTCAAGCCGAGTCTAGTCAACAGCAGTCTTACATAGAGCATAAACTTTACTGTAGTTAGAACGTTACCGTGCAGTTCTAGCAAAGGTTGTAATGGTTGTTTGTGGAGTGATAAAAGATAATTGTCAAAATTTTGTACAGGGCACCATTTGTTATGAGTAGGGTATAAGGGGATCGTAACGGTATGACCTATGGCACTGGTTTTTGAGTGTTTTAGCGTGAGTAGGTAATGGTCGTTTTGTTTCGCTAAGTCCATAATTCTTAGGTAATCAGGGGACGTGATAGTCCTAGTTGTGAATTCGTTGGGACGGAGGAATCCATAAAAAGCAAGATATATGGCTGATTTTATTACCGTGTTTGTCCTGGGCTCAAAAGGAGAGGAATCTAACAAGTTTACTAGTGCATGAAATATGTGGTTATCAATAGGTAGTCGTTTCTCGGGGATATGTGTATCTAATTTCTTAATGCCTCTAAGAACTGTCTTGATTTGATATGAGGACAGGAAACTCGTGGTGTTGGGTTGTTGAATTAGCATGTGGTGTTGAATTCCCGTAAGGTATAGTTTTATAGTGTTAAATGATAGTTTAAGGTTGATGTGGCAAAAAGAAGTGAAACCCAATATTGTTTCTATCGTGAACATATCGTGAATGTGAAATTCAGTGATGAATTTTTTGAATATGTGAAAAGCTCTGTCGTAAGTGTTTCTAGTGTTTACAGAGAGTGCCATGTGAGAAATGTGACGTGCGTGATTTAACAAAACTTTTAATCCATTATCATGTCTGTGAAAAGTGGGACTGGAGTTGCCCGTCTGGAGGCGGTGGGTAGTGTCGTGAAGAATTCCTGAAAACGAAATCGAGACAAGTGATCAGCACTGATGTTTGTGCACCCTGGAACGTGAATACATGTTAGAAAGAATTGACAAGTGGCTGCTATCCATGTGAGTCGCCTCAATAGCCTCATAATTACCAGGGATGAAGACCGGCCTTTATTGACAATATGGCAAGTAGCCATATTATCAGAATAGCACCACACCGTGTGACCGGACCACTGGCGGCCCCAGGTAACGGCCGCAGCCACGATGGGGTACAATTCGAATAAAGCTGAGGTCTCTGTGAATTTTGTGAGTGATTTGACCTCAGTTGGCCATGGCCCCACGAGCCATATGTCACCCCATATGGCTGCAAACCCCGTGTTTGCTGCAGCGTCTGTCCATATTGTGGGTGAAGTGTCTGAGTGAGATGGTATAAACATGGCACGCCCATTCCAAGAAGTGAGGAAAATCCTCCACATGCTCAAATCGGATGTCGCATGTTTGTCTAGTGAAATGTAAGATGTGTCTGAGGTGAATTGTGGAAATAGTGATAGCAAATGTGAAATAAATGATCTCCCCTGGGGAATGATTCTCATTGCAAAATTAAGCGATCCCAGCAATGATTGTAGGTCTTTCTTAGTGCAACGACCTTGCTGTAGGTAGTGGTCAATACTTGCCAGGATACGCTCAATTTTCTCCTGAGGGAGGCTGGCCTGCATGTGTACTGTGTCTAGTTGTATTCCTAAAAATTGCATCTGGGTGGCGGGCCCCAGGGTCTTGTGTGGGGAGACTGGAACAGAAAGTGACTCAAATAATGCCAACATGTGTTTTAAACTTGTGGGTGGACTTGTGTTGTTCTCAATTGTGAGGAAGTCGTCTAAATAGTGAATCACAGAGGGACATTGGTAAACATTTAGCAACAACCAACATAAAGCCTCTGCAAATGTGTCGAAAATACGCGGGCTGCTCTTAGAGCCAAAAGTGAGACGAGTGAAGAAATAGTATAACCCTTCCCATTTAATGCCGTGAAGGTGCCAAAGTGTAGGGTGCATAGGCAGTAGTTTGAAGGCATTTACTACATCCGTTTTGCTTAACCATGCCCCTGTGCCAGCTTTAATGATAGCCCCGATGGCATGGTCGATAGTGGCGTAATGTAGTGAAAACTCTTCAGATGGTATCAGTGAATTTAGGCTAGGGACCGTGGAGGAATGTGGTGCGGATAAATCAATGATCAGCCTGGGTTTAAGTGAGTTTTTCCCCGTGACAATCCCAATGGGATTGGTTCTCCAAGAATTGAAGGGTGGTGAAAGGAATGGACCCAGCAAAAAACCTTGTTTCACCTCGGTTGTGATAAGTTTAAGTACCAGCTGTGGGTCATCCCGTGTGGAAAGTAAGTTGTCACATTCCAGTGTGCCTGTGGGTAAATGTATCAACCCTGTGTGAAATCCTTCTGCTAATCCTGTTATGAGATAGTCGCTGAAGTGTCGTGATGGGTGTAGACGTAGCAAATCGGTGAATAAGCTGAGGTTCACGCATGTGAGATAGGGTTTTGGGAAAGCTTTATTTGGGCACATTGTCTTGGAATGAGCCCTGAAACAATGTGAACAAACATGCATTAGTCTACAGGAACTAAAACCACAATTGCCGGCATTAAAATTGTTACATACTTGGGATTTCCCTAAGAAGACAATATCTCTTCCTAGTTTGTCTTTCAAACCTTTGTTTGATCTTGGGGGGTAAGTTGCTGCTTGGTTTTGTTCTACCTCAGCTGTATTAGGGCAGAAATTTGTGCTGTGGGTTGCTGATGAGCATACTGCACAAGTTGGGGGCCTGAGGCCTGCAAAGTGCCTACAGAATAGCTCAGTGTCCAACTTGCTCCAATTGATGTTTAAGTTGAACTGAGCCAGAGCTGCTGCCACTTTTGCAGAGAAGGAACGGTGGTAATCGTAAAACGCTGTACCACCGTATTTGTGTCCCAGATCCACCAACTTGTGCATGTACGTATCCAGCTCGGCTCTTTTCCCTGGGTATACAGTGCAATATACATCCCTATAGATGCCAAACCCTAATACAAATTCTGGGATGTTCAATTTTTTGTTTAGGCGAGGGTCTCTAGCTCTAAGGACTACGGAAACATCCCCACAAGCAAAGGTCCTGTTCTCAAGGACATCCTGGGAGGCAATGAGCAATGAAGCTAGGTTAACGTCCTTGCCTTCCAGAATGTCTTTTTTAAGGTGAGCTGGGACCATATGTGAAGGATCAATGGATTCTATGTCAGCCGTAGCTGCCAGGGTATTACCGGGTAAGGTATTAGCAAGAGGCTGAGTGGTGACCGTTGCATTTGTGGACTGAGTAACACTACCGGCCTCCAATTTGTCCAGCCTGTCGCTGATTGTCCCTATGGATGTCATAAGGGACGTCATCATAGCATGAAATGCTGGTATTTGCGATCCGCTAGTGCCTTCCCCTGCATCGGAGTTGTCAGTGGTAGTGTATAATAGCCTATACAACTCCGCCTTCCTAGCTGTAGCCGGGAAAGGGATGCAGCGTCTTCTTAGTTCAGCTGTAAGACGTGGGATGGTCCATGATCTAAGGGATGCAGGGCTATTCACATCTGTACCCGGAACAGGGGTGGCAGGCCTAGCGGGTGTGCTAGGTAGTGACAGTTCTTCAGGGATATCAGGTGTTAGTGACATAACTGAAATTATAAATATAAACAGTCAGTCGTATGAAATGTATTGTGGGTGGGTACTGGTGGGCTAGCTAAGTACCAAGCGGTGAAACAATTAAACTTCTTTTGAGAGTGACAGATGAGACCCTGCTAGTTGCCAAGCGGCTTGAGAGGCACTATCTATGCGTGGGCCCGAGGGGAAGATTGAGGCCACCGAACGTTGTGGCGGGGTGTAGGCCTCTCGGTGTCATTTAAAGCATAAAAAAGATTGGGAGTGACAGGTGAGGCCCTCTCTGTATATTGATGCGAGGCGGCTAGCTATGATTTGGCCCGAGGGACGTATTACCTCCGAGTGTGAGGTTAGGGATGTTGGCCTCGCGGGACCACTAGCCTATGGATTAAGACCAGAAATATTTTAACTAATTGGGCCACCTAACCTAGGACCAGTACCCCTCAATTTTTTTAGGGTATATTGGGTTCTGGCGTAGTACCTGATAGTGAGTCAGGCTGATCTCTCAATGACGTAACTGTGATATTTGTCGGGTAGTTTGACCTGTAGGTATAAGATGATAAGTAAATATCTGGAAAGTGGGGTGGTAGTTAGGCCAGATCGTGGACCAGAACCTACCCGATAACTGCGGAGGAGATATAATCAAAAGAAACCGGCTCCTTGCTTGTAAAAGCTACCGTTCCAATGATTAAACCTAGGAGAGTAAATTATAACATTTTACCTAAAATCATATGTTTATATGGTCATTTATATGAATCATATGACAATGTTACCAACCTATAAAGTATAATTGATACCGATCACTGGGTCCCCAAATTTTAATATGAATTCTGGTAAGGTAACCTGTTGGAAGATGTCAGAAATCAGGATTGAATTAAGTGTAGCATAATTTAATACATTTTAATTTGTATTTTTTTTTTTTTGTATTTATTTTGGTGCTATATCATTATTGACCTGTAGGGGGCGAGATTCCACCTAAGAAGTGGATGCAGGATCTTGTATAATTAGTGAGAAATGCACGAATTTGAGTCGAATGTGATGATAGTATATAATGACTATTTTGTATAGTAGAAATCCTAAGTATCTAGCCGAATGTAGCGTTCGTATGAAATTTAAAACATGAATTACATAGCTTAGCGGCGAAGTGTATTTAGGCGAAAATAACCGAATGCGTTTGAATGCGAATGGGGCTCCGCCGTGTAAGCCGTAAATGTGAAGCGGTTTGCTTTACGGCGGGCCCACTTACGTTTTTTTGGCGGCAGCAGTACCGGGGAAGCTGTGCAGTCGGCGGTGACGGCGGGAAAAGCGCCCTGGAGAGCCCGGAACCACTCAGGAGGGCACCGGACCAGGAGACCACGAGGAAACAGGTAAGAGGAATCCAAAATGGCGGTCTGAACCGGAAGTAACGTTTCAGACTCGCCAGACCATTACGGTAATGTGGGAGTGGATTGGCAGCCCTTTTAAAGGGAAACCAAGCCCCTCCCACAACTACAGGCCAAGCCTTTTAATATATAATTTATTTTTTTGTGTTTTCCTTCTTTGTTACAGTCTTTCCTCTTTATGTGGGTTAGTCCTGAACACATATATATATATACATATATATATATATACACATACATATGGTAGCGTTAGTCTCACAAAAGTGCCGATCCGATGGGTAAGGACCCTGGCAAAGTATGTCCACTGTTTAAGTTGTAATACATAGCTAAGGCTTTATTTTAGTTTGTATTCCAAGTGTCTTTGTGCGGTGATCAGTCCCTGTGTACCTCAGTTGCTGTTACGTGATGCAGTCTTAATCCCAACCCGTGGTTCCCTGTCTGGGAAAGCAAATCTGTGGCTCTGTTCTCCTCTTCTTTGAAGGGTGTTCCATCGTTGTCTTTGAGGGAGCTGTGAATGTCCTGATGTCAATTGAGGGGAGTACCAAACCTGTATCTGTGTTTCAGGCAGGTTCAGGAAGGGCTGAACATCAGCATGGGTGGTGATGGCATGATTCACTCCTCTCTGCGAGATGATTAAGGCAAATGGGAATCCCCACCGGCATTTCAGGTTATGTTGTCTGAGTAGATCTGTAACAGGTTTTAAGGCCCTCCTGGCTTGCAGCATGAGCCATGAGAGGTCAGGATATATCTGGATCTGGTCCCCATGGAACAGTAGTGGTTGGGAGGTCACCCTGAGAGCTCACAGTATGCTGTCTTTGACCGTAAATTAGTGATTTCAATGTGATTATCACTGGGGTTGTCCAGTATGTGATTAGAGAGCTCTATTAGCAGTAAAGGTAACCTTCCTCAGTTTTCTCCGGCAGGCCTTGCACCTGAAGATTATTTCGGCAACCTCTGTTATCGAGGTCATCTAAGGAGCGCTCCAAGTATGTCATATATTGTGCATGGGAGTCTAGCATTTTGGTCACATATTGGCTCTGTACCTCAGTTGTCTCCCAGTCCTTCTCCAGCTCCGCTACCCTGCAGCCTATTTGTGTGAGCTCAGACCCCAGGGCGTCCATCTTCAATGGGAAGAACGATTCCAATTTGCAGAGCATTTTAGCCAGGTACAGCTTTTGATGGAAGGTTCCTCAGTAGGTCCCTAATATCAGGGTCTTGAGAGACTATGGAAAACTCAGAGGGCGCTGGGCTCGGAGGAGTGCAGTCCGATTATGAAGCCTCCGGCGCTATCTTCGACTCGACAGTTTCAACCTCACGGTCCAAATTATCTTTGAAAAATTTTGTTAAAGCACCAGATTTTCCAGCAGGGGTCTTCCCCGAGCTGTTGTGTGGGTTGTTATGCTTCTTAAGATTCCCCATTTTTGTGAGTTGTCTCCGATTAGGGTGGATGGGCATCTTGAGTCTGTGGGAGATGAGTTAGTGCACAGCCATTCAGCTCCGCGGTCGGCCATGCCTCCCTACAAAGTGAATTTTTAAGATTTAAGTCCAACAAAGTCAAACTGGAAAAATTCTCTGCTATGTTCGCAATGTTTCCAGTCCACTATGGCCTTAAATGTAAAATTCACTTTGAATTCACTTTAAATTAACAGTTTAATGAATAACCTTTTGAATGAAAAAAGCTTCAGATTATGGACAGATATGGGAAAGTGTAAACATTTTATTTTTTAGTAAATTTCTTTTATTTAGTATAATTTTCCGTAAGTTTCAGATCAAAGAAAAGTAACATGGCATTGAACGAAACACACAGGTCCCAAGAAGATTGTCAATGAAATTGTTAAGAAAGCAAATTACATTTTCTTAAGGAAACATGCAAGTCTCCATACATGTACATTTACAGGAGACACACAGGTCTCTAACATCATTTAATAAGGCACAAGCTTAATGAAGAGTTGTAGAAAAACACAGTAGTAAATATCTGTCTGAACTGTCATATTATCAAGATAAGACCTACTGGTCTCATTACAAATAAAATCAGTAATCGCAAGTGCATGTCATCCAAAAGGTCTATTACAATAACAGGAATACTACCGGACACCCGGACAAACAATTTCAGAGAACCTTGGGCTAAACAAAATCCTGGTCAACAAGTACAAGACCATGCCCTGAAGTTCATTACCATGGGGGAGAGGGGAAGGCGGGAGGAAGAAAAAATTTTAAATTAATAATGAGATAATCATGAGCCTACATGCAGACTTGTGTATCTCAACCCCTGTAGCATAGTTGCACACCAGATAATTCATTATTGTGTTCATGATATGTTAAAGACATCTTCTACAAAGTCCCTTTGGACTCTTGGCTCCCCCAAGCCAGGCCCAACACCAAGACCTACCACAAGAATAGACAACCACAACTGATGGACATACCACCATCCCACAGTCACCATCTCCCTTTGTTGGTACAATATCCCCTTCTCTATTGTAGAAGTGTTTGCAAATCAGTAGACTCAGTAGAGAGTATCCAGTGGGTCCAGATATTCATGTACATCTGAGATCTGCCACTGGTATTAAATATAAGCTCTTCCATGGAACAAAGCTCCACCATGCATTGAAACCAGAGATTAGGGGTAGGAGGTGTCTTCTTTCTCCAGAATATCAGGCTTTAGTGTATAGATTTTCTAGCACTTCTGTAATTATTTGCTCTTTAAAGGAACACTCTAAAAAAACACTATGCTGTAGTGTTAATAGGGCTAGAAGTGCCCTGGTGACCCCTATTATAGAAATTAAACCATTTTTGAATGACTTGACTTCTTACCTGGGATCCATCAGCTGCAGATCCCTGCCAGGAAGCTCTTCATCTGACTTCTGCCCAGCCTTGCAGGTCTTAGTTCAGGTAAGCTAGAGGAGGCTCCCAAACAAGAACTTCTGGTTCTTCTTGCTGCAGGGAGGAGAAGGGTGATGCTGCCCAGCAGACATCAGATAAGTAGTCAAACTGTCCTAAAATTGTCTGAATGCTTACAATGGGAAGGGGGGGGGGATGCCAGGATACTCTAGGCAACATAACTAATACAGCGTCCTGCAGTGGCCATGGTGCATAAAATTAGCAATGTATTTGTAAAAATTCAGCTACTCTTAATAATTGCACCAAGCAATTGTGGGTACAAACACACAATTGCAGATTTTTTTCCATCTTGATGCTATTTAGTAAGCCTTCCCAAGTATCTTACATTTTGATGTGGAACAAAATAGCATTGAAACCATACTATCGCAATTCTGACAATAAGGATATTCAGCACTATTGGAGGCTATCTTTTCAATATCTCTTGTCCTGAGTTAAGGAAACGTTAAGTCTATGTGAGCTCCAGGTGGATTTAATTTTCCATTCTCTCTCTTAATCACAAGAGATGCTCCTGACTTCTAGAAGTCAATAAGATTATCACTTGGTTCAGGAGGGCGCTAGTTTGATTAGATTGATAGAAAAACAGATTGCTCACAGGGTAGTAATGTAATAGCAATTGATTCTGAGTTCAGTTTCCATAGCCCAAGCTCATAAACCTTAACTAATACCAAAATTAGATATTTGCAATGCCTTACATTGGTCAAGTTAATATTCTTAATATAATTTCTTGATCTAAAATGGGTAGTTGAAGGTAAGATATCTTCAAAATGGGTTAATTACTGTTGGAAGACTTATCATTTTGTCATGAAGCTTCTATTTGACAGAGTATTACATTAAGGAAACCACATTAGTTTCCTTATATTAGAAGTACTATAGTGAAAGTGTAAAGAGAATTAACAGTCTTCAGTTACAAGAGACTATAACTCTCACAAAACTCCAATTTTATTTATATTTCATCTATTTAATCAACGTTTTCATCTGTGTATTTGTATATCTATATATGTTTCTATTTTTCTGTCTGTCTGTCTGTGTATGTATTTATTTGTCTATGTGTTACCTTTTTTGATCGATCTATCTATCTATCTATATATCTATCTATCATCTTTTTTGCCTGTTTTTCTGTCTGTCTGAGAGAACAGGTGATCTGTCACACTTGTGTACCTACCCATTCCCATACATTAAACTGTAGGTAAAAATCATATAATATATGACACATTTCCTAGCCAGCTCACATATGTGCAGTGGGGGTGGAATTCATAGTCGGAGCAGGTAGGCAGCTGTAACTGTAATGGACCTACTGTGTGGTCCGCCTTTTTAAACTATGGAAAAGAATGTAATAGTTTGAGCATGTAGACATCTGCAGCTGACTAGCCCCCATTTTACACATGTGATGAAGGCTCAAAGTCTGTGAAGGCAGGCGTCCTAGCTTTGTTTACCCCTCCCCTGCCACCATGCCATTTGTATAATGTTTCATTATTTAATAAAGAGAAACCATTCTGTAATGATTAATGAGTTATTTTCCATTTATGTGATCTGGGGTTGGCTTTTACATTTATGTCTCAAGAACCGTGATTTGTCTTTCACATGGACTGCTGCCCAGCTACAAGAAAGGGTAAGACATTCTATTTGGAATATGGTTACAAGTGACACTTTGGAGACCTTTGAAAAGTTGGTCAACATACAGAACAAGCCATTCTATTTATGAAAACCAAAATACCCTAGTTTTTTTTGTCATCTGAAGAGTCCCAGGGAGAATTCATGACAAATTACTTTTCCAGTGTTATCTTAATGTAGAAATGTTCTTACTTATTTCGTTTTTTTTTAGGATTCAATCAGTCAGTCCATCAAATCCGCTCACTAAAGCGCTTTTTATAGGCTTCTGTGCTAGTCTGCTAAAATATTCAACAAATTCCAAATGAACTTGTCTGTTATTGGGCTATCAATTAAACTTTACCATACACGTCAAATCACACAGTGTGCACATTTTACAGTTACAATGAATTGTCATCCAAAATGTCAGCCATCGAAAAATATTTAATAACAAAATCATTGCTCTTGTGCATTGCCAGGGGACAAATGGTTACGCCTTCTCCCGTTCTCAGTGGTCCTATAGTGGATGAAAAGTGAGTTTCTGTTAACTCGATATTCTAGGAGAACATTCTTAAAATGTCATCTGCATTAAATCTACATAGTATTAATGCCTTTGACAAAGCCCATGTGTAGCAGCTTTTATTTTCCATAATAAATGATTGCGTGATGGGGGTGGGAAAGTTGTTATTTATTGATGAATTATTCATTCCATGCAAAATCCCCTGGGAAGGACCCAAAGAAGCTAAATAAGCAATTAATGGCTTTCATGACTAGTTCGTTCAGCTCATTAGTCAGTAACCCTGTAATCAATACTTGTTTCTAGAAATGTATTTGTTGCTGAACGGGGACATTTGAATGTCTGGTGGGACACAAAGAAGAATTAATATGAAGCCAGGCTAAATACACATGAGTTATACATCAATGCCTTCCAGGTGCAATACTGCAGCAGTATCAGGGATGGGAATTTCATAATCTAATGCTGTTTTTTATTTTTATTGTGTTTAACTGTTTAAAGTTCATGGAGGTGGGCTTCATGAGGATCTGCGATGGTCGCACTGGCATTCAATGACTTATATGCTTTTGAAAGCAATATTTCTTTAGCGCACCCTCCTGCATTAGTATGTTGACCTGTTTACGCCCTGAAGCATTATTATGCAAATCTCGTTAGCATAATTAAAAGAGCACCAGTTTTACATAAAGATATAAAATGAACTTGACTTTTTTTCTGTCACATATCTTGCTGGCCTTTTGGGAGACATTAATAAACACTCTCCAATTAGTCGCGAGGCTAAACTTGATTAGAGTTTATATTCTGTAATATTTACACAAATAAATCTCCCCTGTGTCTATTTAATTATTTGATTAATGTATTGTATTCGCTTCTCTTATATCACTGCTTAGGGGCTGTACTGACTATTTAAAATTATCTGCATCATCTTTTTATCCACCAGTGTTTTGTGAGGTAATTAAATCTTTACTTGTGTAGTGCTTGATGGAAACTATGTTACAAAACAAACACAATGCCCCTTCATCTTCTTATGAAGAGCGCATGAAAGGAAATATGCCAGCCATCCTCATTTGTTCCTGTTCATCTCTTAATCCTTTTAAGTGAGAACTGAAATATATGATTACTACTTGCAGCATTAAGAATGGACATATTAAAATTATGCCCACCAGCATTAAAAATTCTTATTAAAGTGATAATGACATCTAAAAATAAGTTTAGATTTATCAAGAGGGGGTTTAAACATTTATCGTTATTATTTTATGTAAATGTAAAGTTGCCATACAACATACTAAGCAAAATGATTTAGATGGCATTTATACATTTTACAATTAATCAACGTATCATTAACCTTTTAAATGCAACCCAATGCACTGGGCATATCTCTAGCAGACAAAAGCTTAGTGATGCTTATCTTGATTTGTGTAACTTTATGTTATAAATATTTCCAAGAAAAGACAAGCAAAAAATTCCAATCATTTTAAAAAGTACATTTTGTATTCGTAGTGTTCGACCTAAAACAAATTGGTGTAGATAAAAATGCTTGTTCTTGGGTTCAACATTGGCATAAACATAGAGTGCAGAGAGTTGTCATTAATGGTAGATTTTCAAACTGGACAAAAGTGGTAAGTGGGTTCTGTTTTGGGACCACTTCCATTTAGCATTTTTATAAATGATCTTGAAATGGGCTTTGAACACCATGTTTTAATGTTTGCAGATGATACAAAATTATGTAAAGTAATACAATGTGAGCAGGATATTGCTTAGCTGCAGAGAGATCTAGACAGACTGTGCAGTCAAATGGTAGATACATTTTAATGTAGAGAATTGCAAAGTTATGCTCTTCGGGGTAACGAATGCACAAGCAACTTACACCCTATATGGTAAGTTAGTCTGACAAAAAAAAACATCACCCAACTCCTATAGTGAACCTTCTTATTATCTAACACCAGTTGATAATTATAGAATGTAATTTTGAATATGCTAGCACAATCTCTATAGACAATACATTTCTTATCACATGCTTTTGTGGCCCACTACATGCAGGATGCATACTCAAACTAGTACTTTGGATAAGTTACAGAAATATTATAAAACACTTAATAAAACTCTTTACTAACACTTAATAGAGTAACCCTTGCTGGCACCTAAAAAAACTTACTTAATAAAAAAAAACTTACCTGCTATCCTGCACTAAACTTCTCCCTGCAATCTGACCCTCCTTGTGTGATATCACTTTCCCTTGCTGCAGGGGGGATGTCATAAAGCTAAGGTTGAGGTAGGACTTAAAGTGGCATGGACGGGGGTCCTGCCACAATTGGTCATCCATCATCAGCATTCTATGGGTGCTGACAACTGACACAAAATACACAAACAATTAATGATCTTGGAACTATGGGTTTACCTTTTCTTATCAAATATTACAAAAATACCCGTTCATTATCTTTTCAACTACGAAACCAATGGCCGGCAGACCCATGACTGCTGGTAAAAGCCCTGTTTTTCCTGCACCTTAAAATGAAAGGGTAATCTGCAAATTAGGGTATGCCAATTTCTAGTTCATGTATAATCTGTACAATGTATGGTTCTAGTTCATGTATAATCTGTATGATTTACTATCAAAATTGCTAGATAATATACAGATTTAATTAATGATTGGCCTATTTACCTTGAGGTTGCGAAGATGTGCACAGCATGTTAAACAAAATGTGATCACACTATGAGCATGGTGATAAACCTGTGGTGCACCTTGCCCCAGCATAACAGCTACTTCATGAATTAAATAATTAATGCAATGCTATATTCACACTTGCTACCAATTTGTCTAGCACAAATGTTATTGCCTCTGAAATGTCACTATGTGGTATTCTAAGGGAGTGAACTTAAGCTATTAATAAACGATGACTTCATTAGTTTTAAGGGTGGTAGCTGTAGGTCCTTTAAACAGTGATGGTCAGGAAAGTCGGTCAATGCTATGTTCAACAAATGAAAATGAAAATAAAAAAGAAGTAAATAGGAATAGGAATGGGAACAGCAAAAAAAAATAAAATAAAATTAAAAATAGCTTTACCTTCCTTGGGTCCCCACTCAGGTCAAATGCTAGTTTTAGTTTTCATGGGACTTTACCGGTAGAAAGTAAAACATTTGCATAGAAGACTGATTCCACACAAAACAGCAGTCCAGATCCAAAAGGCTGTCAAGTATCCTCTGCACTAAGAGATACTACAAGCTCACACAAATGTTTAAACCACGGTGAAATTGTCAGTGAGAGGAGTATGATACTTCTCTAGGCACAGTAAGCAGATAGTTCCATATCTGGATAGGACTTTTACCATAGGGAAACTCTGAAACAATTACCAACAAACCAAAACAGTCTAATCACAGGAGAACAGACACCAACTCAATTAGCTTATCTTTTGGCGAGCCCCTCTTCAGGTCTTATACTAGTTTTACTTACTTGTGCTACATGTGTCCAAATGAGAATATGTGTTTTACATTTAGTTGTCCATACTTCAAACCCTACTGCAGATACTCTGTACTCTATCTTCTGTATAATTATGATGTCACAGGTCTAGATTTGAGGCTGCATAAACACAATGAAAACACGTTAAATCCTTGCACAGTACAGACTGAGTCCATTGAACATATTAATACATAAAAAGATAGTAACTACACTGTAGTGGCAGCAACATATTTCATGATATGTGTTTGAAATAACCTTGGATATCTATGTTGTGGCTGCTTGGGTCTCTCAAAACATAGACCTGGAGCTACTGCTCCAATAGCCCATGTGTTTATCTGTCCAATTTCTTTATATTCCTCAAAAAGGAGGCAATTTGAGCAACTTTCTTTCATAGAACTCCACACACAGAATAGACTGCCGGAGAATATGAATTATGCCATTGGCTTCAAGCCCTTGAACATCATTCTACCCTAACGTATAAAGCAACTGCACCCATTGTTAGAATCATCGGTGTTCATTTTATGTATAGCAATATATTTTTGAAAATGTCTGCTCTGTAAATGTCTACTATGATATCAGAATTATTCACAAAAGTGAAAATTGTTTGAAATTCAAAGTTAATTTTGCATTAAAGGCAACAGTAGTTAAACTGGCAGCACAGCTGATTTTGGCACATTTTTTGTAGTTCATTTTGGCCCTAAATGTGCAATTAATTTTGCCTTTTTGTGAATAATCCTGTGTGTGTATTATTGTATTTATATGTGCTCCCAGGACACATTTAGAAATTAGAAATAAACAAAGAAACAAATCAATAAATATATAAAATTGTCTAGAAGTGCTTTGTTGTTCTTACCGAAAATAAACTTTTCACAGTTTTTAGTAAAATTTATTTTGTCTCTATGAATGACCGTTGTACATTCTTGTTAATAAACAGATTGTATTGGATATATGTACACATAATTGTACACAATCCCTTCAAAGGCCATAATGTTTATGAAAACCAGTCAGAAAAGATTGGACTTTTGCATGTTGACATCGTACATCAGAATTTAAAGATGATGTGACTAATGACGAGATTTATTCACTAACAGGGTTATTCAATAAAATGACTATTTAAGGTTAATTTCAAATTTAAAGTAAATATAGTGAACCAAAAACATTCTCTGAAAAGTGAGAGAGCTATGCTCAAAGTCTGGCTACTTTGGCCAAAAGTGATTGACCGTGAAAATAATCAGCATTCAAAAATGCTAAATTGTAGTTAAATAGTCAAAAATAATCTTCAACATGGCTATATTTTTTCCAAGTCCATTTTGGCCTCCATTTGGTCATACACTGTTCTGAGAGACTGGTAATAAATCTAGCATTGAATCAATTAATTACAAACTGGCCAGTTATTATATATTACAGGCCGTAATCTTCCATGTCATCAACATTTTGTAACAGGTAACCATGAATTGCATGAACTGTAAAATGTGTGCCAACTTACAATTATAATATTTAGATGGTTCATAAATTCAAACAACTTACACATTTTCTTGGCATGCTTACCATTGCTTTCAGTATTTCATTTAGACATCTGTGTGCCCGAATTACAATGTGAAATCATTCAGGTGCAACAGAACAACAGAGGGATATGTGCACTGTGTAATGAATGGCTTTGGTCTTACACCGCAATAGATAAGTGTATTTGTCATCATGTAGAGATATCCCTTCCAAGAGCTATTTTGGTTATAATTTAGTGTAAAATGTACATAGAGTGGGATTCAAATAGCCTGTAAGACATTTGATTAACTTGAAAATTCTAACAATTTAGTCAGGATAAGCAAATATTGCTAGCAATTTGGTCAGTACAATGGTAAGTTGACTTTTATTAGCAAATGAAACCATGATGTATGTTTTTCTTTATGACAAATGCACTTTAAACTCTTTTAAGGTTTAAGACATCCACTGATATAATTTATTGGCTAACCTGGGAACTAACAAGAGAAATGCAAATTCTATTGCATAGTTGCTGAGAATCATTTTGGTTTTGTTATTTTGTCTTAAAAATTCCAATTCACCCAGCAATTATCATCAGTTCTTGGTTTTGTCAATATACTCTATGTGTTTGACTACTGAATAGAAAAAGAAAAAAGACCAGAAAATAGTGCAGTATCATTTGTATAATGAAAGAACAAATGAACACAAAGACTCTTAATGAAAATGTATGAGACAAATTACATCTCATATGAAGTCCTTTTACGATATGCATAATTTAAAAACTTCAATCTTGAGGATACCAGAGATGTCAATACAACCAATCAGTCTTTGTTTCCAGAGATTTATGGCTTGAATACTCTGTCGCTGTAGCAAGGTTGTTGGACTGGCTCATCAGAAATAAGAGGCAACTGTGGTGAAAATCAAGTGTCGGACTTTTTAAGAGATAATAGTATTGCAGGTGTAATGTTTGTATCAACGTATTTTACTCTGAAACTTTAAAAGACAAATATCAATCAAGATACAGCATAAAAGCACCAAATTGCACTTTTTATAAAAAGTTACAAGTACGTAAGGGTATCACAACATACAATGAAGAAAGAACTTAACGACATTAGAAACTACAAGGTTCACAATTTAGTAATTCCTTAAAGGGACACTGTAGGCAACCATACTACTTCAGCTCATTGAAGTGGTCTGGGTGCATTGTCCCTTTTGCACCTATTGCTGCAATGTAAAACATTGCAGTTCTAGAGAACTGTCTACCAGACAGTCACTGGGGGCCCTTCCAGAATCCAAATGGACTTTTGGTCCGTAATCTGACACTGGACGTCCCCACGCTCTGCATGAGGACCTCCAACATCAGATTTTCCCCATAGGAAAGCATTAAATAATATGTCTCCTACGGAGAGGTCTAATAATAGTTAGGTCTGCCCTGCTGGTTGACGGCGGCGGAGGAGGAGCGTAGGCGGAGCCTGACCCAGCGCTGAGGTACATCGGCACTGAATTCAGTTAAGTGTCTGAAGGGGTTTTAAAGGGGGATGCGAGGGAGAGGGGGACTTATCAACCTATAGTGCCAGGAATACTGCTTTGTTTTCCTGGCACTAAAGGGACCCTTTAAAATCACCTGACGTGGCTAGGTGCTAATGTAAAGCATAATGCAGTTTAGGAAGACTGGTGCTCTTTTGATCTGATCTTTGCAATCTTCAAATAATTCCCTGCTAGCAAGAGGATGAAAGGCCTATATATCGGATGCATTGTATAATTTAAGATGGAATTAAATACTCCTGTTAGAACAGCATTCAAATTCAATTGTGTTACTTTAACAGAACTTGTCTTTCAAAAAAAAAAAAAAAATGCCCATCCCATTTTATGGATTTTTAAGTGTCTTCAAACACTAGTTACGTGATTGTTTAAAGTATAAACAAGCAATTGGGTAAATATTTAAAAAGTCATTGAGATGTTCTATAGTCTAGATTTATGAAAGGGTGTTTGGGTTTCCTAAATCTCTAATTCTCGTTTGAATGAATAGAAGAAAAGATGTGGTAATCCTTAGTGGCGTTTAATAAATCTAGGTCTACATAAAATTAACTTGATACATCACTCCCTTAGCTGCACTAATTGTTTTTGGAAGGATATAAGCTTTTTTGTGTTGCAGAAACATTGGAACTCTGGGAGTTAACGCACAGTCACTGCATTGCCAGTAGAATTGTTTTACGGCAGCAATACTAGCTCTTACAATGAAAATACATCAGACATCAGGCTTTTTTCATTACCAGAGAGAAGTTGTCATTTTGAAATGTAAAAAAATAAATAAAAATAAATAAGTAAAAAGCGCATTATACATTCAGGCAGAATGAGACATCAATGTGAAATATAAATAAATGACCAAAAAAAAAAGTAGAAAACATCCTTGAATTTATGACATGGTTGCCACATTCCAAGCTTTATTTATGTTCTCCGCCTGTCAATATCAAAAGCATGAAAAATCAGAACTTCTCATCTCAAGTCGATGCAGAATGTAAAATAAAACACCCTGCTTGATATATGAACTTGAACACATTAACAGAATTAGAACATTTTCTTTTCAAGTAAGTGTCTATGAACAGCAGGTGAAGTGACTTAAAAAAAAAAAAACCAAAAAAAAAAACGTGTGTGATTCTAGGATGAAAAAAATCTACCAATTAAAGCATCAAAGCAAAATATTTAGATGTATAGTATGGAAATGTAATGGTGGCAGCACCTTTGTAGGTCTTATTTAATAAAGTATATTCAATTATCAAGCTTAGCATGTCTGAGGCAGATTTTCTCTACTTTGCAACTAATTAGGGCCAAGTGAAACTTGCCACCAAAGGGGTCAATATGGTAAGTACTCAGCAAATGTGTATGCTATCCTGATCGTAGGTAAAAATCAGCCTACAAGGTCATATCTCCTGTCTACTGATATTGGTTTCAAACTAAAACCTAAGCTCCTGGTCAATTCAAATCCTTATTAATTAAAATGCATATTTTTTATTGTTTGTATAACGCGAAATTATACAGATTTACATTGTTTGTGTAATCTTTGAAATTATATAGAGATAGAAAGTGACTCAAAGAGAGGGATATGCATATTAAAGGATCACTATAGGGTCAGGGACACAAACATGTATTCCTGACCCTATAGTGTTAACACCACAATCTAGTCCCCCTGGGCCCCTCATGCCTCCATAAATATAGTAAAAACCTTACTGTATTCAAGCCTGAAGCTGTAAATCTGCATGCTGTTAGATTCAGAAAAACAAGCAGTCTGCTGACATGTGGTAGCCTGATCCAATCACAGTGCTTCCCCATAGGATTGGCTGAGACTGACAAAGAGGCAGATCAGGGGCAGAGCCAGCATGAGTCAAACATAGCCCTGGCCAATCAGCATCTCCTCACAGAGACAAATTGAATCAATGAATCTCTATGAAGAAACTTCAGTGTCTGCATGCAGAGGGAGGAGATACTGAATCACAGGATGCTGTGCACAGTGCTGCCCTGTGCTCTGCTGACAGCAGATCTGAGTGGATGGAGGCATATTATGCCTCCATCAACTCAGAAGTCCCTCTGGTTCACTCTGAGTGACTGCAACTGGAGGTGTTCCTAGCTTTCATGAGAAAGGCTGCATGGAGCTATAGTTCTCACCTGAACAACCTCATTAAGCTGAAGTTGTTCAGGTGACTATAGTGTCCCTTTAAGATATATGGGAATAGTTTCCTGAACAAACAAGGGAATGGCACTGATTACTTTGCTACACTAGGTAGTTCTACAATCCAGTTGAAAAAAATCAGTGAATTTAATTTCCACCTCTCCCTGCAGCTTTTAGGTAAAGGTAGTCCACCTGATTTATTTTACTCCTTGTCTTCATATTATAATTTTTTTAATATAACAATGTTACCATTTATACATGTAATTACGCTACTAAGGAGCTTGTCCATGCTCTAGTCATCTCTTGCATTGACTAGTGTAACCCACTCCTAATTGGTCTCCAAAGAAGCTGCACTGCCCTGCTACAGTCCATAATGAATGCTGCCGCCATTCTGATTTTCCTCTCCTGTAGCTCCTCTCACATCTCTCCCCTCTGTCAGTCCTCACATTGGCTTCCTGTATCCTATAAGAGTCAATTCAAAGTACTAAGTACAAAGTACCACACCTATAAAGCATTAAACAATTATAGCCCCTCCTATATCTCATCATTGATCCGTAGATATGCCCCTTCTTGGTCTCTCTGCTCTGTCCATGACTTTATCCTGTCTGCTGCTCGCACCCGTACGGCCAACTCACGCCTGCAGAACTTCTTGCAGGCGGCTACTTTCCTTTGAAATAGCTTGCCTACTCCCATCAGACTCTCCCCTGGTCTTCAATTATTTAAACAGTGCCTCAAAACATATCTCTTCAGGAAAGCTTATGTCCTCTCAGAGTAACCTCTACCTCACATGACAGGTGTATAGTCGCCATTTTGGGCAGTCGGAATCCAGGACAACCACCCCATAACCCAACCCAATAACGCACATACTAGAGGATATGGGGAAATATGTCCACAGCTTTATTTAGCAAACAATAATAATAACCATAATAATCATAATAATAACTTAACAAGTAAACATGGGTCATTGCCCCCCATACTCCGCCCTCGCATCCTATTCCTTCCATTAACATATAAAGGGCAATGACCCCCATATAAATAAACATATATATATAACATACATCAACATTATTCCAATCGATGTAAAGTGCCAACCATCCATTAACCACGGCAGGGGTATACCCGGATACCCCTACCCCACCAGGTTCTGAGCCACCGACAGGACTCGAAACCTATCAACCACCAATGACCACCACTTGTTTGTCTTCCATTACATTCATCCTGGGGAGCCTATTTCCTCTCCTTCAGCTCCCCGTCCCGCCGCTGTGAAAAAACGGGACAAAACCACACATAACAAAACAGGGAGGGTGGGTGGGACAAACTTAACCAGGTAGGAAGTTAGAATGAATTAACTAAAATGGCTGCCCATTTAAATAACCAAACCCACTTACCCATAACTCCACTCCCTTGCTTACTTCCTCCTAGGCCCGCCTCCTAACCCCTGTCAAGGCCTTTTTCCGCTTAGCTGCGCTTGGCTACATGGGGCTACATGACAGGTGTATAGTCGCCATTTTGGGCAGTCGGAATCCAGGACAACCACCCCATAACCCAACCCAATAACGCACATACTAGAGGATATGGGGAAATATGTCCACAGCTTTATTTAGCAAACAATAATAATAACAATAATAATAATAATAATAACTTAACAAGTAAACATGGGTCATTGCCCCCCATACTCCGCCCTCGCATCCTATTCCTTCCATTAACATATAAAGGGCAATGACCCCCATATAAATAAACATATATATATAACATACATCAACATTATTCCAATCGATGTAAAGTGCCAACCATCCATTAACCACGGCAGGGGTATACCCGGATACCCCTACCCCACCAGGTTCTGAGCCACCGACAGGACTCGAAACCTATCAACCACCAATGACCACCACTTGTTTGTCTTCCATTACGTTCATCCTGGGGAGCCTATTTCCTCTCCTTCAGCTCCCCGTCCCGCCATAAGCTCAGACCTTGACCCCTTAAGCCGTCTGAGCTCCGCCACCCCGAAGAAACAGCGCCCGCTGCATACCAACCTGCCAACCCAAGTTGAGCAGATCCCAACCCACCTCCGAAAGGTGAACCCCGTCCGAGCGGTAGTACCCCGGCAACCCCTCCTCCAACTCGCTGTGCCGTACCACCACACCTCCCATCTTCCTAACAAAGCTCGCCATTAAGCTGTTCACCTTTTTCCTGCAGTGATCAATCGCCACCGGATCCCGCGCGTGCCGCCATCGACGCCTTGGGACAATCTCCGACCACACTAACATAACCCCCGGAAGCAGGTCCCTCAATTTGTTGATGTCCTGCTTCATCCACTTTACCAACCGACGTTGTGGCGTGAGGCCCAAGTCGTTACCCCCAGCATGAAGGACCACCATGTCCGGTGTCCTCCCGCCCACCACCATCCTAAACATTGCCCCACAAACCTCCCCCCAGCAAAATCCCCTGTACCCAAACCATCGGACTGTCAACTGGTCCTTCGGAAAGCCCAGCTGCTGGCCCTGCATTCGAGCTGCGGCCCTCCTCTCGGCCCAGAAGACAAAAGAATGTCCCACAATCCAAGCAACCCGTCCTGGGGAGAAGAAGAAAACAAGCATGAGGGAAAGGCAAAAGAGGACTCCTCCGTCCATGTCCGCCCCCGCACCATATCTATACATATACATATATATAAACATATACCTACCCAGACATGTACCTTTTTTTTTTTTTTATTATTCCAATAAGCCCAACCGCACATATGAGCGGAACCGCACCGACTCCCATCTCCCTATGCGCTTCACGACCTCATCTCCTAATCCCAACCGTGCGGCCTCCGTGGCCGCCCCAATGCGAAAGGAGTGAGTACCAAAACGTCCGGCCGGAAGCCCCAACTTACCTAGCCCGGCCCGAAAAACCTTTGTAAACTGAAACCGGGACAGGGAAGAACCATCCGCATGTACCAAGAAGGAACCCCCTACCGCCGGCCTCCGAGCCATGTACTCCGCCACTGCAGCCACCGGGCACAATGCTGCGCCCGGCAGAGCCCATAGCGTAACGTCCCTACCCACGCCACGGACGTCCGTCTTAGAACTACCCAGATGCACAACCACCTTACCCTCCAAAACACGAACCCCTGAGGCCTGCAGACCCCCGGGCACCACCCTACTGGCACTCACCAGCTCCCCCACGCGGAACGCCCCGAAAAATGCCAAGAGAAAAGCCGCTCTGAACAGAGAGACCTCAAACCCGTTGAAACAAATTTCCGGCAACCGACCCACCAGATCCCCCAATACCCGTACCGACACCGGGCGCCTAGAGTCACAGGTCCTGCGGCCCTTTCGATAACCCTTCAGCGCCTGCCGTACTAGGAAGGTCTTAGTCAGATCCTCCGACCCGCGCCATCGGAACCAGAACGCCATTGCCGCCATGGACCTGTCGACCACTGCCGGGGACGCCCCCTTTGCCAGCAATTGGCAGGTGTACCATAGAAAAGCGTCCCGCAGCGCATCCCCACGTAAGCCATGCTCCAACCCGTCTAATGATCGTTCCCAAGAGTCCCAGACCTTACTGTAGGAGGCCCATGTGGCCGGTGCCAGTGAAGCCTTCACAAGTCCCCCAAGCAGGACGCTCCCAGCTGCCATATCTCGTCCGGGCAAGCCTCCCCTTCCTTCAATGCTCCTGGCGCCATCGACCAAAATCGGGACCACTGAAAACGAGACAGAGCGTCAGCCACCTCATTCAGGTACCCAGGGACATGACGCGCGCGAAACACAACATTCCGTGACATACACATCAACACAAAGCGCCGCAGCAACCTAACCACCGGCTTAGAGGCAGCCGATTGATTATTCACCGCATGCACCACCGCCATGTTGTCCGAGAAAAAGACCACTTTCTGGTCCCGGAGCCCCTCGCCCCATAGTGCCATTGCAACGACCAACGGGAATAATTCCAGAAAAGCCAGGTTGCGCATGACTGGGCTAGACCCCCATGCCTCCGGCCACCGCTCCGCGCACCATCTCCCGCCAAAGTAGGCCCCGAAGCCCACACTACCCGAAGCATCCGTGAAGAGCTCCAACTCCGCCGCCGACTTACCCGCCCGCCTGAAAAACACCGTCCCGTTGAAATCCTGCAGGAAGGCATCCCACACGCCCAAATCAGCCCTCATGGTTGCTGACACCCGTATGAAATGATGCGGGGATCGAACTCCTGCCGTAGCAGCCGCCAGGCTGCGGCTGAAAACCCTCCCCATAGGAATTACACGGCATGCAAAGTTCAGCATCCCTATTAGCGACTGCAGTTGCCGCAGCGTAACTTTGCGCGCAACGGTCACCGCAGCTACCGCCCCCTTGAGCCCCTCCAACTTGTCCCGAGGCAGTCGGCATTCACCCAAGATAGAATCTATTTCTAACCCCAAGAAACTAAGGCACGTCGTCGGGCCCTCCGTCTTATCCGCTGCCAGCGGCACCCCAAAGTGGCCCGCCACCCATTCCACGGTCCTAAGCAGTTGCTGGCATGCCGAGGAGGCAGCCGGCCCCACGCAAAAGAAATCGTCCAGGTAGTGCACCACCGAACGGTTCCCCGCCTCGACCCGCACCACCCATTCGAGAAAAGTACTAAATTTCTCGAAATAGGAGCATGAAATAGAACAGCCCATAGGGAGGCACAAGTCCACGAAATATTTTCCCTCGAAAAAACATCCCAACAGGTGGTGGCAGTCCGGGTGGACTGGCAGCAGCCGAAACGCCGCCTCAATATCCACTTTTGCCATAAGTGCCCCATGCCCGGCCCGTTTAACCAGCTCGACCGCCCGGTCGAATGATGCATACGAGACCGAGCATAGGTCCTTATCAATACCGTCATTCACCGACTCCCCTTTTGGGTAGGAGAGGTGGTGAATGAGCCGGAATTTCCCCGGCTCCTTCTTTGGCACCACCCCAAGAGGGGAAACCCGTAGGTCCTCCAATGGGGGCACCGCAAACGGGCCCGCCATCCGCCCCAGCGCAACCTCCTTGTCTAGTTTCTCCCGTACCACCCCCGGGAAATCCGCCACCGACTTCAGGTTGCGCAACCCCCCCGAACCCCCCGCTCCCGGAAGGGAATAAAGAAACCCCGCCCGAAGCCTTCCCTAAGTACCGAGGCATCAGTCCTGTTACCGTAGCGGCTTAGCCACGGCTCCATCGCGTCTAGTCTCACCGGCGTGAAGCCCCGGGGCAGGGGAAGCATTCCCTCCGGCCCCGGCAGCCGCTCCGGCTGTTCCTGCCTTCCCTTTTTTGAAACAGCGATTGAGCCCATGAGCACCCCCGCAACCGGAGCACTCATGCTTAAATCGACACGCGTTTCCCCATTTGCACTGGCCCTCATTGTAGAGCCAGCAGAAGCCCTTTTGCAAAGCGGCCGACGAGGCGGACTGCCCCTTCGCGCCGGCCGAGTTTGGAAAGGGCTGCGCCTTCTGGGCCATCATTAGCTTCATCCAGAGGGGCAGATCCATCTGATCCCACCTCATCCCCGGGTTAGCCGCCAGTCGCTGCCTAAACTGTTCATCGTATCGCCACCATGCCAGCCCCCCATAGGTGCGATATGCTTCCCAAATGCCGTCCAGGTAGCAGAACAGGGACGAGCATAATCCCGGCGATTTTTCCCCGAGCACGCTGGCTAGCACGCAAAACGCCCGTAACCAGTTGCCAAAGGATTTCGGAATCTTGCGATACCGCTTCCTCTCTCCTCCTCCTCCTTCTTTTCATCCTTTTTATCCTCCTCCTTGAGGTCAATAAAGTCCTCCAAGGGGAGCAGGGAGAAGATCTCGCAGAACTCACCTTTCCAGAGCTTCTCTTTCACGTCCTGTTTCAGATGAACCCCCAGGGGGCCCGCAAACGAGACGTATGCGTGCTGCCTCGCTGCATCCGGAATACCCCCGGCCAGTTCCGCCTTGTCACCCCCGGCCGCCATCGCCTCGGGCGCCACCCCCACGTCCCCGCCCGAACTAAGCCCCACGGAAACCCCACTAGGACCAGGGACCTCCGTCCCCGGGGCCCAAACCCGACCAACGCCACCCCCCGTGTCACCCCCCGCCCCCAGCGAGTGGAGCAGTGCTTGCAGTGTGCTAACTAAGGAACTGGAGTGTAGTGACCCACAAGACTCACCGGCCAAGCCCCCTGCAACTGACGCGGCAGGGGCTGCGTCGTCGACTGCCCGATGTCCAGGGAGAGCGACTCCCGCCGATACCTCGCCAACCGGGGAGCCAAACCGGTGCCTTGCCCGTGTCGATATGGAACAGCTCCGTGACCTGGAAAGAGGAGAAGAAGTCCTGGGTAGGGTGCACTGAGTATTCGCATCCCCCCCGTCCCGACCCTGGGAGCGCCTGCCCATTGCCAAAGCCTCCCGCTGTGCCCCCTGCACGCGCCGCGCGCGGGAGCCCCTAGGGCTACGGCTCCTCCTGTCTTCTCCGGGCATACGTCCCCGCCGACCACCCCTGGGAACGCTAGACCCGCTCTCTCCTGAGCTCCCTGACCTGGAGCGGCGCTGCCGGGACCTCCCCCTCCTCCCCCTCCTCCCCCGTGGCTCTACTTCCCGAACCGGAGAGGGACTACCACTACAGGACCCTGAACCGGACCCCCCCCGCCTACTACCCTGCACCCCCAAACGCTCACCCCTCCGGCTAGAGCCTGACCCCCCACCTGAACTGGCTCCCAGACTAAGGGGACCTAGACCCCCCTCAACTAGACTGGCCCCCCCAACCCCTAAACCAGGCCTACCCGACCCTACCCGCCCCGGCCTAGCCCCAGCATCCAAGGAGGCCCCCTTTCCCCTACCAGGGGAGCCCAGCAGTCCCTCCTCACCCACAGCCCCCCCACCCCTACCACTACTCCCCCCACCTATGACCCCTATGCCCTCCCCATCCACCACCCCCGGTCCCTGGGAGGCCTTCCCACCCCCAACTTGGGCCCTCCGCCCTCCGCTTCCTGTCAGGACCCCCCCAGCACTTTTCCCGCCAAGGGGGCCCCGGCCGGAGCCCCCTGCACTTGCCTTTGGGGCCGGGAACCGGCCACGTGTCCTCCCGGTCCCGGCCCCGCCGATCTCCGCCTCCGACGGGGCGTGCGCCCTCCCAGGCCGCAGCTCCATGCTGCCCGCTCCTCCAGGGGACCGCCCGGCCACGTCCGACCCGGCAGCTGCGACGGCTCCGTCCCGACCGTCCCCCCGGCGCCGGGCACTAGTCCTAGGCTCCGGCCGCTCGCGGGGAGGCGGGGCCTCTACCACGCGGCTGCCAGGCCTGCTGCCGCCCGCACCGGAGCCTCCCGGACCACCAGGGATGTCTTCACCGGGTCCCACACCCGGGCTTAGCCGCTCCGGAGGCCTCCTGGCCCGAACAGGCCGTCGTCCGCCGCCGTCCTGGTCCGCCGCCGCCGCCAGGGCCGGGCCTAACTGGGCCTTCAGCCAGTCAGCCCCCTGGTGCCTCGCCGCCGACCGGATCCGCTCCAGCAGTCGCTCCACTTCCTCCATCGGCCCTGCAGGGAGACAAAAAAGAAAAAGCCCTACCAAGCCAAATCTGTGCCCACAGGAGCGAACACAAACTTAACCAGGTAGGAAGTTAGAATGAATTAACTAAAATGGCTGCCCATTTAAATAACCAAACCCACTTACCCATAACTCCACTCCCTTGCTTACTTCCTCCTAGGCCCGCCTCCTAACCCCTGTCAAGGCCTTTTTCCGCTTAGCTGCGCTTGGCTACATGGGGCTACAGGAATATTAAATACACTATAATTCATTTAGCACTATTTAATTTGTCTCCCATGTTGAAATTAGTGTAGGACTCACCGATATTGGGGTACTGTGGTGTAGTGGTGGGCTCAACACAATATGGCCATGTGGTGGAACTGATCCCCATATTTGCTGGCTGAGATAGGTGAGAACTATTTTTTTGTGTGTGAGCTGTTCCTTAATCTGTATTTTATACATGTTGGTCCCTACAGCAGCACCCCTACTGAGAAATCTAGGTTCCAGGCGTGCCCCCAATTCCCTTTTATATATATATATTCAGGAATATGTAACACTAATCACATACAAATTGCAAACAGATGTGAAGATCTTTCTAGGATGTGAAGATCTTTCAGAAGCAAACTACATCTGGATATTCATTCTATAGAAAGAACCAACAGGAACTCAACATAAAGCTTTCGTCCACATAAAACATTCTAAACATTTCTGTGGATATGACATGGAGACAAGGAGAGGCTCCCAGTTTACTATGTTCCCACCTATTGAGGACACAATTTACCTGCTCCTGTTTGTATGTTTTTATTTACTTAACTGTTCTTACTGCATTTCCAACCTCATATACCACAACCCAGACCACATAGACACATTGGAGTACCACTCCTCAACCCCCGTCCCCCCACTTCCAGGACAAGGCTTAAAAGGTCCCTGGACAATCAGGGTACAGGGAGGTGCAACATCATTTATATCTTCCTAAAAAATGTGTATTTGCCATGCATACCACGTCTGGGTCAAGACATGTAACCTCTCATAGGCTGGTCTGTGCTATCGTGGCATAATCAGCTTGCCTGTTACTTGCTATTTACACAACAACAAAAAAAGAATAATAAAAAAAAAAAAAGAATGCCTACTGTTGTCATTTTCCATCACAAACGTACTCTTTAGATTAAACGATCTGTTAATAATTTCCTTGTTTACTGATCTCAGAACAGATATTGCAAGAGCTGAGTTACATGTTTTCTGTAGTGACTTGGCAGTCATTTTTATTCGCATGTGGTAGAAAAATAAGAAAAGTGTAAGCGCTAATAAAACTGAAGTAAGGTAGGATAGTGGCGTCGCTAGGGGGGGGCAAGAGGGGGACATGCCCCCCTTACATCATGCTGTGCCCCACCTTGTGCCCCCCCAAATGCCGGCAACTTGCTGGCCATGTGTTTAAATTCTATTCCCTCGGAATGTAACAGTCTGTCACAGCCTGAGGGAATGCAGGACAGAGGGTCTGGAACCATGCTGGGAGCTGTCTGTGGCCGGAGGGAGCACTGACAGACTCCCCGGCACAGGCCCCGCCCCCAAATGAAATCCCACCTCCCGCACATAAGCCCTGCCCCTGCGGTTAAGCAGCAGACCATGCTGCTGCTGGAAAGGCCAGAAGATGGCTGTCTGACCCCCAGCAACAGCTTCCAGTGACAGTGACAGGTAGGCTTAATATGTGTGTGTGTGTGTGTCTGTCTGTCTGTCTGCTAGTGAGGAAGCTTGTGTGTGTGTGTGTATGGACTCAGCAGTGTGTGAGTGTGTGTATGGACTCAGCAGTCTGTGTGTGTGTATGTATGGACTCAGCAGTGTGTGTGTATGGACTCAGCAGTCTGTGTGTGTGTGTCTGTGTGTATATGGACTCAGCAGTCTGTGTGTGTGTATGGACTCAGCAGTGTGTGAGTGTGTGTATGGACTCAGCAGTCTGTGTGTGTGTATGTATGGACTCAGCAGTGTGTGTGTATGGACTCAGCAGTCTGTGTGTGTGTGTCTGTGTGTATATGGACTCAGCAGTCTCTGTGTGTGTATATGGACTCAGCAGTGTGTGTGTACATGTATAAATCAGCCTGTGTGCATTCAGCAACGCCTGTGTGCATTCAGGAGTCTGTGTGCTTTCAGAAATCTGTGTGTGTGTGCATTCAGCAGTCTCTCGGTGTTCGTATTCAGTGTACTGTGTGTATGTACTCAGCAGTCTATCAATAATTAAAATGTTATTCCTGTGAGTTGTCTAGGAAGGGCTCCAGTGCAATGCTTTGCCCGGGGGCCATTAACGCTGCTAAAATGGTACTGCTTGTGTGTGTCAGTGAGCTTCTATTTAGTGAGCATGTGTGTATCAGTGAGCTTGTCTTTAGTGAGCTTGTGTGTGTCCCAGAACGTCTTTGTAGTGAGCCTTGTGTTTAAACAAGTGAGTTTGTCTGTAGTAAGCTTGTGTTTGTCAGAGAGTTTTGTCTTTCAGCAAGCCTATTTGTGCATGTCAGTGAGCTTGCGTGCTTACTGTACAATATATATATACATATATATATATTTATATTGACTTGTAGGAATGGCATAAACTTTTTTCCAGGACTGCTTTGGCTCTGCCAGCGAGTGTGCTTTACCGCCGAATCATCTGTGTGAGCTGCCGCACACTTAAGCCCTGTTACACGCGCCTGGGAGCTGCTGTTGACAGGCACTAGTAGTCTAGAGATTGGGACATGGGGTATATGCTCAGCTATCTGTATAATACTATAGTGCTTGTCATGAGCGTGGGCTATAGGCCCAGCCGAGACAGTGGGGAGAGTGTGGAAGTGACAGGGTTAATGACACCAGACCCCTGATTACCAGATGCTAGTCCCAGCAACCACTCAATTAACCCCTGCAATCCCTTCTACACTAACCCCCTTAGTACTGCCACCACCAAGACGTTTAAACCCGGGCGTCTTAGGTTACCCCACACACAGGAGAATTATAGTATCACAGTTCTACTTTTACTGATAAAACATATATAGTTACCTAGTTACCTGAGCTTTCCTCTGGAGAGTGAAGTTCATAGAGAACAGAGACACAAGCTGATTAAGTAAACATTTAATCTGACAAAAAGGATTCACAGTGCTGAGTACAAAATACAGAAATAAATGACATACAGATAACAAATTGCAAAACAGTACATAAAATAAAATAGGAGAAAACACAAGAAATTCCTTACATATATTTACCCCATATAGAATTCTTGTGGGAGTCTTAGATGGTATAGGTCTCCTAGAAGTTACTGACAAAAAGAAAAGGAATAACTGACCTCACTGGATAGTCCAACACCCTCATATATCTAAACTAGTTGTTTCTCAGTGGGCAGACCCCTGGGAGGAGATCAGAGGGGGCTGGTCTGGCAGTCTATTGCCCACTCTATGAAATTCCTTGTGTCCAGCTCTGGTGATGGCTATCTAGATGTTTTATGGTCTAGGCCTGGTGCAAGATCAAAGACCACAATAAATGTCATCCCAAGGTTTACAAAAAAACAACTCTTAACATATATAAACACACATCAAACACCAACTCATGCTTTTGGCATGACAGTGCTGTTCTCTGTATAATACAGATCTGTGTGTGTATAATATGCCGGGATAGTCAGTGCTTCCTGTATAGTGCTGCTCTTTGTATAATACAGGTCTGTGTCTGTATAATATCCTGGGACAGTCAGTGTTCCCTGTATAGTGCTGCTCTCTGTCTTGGGATATTATACACAAACAGACCTGTATTATACAGAGAGCAGCACTATACAAGGAGCACTGACTGTCCCGGGATATTATACACACAGCCATGTATTATACTGAGAGCAGCACTGTACAGGGAGCGCTGACTGTCCCAATTTATTATACACACAACCCTGTATTATACAGAGAGCACTGACTGTCCAGGGATATTATACACAGATAGTAATTGATAGCTGTGCTGCAAAATGTCCTTGGAATTTTTTTTCAAATGTTGGCAACTATGGCACTGTATCAAGGGTAATGTGTTTGTTTTTTAATAATCCCTGGTGGAAAATAATGAATCCTCCACCAGGGATTATTAAAAAAACAAAAAAAAACAACACACATTGTGTCGGGGGCAGGGCTTAACATGCAGAAGGGGCGGAGTCAAACTGCGGCGAGGGCGGGGTTAAATGTGCCCCCCTACTTTTGTCCCTGGCCCACCATGTGCCCCCCCCTAAAAATGAATCCTAGAGACGCCACTGGATAGCGGCCCAACAGAAGGTAACCCTCAAGCCCTCTGAAGAGAGAGCATGTAACACATGGAAATACAGGAAAAGGGCTGTGCCAATAGGTAAAAGGTACAATAGTTCGTCTGAATAGGTAGGGCAATATAACATACTTGGTCTCACTGATATGATGGGACTAAAGTTCTGATGGAGTAACTGAAGGTAAAGTCCGATAATATTGAGGTCTCACTCAAAAGTATCTTTATAAGGTGCCTGTTTTTGGGTGTAGAGTCCTCAATTTCCCTAGTGGTCCAACCATTCAGCTTCTATGCAAGACAAAAACGAGGAGACCCAACGGTAGCTAACCCATTTGATAAAGCCCTAGTGGTGAAACGCGTTATGGTTATTTTGATTGTGTATTTTTATTAATAAAAGGCTTTTTGCGTACAATTTTGTGCCAATCATCTTTTTAATACACTTTTTTATTTGGAATTTTTTACCTGGCTTCCTTTTACCTTTGTGTGACTCTAAGTATATCCGAGGTGGGGATCATACCACCAACGCTGACATCACAGTGCAGTTTGCCTGCACTTCACTTGTGAGTACATTTTATTTATATTTACTGCATATTTTATTTTACTGAGAGCACTATTGGCTGTCTTTTATATATCCCTCTCATGAGTTTTGGATACCATCCCTCTGGAGGACTCCCATCAAATATCCTTTAAAGCAGGGATTATACCGCTGTACGCCCTTCACACCAAGGCTGGCTATAGATGTTTATGTGTTTGAGAGTAAAGTCACACTTCTGATGAAACCCCATGGTGAAACGCGTTAAGTGTGCTCTTACTTATTTTGGATTTTATAATATAAAGTAAAGTTTAACCTTTTGAATTTAAAATTTGAATTAATTTGGTGTTTACTTTTTAAATCCTCCGGTTTCCTGAATTCCATTATACTTCCAGTTCTACATATCCTAGGTGGGGATTGTACCACCAATGCCCTACTACACCAGAGCAGGTCTATGCTCTATAAAATGTGAGTACAATACTTATTTTATCTAAGAAAGGAAAAGTGTACCATACATACTATACTATTGGATGTTCTCACTTGTGTCTTCACATACCGCACTTCATTGAGAAAAATACCATCTTCACTGCTGAATCCACCATCACTACTGCAGGGATTATGTCCATAGACGGGGATTATACCGTCCATGCCCTTAACAGCAGAGCTCTATATAGCTATTGAAAGTGTGAGTGTGCTTTCATTCCAATATACTACCTTATATGTTTTTGTATAATTACTACACTCAGATTATGTGTTATCTTTGTCTTTGTTTCTAATAGATTTATCTATCAACAAGATTCTGTTGTATCCATTTATGTATATACTTATATATGTTTGTAACCACAGGCGCGGGTTATCTCTTTCCTTTCTGTTGTATTTTAACTTTCATAGATACAAATATTGGGTCAATCCAACTATAGGGGAATACAAAATAACATAGTGCAACTCCGTATGATACTATTATAATAATGATATGTGCCAATGGGTCACTCACACTTTGACTGTTAAAACAGGGTGTATCAAAAATCAATGTAGCTCTCAGGCAGTTCTCTGCTTCCAATGTCTGCTGTTCCAGATCTTAAAGGACCACTATAGTGCCAGGAAAACATACTCGTTTTCCTGGCACTGTAGTGGCCCTGAGGGTGCCCCCACCCTCAGGGACCCCCTCCCGCCAGGCTCTGGGGAGAGGAAGGGGTTAAACACTCACCTTTCTCCAGCGCCGGGCGGGGATCTCTCCTCCTCCTCTCCGCCTCTTCGGCTGAATGCGCATGCGCGGCGGCAGGAGCTGCGGCACATTCAGCCAGTCTCTAGGAAAGCATTCCATGCTTCTGTAGACGCTCTTGCGTCTTCTCACTGTGATTTTCACACGGTGAGAAACGCATAAACGCCTCTAGCGGCTGTCAATGAGACAGCCACTAGAGCTTTAAGTTAACCTATTTATAAACATAGCAGTTTCTCTGAAACTGCTATGTTTATAAAAAAAATGGGTTAACCCTAGCTGGACCTGGCACCCAGACCACTTCATTAAGCTGAAGTGGTCTGGGTGCCTAGAGTGGTCCTTTAATTACATGGAAAATAAAATGCATCCAGAATGAAATATAGAACGATGTGCACAAAATATAAAAAGCATTTATTACTTACACATAGGTAAGAATCAATCAGCATAAAAATTAATTAAAACTGTCCACAATCTGTCCAACGCGTTTCCTCCCACTACAGGGACTTCCTCAGGGACTTTGCAGCAGTGTGACAGGTATAACAATAAGTAAAAACCATTCCCCCTCCCTCCCTCTTAAATACACCCCACAATCAGTAAATAAAGTCCTCTCATATGTTCCTCGATTGAAATTCAGCTGCAACTGGTTAGATTACAATCACTTCCTGGTTCTGGGTGTATGACGTCATCACATTTCGTTCCGGACATCAGACGTGCGTTCCCCTTGCGTTCCACAAGATTTTTTCAATGGTGATGTGATTCTCGCGTTCCACATGCGTTCCACCATAGCGGGACCATTTGAAATAGATGTATATACACGATATAGGTGTAGAGGGGGAATAAGAACATATGAATAAGATATTTTTAAGCACACTTTCCCATTTGATCAGATAATTGTCAAATATCTCCTCACGTTTATACAGTTTTAAAGTGCATTCCTCATGTAATATAATTGATATATATAATAAAGTCTCTGTAAACAACCATATACAAATTGTGAAAACAATCCCATTACTATTTAAAGGGGTATATTCCATATTTCCAAATGTGTAAATGTTTCCCCATATTATTATTTATTTTATTCATGTAGGTATAATTTATTAGAATTAATCAACAACAAAAAATATATATAATGTAATATCAATGCCTATTTTGGACATCTGTGAAGAGAATTTTCCAATAAATTTTTATTTAATTCTTTATATACATGTATCAATAGAATTAAGCTTATTTTACCTAGAACTAAAATTTGTCCAAATTCCACAGACTCAGTGGTTCTCCATTGGTAAAGCACTTGAAGTGCGGATCTCCCCCAGTGCGGCAGTTGGAGTGGAGGTCTCCGCTGGTGGAGTGTGGTTCTCCCCAATCTCAGCCGATGGAGTGTGGCCCTCCGCTGGCGTGGTAGATGTGACGCAGGACCTCGCCGTCGCGGTAACCTAAGAGGAATCGAGTTTCTGCTGACTCGCAGCTTGGGTATGTATGCATGGCGGGTGGAGGGAGCTTGCCAGCTCATGTCACCCTGGGGTGATTTGACAGGAGTTTGGTGTTATCCTAGTTGGATTTGCTCTTGAGGCGTGAAATATGGCTTCCAGTCTCAGCAGGGAGCACCCAGTGAGGCTGCGTGTGTCGCACAGGTCGGTGGAAGGTTTCTCTGACATCTTGGAAAGCTTAGGTGTGTGAGGGTAGGTAGTATGAGCTATCAGTCGTATAGGTCAGTCCAGTAGGGACCTGGATAACCCTTGACGGTCCAAAGGGGAGGAGGGAGTGAGAGTAGCCCGTACGGTAAACTTAAGAGCAGGAAAGTAGGCCGCACTTCTGCAGCTCAGCAACCTGCAGGCCCCGGCATCTTTCCACGGTCTCCGAATGTCGGAGGATCCCAAGTAAGGTGTCGGTGGATTCACCACATCACCCCGAGTGCAGGTTGGGTGGATTCACCCTGATGTTATTGCAGTGGTTATAGGTTTATTCCGTAAATCTGTGAGACAAGCAAGAGCTCTCCCCATACATGTCTGGTTAGCACAAGGTTCAGGCTCTGCCCCCATTGTGTATATATTTTACAGCACAATCTCATTTTTGAGGAAAAACAATGAATAGCGGGAAAAAGAGGTGGAGCAGTAAATATATATACATATATTTCCATCTATTGGTTACTTCTCACTTGATCTGTGAATAAAATTAAGATCTAGTGACTGTCCCCAGGGTTGGATTAGCATGGGCTGTAAGGGCTGATGGAGCTGACACTCCAGTCCCATACACATTAAATAGGCCCATTGATAAAAAATGAGTTAAGTTAAAACTGACTTTGCACACTGTATAAATTTCTGTTTCAGTCTCTCTTATACTGTGCCATGTTCCCCTTCTTCTACACTCACTACATACACCTTTTCTCTGTCCCACACTGCATACCAGGAGTTTCGGCTTGCTAGTAAGAAGGTTAGAGTGGACATATAAGTGCTAGGGGACTGTTCCCAGAAACGATAGAGTGAGCACATCATTAGAGCCAATTACGCCAATTTTAGGGTGCTGTCTGCATTGTACGCCATTAGTTGGCAAACGTGCATGATTGGCAGGTAGCTTGACATGTATTCACACCAGACTGACCTTCCAATTCTTCAGGCAGACCCGTCTCCTTTATGCAGTTTATGTGTTTTGCATCAGTGGCCCACCCTTTTCCCCCTGCCCACCACGCCCTGTTTCACCGGACGCTGCTGTTAGAAGGGATGGATTTGCTTGAGAGATGGAAGTGAGAGATTAGAGTAGGGTATGTGGTTTGTTATAGCTGCATCCTGTGAGTTACCTTCTACCGTGTTTCTCCGAAAATAAGACCGGGTCTTATATTAATTTTAGTCACAAAAAACACACTAGGGCTTATTTTCAGGGTAGGCCTTAGAGCCAGTCTGTCAGCCGGTGTCCGCGCTGTGTAACCCCCAGAGACCCTCACCTCCCCCTCCCTGTAATATTCTCCCCTCCCTCCCTCCTTGTAATTCTCTCCCTCCTCCCTCCCTGTAATATTATCCCCCTCCCTCCCTGTAATACTCTCCCCTCCCTCCCTGTAATACTCTCCCCCCTCCATCCCTGTAATACTTTCCCCCCTCCCTCCCTGTAATA